>JAUCMU010000046.1:2299273-2330184 GCA_032275025.1 Enteromius treurensis | reverse complement strand
ACATTTATTTGCGTTAAAGCCCTTTTTCTCGACAAAAGGTGTTTCCAAACAGTTTTTTGCGACATTTGAAGTATCGACATAGAATTTATGCCCTAAAGCTAAACAGAAAAATACTGTGTCGACATTTACAAAATGTTCTCGATAATTAGCATTTCCATCAGGAAATATTTGAAGCGCTAAATATTTTTTCGCAAAAAAAAAATGCCTTGGATGGAAACTTGGCTAGTGTTTGATTGAACAAAAACAACATAGGGCTGGATGAGATATTGTTTTGGTTTCCCTGAAATTACTGTACGATTGTAAATACACATTTACTAAGAACCAAAGCAAAAAACTCATAACATGGGCTTAAAACCTATTTGTTTATTTCATTGAGGGCCGGTTTCCCGGATAGGGATTAGATTAAGCCAGGACTAGACCTTTGCTAATTTAGGACATTTAGGAATTTTTAGAAACATGTCTTACAAAAATGCATTATCTAATGATTTAATGACAATGATGTATTTTAAGATATCTCAGTGCAAGCTTTTTCCAGGTTAGTCAGCTCTTGACATTTATTTTAATCTTGGACTTGTCTTAAACCCTGTTCGGGAAACCAGCCCAATATGTTTAAATGGGAAAGAATGAAATTAAATAACCAGTTTAAATAGTTGGTCTGGAGCTAGTCTGTTTCCTCATGATTACTACATATTGAAATAGTCCCTCGATTGTACTGTTGAAACTGTATCTGTGAAATATGCTCTTTGGAGGGAGTCGGTTTACCTTCACTGACTACCTTCACTGTGGTTTCAATTTTGGCCGATTCATAAAAAATCTATATCCAATCTTCTGTGTTTTTCATTATAGCCTACATACTGGGCCACCAACCCATATAAAGTATATTGATTTCTGCATCTGATTAATATACAAATGCACCAAGCTGCTTGTTTTCAGACCGCTTTGATTTGACTATCAACACAAAGTAATGATTTTGCCACTGGTTTCTCTAGGCCTTGTGTCCCTTGTGATATCCGTGCCCTACTAAGGGACTCCAAAGAGATAAAGAACTCTTGAGAGATTCTTGTGGTAGACAAGCTTCATGTTTCTGTAGCTTCGCCATACCTTTCCTGCTCCTTTCCAGCAATGAAATGGCTGCCTCAATTCGTCGCTGCCCTGCTCTCAGGAGAAGAAAAAAAAAATTCAATTTGAACTGACTGAGCATGCTCAGTGTGAGCTTTAGCTGGCACGACCGACAGAGGGAGCCTCTAGGTCACATGATCAACAAGCCAGTTGAATGCTTGCATGCGGGAGGAGAAAAGAAAAGAGGAGCAGTCAGCTCGAAGCTCTTTCTCCCTCAACGGAGGCCATCGTTGTGGAAGCAGGTATGAAACCAATGGAGGAACACCTTCAGTGATTAAGTGCTTGGGTTTTTCATCATGCTGGTTCTTAATGTTCATCATTTGAGACTCGTCTTGTTGATTCCTTGTGTTTTGTCTTCACTTACTCATCTCACCATTCACTTTCAGTCCATTGATGTTCAGAGGAGAGGAAGGCTCTGAGAAATGACTGAAATATGGCACCCAGTCTCCCTCTTAAGCTTTCAGCCAGTGCTGTAGTCAACGGCCCTCTAAGCTGAAACAAGAGCACGCAGTGTCAAAATCCGTTTGAGCTTGAAGCCTTCAACAGTGGCTTTTCCTTCCTTCACAGAGGTCTGAGTCAACGTTTGAAGTCTTGGAGAAAAAAAAATCCAGGGGATTAATAGCATCTGTGGTCAGATGGTTGCTGCTGCTTTTGGCAAATCTTTAGAAAAATATAAAGCAAAGGAAGAGGATTGGTTTCTAAATATGGGGCAGCAAGCAAGTGGTGGTTCAGTTTTATCATCTGTTTTGATGTCCTGGTTCTGCTAGTTTTGACGTCTTTCGTTGATTTAGATGTGGAGAATTTCAGATGCCTTTTAAAGAGTGCAAACATCCAAAAATGCTCTATGCTCTATTTTTTTCTTTTTAATAAAGCAACCTTAAAGTCTAAATTTTTAAATTCTTGCTTTATATTATAAATTATTTATATGTGCACATTTGTTTTTTTTAAATTCTTGTTCCATCTTGCATCAAAAATTGCCTTAATATAGATATCTGTTCTCAAATGAGGTATTGCAACGGTTCAATCCTAAATGGACCAAATGGGCATTTGTTTTTTCTCATTCAAGAAGCTTTTTCACTTTACATCACAGAAAGACTATCACAGCTTCTGTTTCACGTCGACATGTAGGAATGCAACTATGAATGCTTTAAGTGACTTTTTTTATGAAACTAGTGCCGTACAGTTTTTAAAATAAGCCTGATATTTTTTATGGCCATCGGATCTAATTACGATGTTGAAAATGGCAAGTCTATTTTTTTTTTTGTTTCTTATTGTGTGCTCTGTTTTTTTTGTTTTGTTTTTGCCAAATATCGTAAGTGATTTAATTTCATGCATAATTTTCGCAGTATGTATACCATGTGCTGCAGATATGGTAAGAGTGGTGCGGTTGGTAGTATGCCATTTCCAAACATAGACATATTGTTGAGGAAGAAATAATTTGCAGGCTCAGGCCTGTCGAGAGATCCTAGGCTGCCAATGTGACGAGACTAGTCTCCAGTAAATTTGAAAACATGCTTTTTATATGTTTCCTGAGAGAACCGGGAGACTTTAACGAGAAACAGGCTTTGCGACAAGATTGATGACACGGTTTAGTGGTTCGTCTTTGCTGCAAAACCTAAAGAATGAGGCCTGGTTTTCTCAGTGTTTTTATTCCCTTAAAATGTGGATTGACCGAACACAGTGGGACAAAGTTGTGTCGAGTTTCATGCTATATGCATTTTGGCTTTGTTTGGTGTAATTATTTGGTATAGTCATGTGGTTTCAGCCCTTGTTTAGCGTGTTTATTGCTTTTGAATGGATTGGTCACATTGCCCTCTGCCACTTTGGCTTGTATTTTGGTGTCTTCATTGATTGCCATTCATGCATGACTCACAGCCACAGCTGACACACCGTACGGTTCCTTCAGCTCTGACGTTTGGTTGTACGCTTAATTGGATATTAAGCTGAAATTAAGGTGTGAATCATTTTTAGCTCTCTCATATATCGTGCGTCCTCATTGCGCTCACAGCATGTGGTGCGTGTTGAAACTATTAGAAAGGTGAGGTCAACGAAATCCTTACAGGGTTTTGTTGTTTGCACTTTGATCTCTGCCGTTAAATTGCATGATACAAACCCCGGTCACCGTTTACCTCAGAATCCACAGCTCAGATTAATGAAGTCAAGTCTTAAAAACCCCACCGGGTAACTGATTAATTCTTAGCAGATACCTGAGAAGCTCATCGTGAGTTGGAAAGTAATGCATTTGCGCTCTCCATAGACACCAAAATAAGTCATTTTGGGACCTATTCAGGAAAAACTATTTCCCACTCAGCTTTAATAAAATGGTATTCGTTTATTTAGTCTTCTGTGTTGTAGCAGATATGTATTTATGAGAAAAATTACATCATGAAGTGATATCCAGATAATGGTTTAATAATGTATAATAATAAGCAGAAAAAAGGGAATTATTTGATATAGATGTGGTTCTCAGTCATTAAATATATTAAGCTGTAAATGTGTTGGTTCTTCTATCCCCAGTCAAGCCAAATCCCAAACCAGTACCCCACATTCCCTGTCTGGCTCGTCGTATCAGTAAACACCGTGGTTACAACATGGTGGAAAGGAGCAGAAGGCCCTTCCCTCCTCTTTCCTGAGCATGTTCCCTCTTTGGCCTGTAGGGGGAGATCCAGGGAAACAACTGGAGAATCGCAGTCAAATGCTTTTTCTCTCAATGAGAGGAATGTGGGAGCTGATATCTGGGATCCATTTCAGCTGGTTTGTTTGGAAAATGTTTTGCCGATGAAAAGCTCACTGGAGGCAATGCTCAAGGTGATGGTTTTTCAGTATACTGATGGCATAAAAGAGCTAGAACATGATTTTGCGAGGTTGGAAATGATGGGAAATGCAGCTTTATTGGCTGTTGATCATTTCTAATATGCCTGTTCCAAGTTGTTCAACCTGTGAAACTGTGAGCACTGAAAACAGCTATGCATGCTAGAAATGGCAGTAGATTGGGATTTGCTAGCTGTGGTTATTGGGTCAGAGCATCTGTGACCTTGTGCAACATGGTGATGTTGCCAGGTTCTTGAAATCTGCTGCAGATTTGCGTTTGTTCATATTCTTACACTTAGGTTTCTGAACTGCCAAAGTCTAAACCGGTGCTAGTTGTCGAAGCGGTGGGGAAATTTGTGTTCCCGTAAGTTCCCTTTAACATTTAAAGCTAGTGCGCACTCTTTGTGTGCATAACTCTTATGCATTTCTTTCAGTTGTCTAATTAAATGAAGTTCTATGTCATAAAATGATAGGAGGATATTGAGTTGGAGGTCATATTAATCACTCTGCTTTGTTAGCTGTTAGAAAGTTTGTATGGTAAAATGTCTCTCCTGGAAAACGGAACGGCAGGCTAATTAAATACGGAAGCTAAGAAGAATATAAGACACCATGGGATGCTGTAGTCAGCCTAGCTAATTGGCTAGTCTGTTGTTATTAGTTTACCATTATTAGAGGCCCACTGGATTTTATATTATGGGCTCTTATGTAATGTTGTTGGATATTTGTTAAACCATTTATCTTTGCAAGCGAACATGTTATAAGTTATTTTGTGCAACTATTTCTTTTTCTCTTATGACAAAATATGTCTCATCAGCTGCATCTGTGCTCGTGTTTCTAAGAGAAGGGAACCATTCTATGGGACACCTGAAAGATTTTGCTGCATTAAACCTATGACTTAAAAAAAAAGAAAAAAAGAAACTGATTTTAATAATATGATAAAATCTTCTGATTAATGCATTGTTACTTATTAAACAAAGCAACGCAATTTAGTAGTAAAGCAATTGTAGATTGTCATATATAAAGTCTTCAGACAGAAGAAGCAGATTTCTTTACTCTTCTTCTCATTAACGTTTCTACTAATGACAGTGTGTTTTGTTTGTAGAAATTGAGCTTTGGTGCTAATTGCATGCTGCTAAACAAAGAGTGCAAATGACTTGTTCATCTGAATCTCATTCATGAATAAATTTGTGAATGGAGGGGTACTTGTGCTTTATTGATGGGACAGTTGGTTGGGAGGCATAGCTCTAGATCAAGGATTTGCTTAGACGTTGCTGCGCTCAAAAGAAAGACGTTTTTGTAGATCATAGATGCAGCTGAATGCCTGGTGCAACAGAATGATCCCACCATTGCAGACCTCAGAGTTTAACCACAATCTGTTTGATTTGATAAGGTGTGATGGGGGTCTTTGCAGTGTCAGTCGGGGCAGACCTTGCCTGCGTTGGGCAGGGAATGGGTGGGGGACTCTTATTATGAAGTGGCTCCCCTTGTGGTGAGAGAGAGGAACAGAAAGCCACACGACCTCCTTTGTTGCAAGAGCAGCTCCAACGAGCGGCAGACATTTTCTGGCTGTGCAACGGAAGGCAGTCAGTGCGTCTGCCAATCAGATGAGAGCTGGGGTGGGGGAGGGGACAAACGGTGGTAGAAAGCTTGGATTTGCTTTTAATTACTGCACCCTGTGACCTACCTCTTCCTTTCTGAGTCTGGCCGCAGAGATTCACTCCAGTAGTTGGAGGCTGGTATGTGAGTGAGACTGGATGCACCACTTCAGTTGCATGGCTCGGGGACGTCTGTCTTTGCTTCCAGACAAAAAAACAAAACAAAATCAACAAGTCTATCTCATCACCTCATGCCTTGCTGTTTCTTCCCTATCAAGACTTTATTTTATGTTTCTTCAATGACAAGCGAATTGAGTGAAGCCGGGTTCCTTGATGCAGGTGATCACCTGACATTATTGCAGGTTTCTCCAGGCTGCTTGGGATGTAGTAGCAAGTTGAGTAGTAGCTCAAAGGATTACGCATGATCTCAGGTGCCTTCCTAGGCCTAAGTGTGCTTGATCTGCTCTGAGTTCTGCAGTACACTGTCTTAAGGAGCGAGACTTCTGGACATCGGACACTCTTTCTAGAGCTGCGCTTTCTTGTGATTTCATTAGATCTCGAGGATGTACCTGCATGATAATGTTGGTTCATTTTATTGTTATTTTTTGTTGCATCCATCGAGGGCAATGTTTTTGCACTCTTGATGCACGTTAGAGAAGACTTTCCATAAGGTCCCATAAATTTGTTTTTGTAGGGAGATTTAAATCTGCTTGCTGAAACATGGAATTGCTGCCAGTGGTTTGTTTGTTTCACTTACTGTATAGCAGGAGAGATGTTCCACGTGGGCTTTGGATCAGGCTGTGTACTACCAGTGGACCATTAGCCAAGAACGAAAGTGACCTATTCAAAAAGAACGTAAAAAATGAAAGAGAAAGAGGAAAAAGAGTGCTATTAGGAAGCAAGTGCTTGTTCGGCCTCATTGTCTACTGTGTTTGCTCTTCCTGTTAATTTTCTTATGTTGTAGTTGTTGTTGGAAATATGATATTATTGGGCCTGGTCATGAGTTTTTAGGTGTAATAAACCTTTAAAAAAGGCTTAAAGTGGCTTAAAGCATCAGGAGATATTGAATCTCTTGCAAACATAACCTGGACTCAGGAGTGATTGACAGCTCAAAGCCTGGCCAATCAAAGCCCTTGTTATTCAGATGTTGTTAAGACCGAACCTTTGGGATAAGCCTCTCACATTCCCAAGGGGTGTCTCCATGTTGTTGTTTTTTATTTTTTATTTTTTTTCCGTTCTTGCCAGTTTTTGCGTTTTGTTGCTAGTGGCCATAATGATAAACTGCTATTTTTAGAAACAGTGGGTCATTTAATTTCGATCCAAACTCTAATTTGATCCGCTTTCATTCTCATTACCGCTTTAATTGTTTTAGACGGGTTATTCCTGCCATCAGCCTGGCTTGGACATGTAAACTTGTAAAGTTTCATCAGTTGGCTTCATGCACTCTCTCCCCTCTCTTATTATTGAGACATATTATTGGTTTCGGCTTTGATACAGATCTAACACAGTATCGCATATGTTTTTGAAACGTAGCATTAATTCTGTGCTTGTTTTCAGCCCTCCAGTTTGGCCAATGGGAATTCAGGCAAGAGGGAAACCATGAAGTCTGAGGGGACAAAAGAGTCTCGCAGTCAGCAAGAAGAGGGTAATGTCAATGGCAACCTTTTGACTCATTTCACTCTTGATAGCCACATCTTAACACATTGACTCATTCTTTCGTTTTTTTGTTTATTTGGAAAATTAAATGTAATTAAATGCATTTTTTTATAAGTGGCTTACGTTTGCTCTAAGCATAATCCGATTAATTTTTGTTAATTTAAATGTTGTGCTTTGAACCTGAAACAATCCCTTAACTTTTTCTGTTATTTTTCTTGCAGGAGGAGATGAAGATCACTCGAACGGGCAAACCAATCCTCTCAAAGAGGCCAATGAGTTAAATGGGACCTATGAAAACATGGACACAAAGAGAACTGAGCAGAACCTCTCTTCAAGGTCACCAGCCCGATCCTCAAACATGGAGAACGGACTGTCAGAGACCGAGCCGCCCCATGGCTCTACAGTGGGAAGTAATGGATATATTCTAAGCAAACAGCAGGAAGACACAGTGTCGGCCCCACATAGGACTAACTGGTCCCCCGTAGGGGGTTCCACATTGGGGCATGGGACTAAAAGCTCGCCAACTTTAGCTTCTACATTGCGACCCCCTGACCAGGGTTCTTCAAACAGTGCTGCAAGCCCAGGGCCGAGCCCAATAGAGAAACAAGTGGATACAGAGACTAAAAATGGCATGGTATCGAATACACCTCCACCAACAATACATCGCGCACGCAAAACTATGTCAAGGCCGGCCTCAAACCAGACACTAAAGGTAACGCGGATCTACCGCAATGAAGCATTCTTCTTAACCGGGCTGCACTAGTCATGTCTGCAGTGCATTCAGCACTGAACATCCCACAATGCTGTGTTTTGGTCCTTCTTTTTTAGGTCTAATCATGAATCATGGTCATGGATACATGTAATCGCATTTCTGTTCCTCCTTCAGCTTTTGAATCGGGACAATAAGGAGCCAGTGGCGGTAAAAGATGACAGTCTGGGCAAACCAGAGACAGTGCAGCTTCAGCCATCTTCAATCCAGAATCAGCTACCTCAAAGCCAAACTGACGTCACATCTGTACTGAACACCACACCAGCCAAGCCACAAACAGGTTATACACAGTATTACCTTTCTTTGCGTCCAACAAAACCAATTGCTCTCAAGCCGTTTTGATGTGGTGTTCCATCTACATTATATTTACACATATCTTTATCTGTATTCTGATAAAAACTAATTGGTATTAAAGATATCTTTATTGGAGTAATTTGTATTGATCGTTGGATAATTAATCGCGCTGATTTCCACAAATTGTTTTTAAATGAGTTTAGCCTAAACCAGGATTAGGTCGTAGTTCAATTAGGACATTTCAGTCATTTTTATAAATGCACCTTTGAAAAAAAGCATTACTTGTGTGCATCCCAAGACAAAACAAAGGTATTGACATATTTTAAGATCAGTCAGTGCACGCTTATTTGAGATTAAACAGCTCAGATTTATATTTTAGTTTAGGACTAGGTTTAAGCCTAGTTTGTGAAACCGGGGATTAATGTTATAATTTAATTGAGTCTTTAGCAAGTCAATGTGTTTTTCATACTGTTTGTTTTAATGTAATAAAATGTAATACAAAAAATCAAGTATGCAGTATACAATGGTGGGCAAAATTCTTAGAACATGTGGCATATTTAAGAGGTTTCAGTTGAATTGCCCATTACAATACCCATAAACAAACTATTGCTGGAACTACCTGCGATGGAAGAAATCCTCAAAGTCCGGACCTCAACCTCATTAAGGCTTTACTCTTTATTCTTTGGCTTGAGTTGCAGAAGGCATATGAAAACATTAGTGTCAATATATTTCCTCAAAACTTCCAACACTATGCCAGGGAGATGTGCTGCTCTAATTGCTGTAAAAGGTGGACACACCAAATATTGAAGTTAGAGTGGATAAAAACAGTCTCACTTTATCTGGTATTTATTGTGCTCAGAGCAACCATCTGCATGTTTCATGAACATAATAAAATTAAATCATGTTTATTTGAGACAAAAGATCTGTCAGGTCTACGAATAATTTTGGCCACCACTGTGTATATGTATTTTAGGCACTACCAGATTATATATTACATTTATAAAAGCTTGGCAACTCTCTCAACTTTAATTTCTGCCTCAAAATAGTGAACAAATGGAAGTGTCTGGTAAAATTGTTATTAGGTTACATATTTGTTGAATAACTGTTTATGGCCAAATTGGCAGAAACATGTTCATCAGTTTTATTGACTTTATGGTTCAAGTTCATGCCAGTAATTTGACCTGTGTTTTAATGTTTCCTTTTAAATAAAAATGATCACATTGCTTTTACAAAGAAACAAGTGCTTCAAAACAGGCCTGTATACCAGAATTCTCTCTTTATGCATTGACAGTTGAACCCAGACCTGTCTCTCCCTCAGTAGCAGCCGTGTCAAGGAAGAAGAAAAGAAAGATGGGAACTTATAGTCTTGTGCCCAAGAAGAAAAATAAAGTCTTGAAACAACGCACAGTTCTGGAGATGTTTCAGCGTATGTCCCAGTCTCAACCCAACCCTCAGGTCAGAGACCGAACCTCCAGATTCTCACCTAAAGAGTGAAAAACCACCTTTTATTTGGTGTTTTGAAAATAATCTTTGAGTAGTTACTAGTAGTAGTTTTGACCATTTGTGATATGATCTTAACATTTTTGCATTGCTGATTGGTTGACTCTTTCTGTACTTCTTAAAGCCAAGGATGTAGACATCTAATGCATGCCTTTTTGTTCTTTGGCTTCACAGCTGTCAAAGGAATCTGTGCATGTGAATGGCGAGAGAATGGAAAATGAGTCGGATGAAGAAGAGTCAGAGGAAGGAGAAGACACAGAGGAGGATGAGGAGCTGGTCAGAGAGGATGGAGCCAAAGCCTCTCAGGAGGGACCTAAGATAGCTTCAGTTTCTCAGGTGGGAATAAAGCTCACGAGCCAATCGAAAAATGGTGTACTCCATTCTTTTCTGTCCAACTTGTGAGCTATTTCCTGGATTTTTTCCACTTAACCTTTGAGCAAGTCGAGTAGCATCTACACATTACATTTATTTGTTCATTTTTCATTCAAAAGCCTCTTGAAGAAGAACAGGAATCTGAGGAGTCACCAGAGGGTGAAGGTGAAGAGGAAGGGGATGAATCGGACTTGGTGAGTTCCCAAACATTCTCTAATATCGAGTGTCAAAGTCGTCAAGAGTCATTTAGACAAAATGCGAAATGAGTTTCAAAGATTTGATTTGAGGTTCCTAAAATAGTGCGTTGTTTGGGTTTGTGGGCTGTAAGTTACTTCTGTCCTCCTCAGAGTTCAGAGTCCAGTTTGAAAAAGAAATGGAAAAAGAAAGTCAAGGGGGACCATGCCTGGCTCCGACCATCTAGGAAACGCAAGAGGAAATTGAAAGCAAAAACAGAAGGACTTTCAGGTACAGTAAATGTTAAAATCCATGCTTGCCTCAAACATCTGCTGTAGGGAAACAGCTTAGCTGTAAATTAATTTAATTTACACATCTCCAGGAATGGAGTCCCAGTCTCAATCTGAGAGCCAGAGCTCCCCATCGGCCCCTTCTGAAAACAGGAAAGAGTATAAAGAAGTCCCACTAGACTCTCTCAACCTAGCGGCACAGGAAGCCTTACTGACATCTCCGAGTACAGGTGAAATTAATTCCTTTGGCATATCGGTTGAGAAGTTTTTCTTAATATATATTAGTAGTGGTTCCTGGTTTCTTTTTGCTATTTAACTTGGTAAAGCATTAAATGATTGTGAAAATTAAAACAATGGTTTTGAGGAAGTGCAAAGGGAAGTCTGTTTCTGGTTAAATGCTATATAAACGCGTCCTCTTTTCAAGCTGCAATTTGTAAATTACTCCAAATCAAGAGTTTTTGCTAGTTGGAATTGGCTGCTTTATCTGGTTACAAATCAAATTTGTGTCGTAGACTATTCTAATTGATTGGTTTTGAGCTCAGCATCTTGAAAGAGGCTTTTGTGTAAAGTTCAGAGCTCGATTATTGCTAGGCCTTTCTGGTGGCCTCCATCTTGGATAAAATGAGTCATCAAGACTCAACTGATATGGTGCCCCCTGGTGGTCATGTGTCTATGAAGAGTAATCCTGAAGCAGTTTGTGCAATGTTTATCATCGACATACTTCTCGTTATGAAGCAACATTGATTTCCTGCCATCTGTGCTTCCAAAATGATGGCCTTTCAGGTTTTTCATAATTATTAGAGTCTTACATATGGTATTTCTCAGCTGTTTCAGGGTCAGTGGAGAGCACAGTTGCTGACATGGTGCAGGAACTGCCCCTTTGCAGCTGTCGAATGGAGATGCCCAAGAGCCGAGAGATTCTCACGCTCGCGGACAGGAAGTGTATGGCGACTGAGAGCATTGATGGTCAGGTGAGATGGTTACCCATGTGAATATGTACAACAATGATGGTTACAATGATTGCGTTTTCAGGAACACATTATCTCGCTATATACCATGGGTACTCAACTCTGGCCCTTGAAGTTTTTGAGATCTCAAGGTCCAGCTCACCTACCTTTTTAGTAATCCTGAAGATTTTTATTAGCTGTGTGCTTGATTGTGGTTTAAGCTAAACTCTGCACAAAACTGGACCTTGAAGGCCAGAGTTAAGAACACCTGCTATATACCATTTGAATATGGCTACCGATTTTTGGAATGAAATGAGGTGAATAATTCGCTTCGGTACAGAAGGTCCTAGGATTCATCTGACTTCCTGAATACTTGGCATCTTCTTTTTCTGTAATGTCTTGTTTCATGCTTCAGTGCACATTTATTTTACTCTTTTTAAAAGTCGAGGTTCTGAACTCTATTCTAATTGGTTCCATGTTGTTCTGGGGCTAGCTGAGCCGTTGTCAGAGTGCAGTGCTGAAGCACGAGATGATGAGGCCTTCAAACTCTGTCCAACTGCTGGTTCTATGTGAGGACCATCGCACGGGCATGGTCAAACATCAGTGCTGCCCAGGCTGTGGCTTCTTTTGCAGAGCCGTGAGTCTTTGGCTTTACCCAAGCGATCGTTTTTAGGTCTTTGATTGGGTTTCAGCATGGCAAGCCAGTGGCCAAGAAATTCTTGACCGAGTGCATGTGGCTGAAAAGCTCCAGAGTTTTTATTTCAGCCACATTTGAGCAAAACACTCAAAGGTATTTCATGTGGCCGTCGTGTAGGGTGTCTTTATGGAGTGTCAGCCAGAGGTGAACATCTCCCACCGGTTCCATCGAGCCTGTGCCTCTGTGCTCAATGGTCAGAGTTTTTGTCCACACTGCGGAGAAGAGGTCAGCAAGGCGAAAGAGGTCACCATTGCCAAGGCCGATACGACGTCTACTGTGCCTCTCGCCCACGGCCCCTGCACACCCAGCACCTCAGAGGGCAAAGCGGACACCACCACTGGAGGGTATGTGCAAGCTGTTTCATTGATATACCTAGGTAGGACATTCTGGATCAGCATTCTTGTAGGAATTTGTTGCTTTCTCCAACTTTTGGTTTTTAATAGTTTTTTTTGGTCATTAAAGGTCCACTCGGCTCTCTGTTCTTGGAGAGGGCAAAGCTGATAGCACCTTAACCAGACCTACCCAGTCACAGGACACATCTGTGTCCCCTTTGGGCTCTAAAACTGGGCCTGTTGGAGCTGGATTTGGAACCGGACTTCCACCTAAAGAAACTCTGGAAAGTGTCCTGCTGGCTTTAGATGCAGAGAAGTAAGAAAACCAATGGCCTTTGGTTTAGCCATGTCATGCATACTATCAGTATGAGCTCTGTATGAACATCATCAACTCCTAATTTCTTCTCAGACCCAAGAAGCTTAGGTTTCACCCAAAACAGCTGTATATTTCTGCCAAACAAGGAGAGCTGCAAAAGGTCCTACTGATGTTGGGTAAGAGAGAGGGATAAAGTTGTTGTCTTATTCATGGTTGTCTGCTCTGTGCTAAAAACCTTCCTTCTCGTTTTCAGTGGATGGGATAGACCCTAACTTTAAAATGGAGAGCCAAAGCAAACGCACACCGCTCCATGTAGCAGCTGAAGCAGGTCATCAGGAAGTCTGCCATATGCTGGTGCAGGTAAGGGCACATGCTAGTGAACTAGTATTAACTCGCCCAAAGATGGAAATTCATCAACATGTTAGACTTTGTTTCTTATCTAATACTCTAATACTACTTAGGTGTCATTTGCATATACATTTTGACTTAATAAGATGCGTCACGCCTAGTTTAACTTTGATTATTAATCTGATATCTTATTCCACAGGCTGGCGCAAACCTTGACATGTGTGACGAGGACCAGCGGACGCCCCTGATGGAGGCCTGTGAGAACGATCATCTTGACACAGTACGCTATCTTCTGAGGGCTGGAGCCATCGTCTCTCACAAGGTCAGCAGCCAAGAGCAAAAGGGGTCGATAAGCCTGTCTGTTTACTACAACATTCTGTAATCAAATGCTTTTTGAGGAACATTCACTGTGTTTGAAGACTGATCACATCCTGTTTCCTTTTCTTGTCAGGATGTTGAGGGTTCAACATGTCTCCATCTTGCTGCTAAGACTGGGCATTTCAGCATTGTACAACATTTGCTGTCTACAGGAATTGTAGATATTAACTGCCAGGTTTTGGACCTTCTTTTACAGTTTGTAAAAATATTTTGAGAATGTGGGAGGGTGTTTTTGGAGATTTCCGTCAATAGACTCATCCCTTAGGAATCTCCCAAAACAACTGCACCAGTAGTCCTAAATCCTACTGATAACTACTACTGAATGTTGTAATGAGTTTCTCAAAGATTACAAGGCATAATAATGATGCACACAAAATAGCTTCAGACTTCAATGTAACTTAAAAAGGATTTGCATTTAATTTGCTTTTTTTTTTTTTTTTCATGTGGTTTCTAGACCTGGAAAAGTCATGCAAATTAATAAAATCTTAAAATGCCATGGGCATTTTTGTGATGCATATACATTGTTCAAGTCCAATGGTGCTATGATGCTTTCAATGTTGTGGACAATAGGAGCCATTGGAGTCAAAAAGATTGAGATGTAGTTCCATTTCTTGTTCCAGGATGATGGAGGTTGGACAGCCATGATTTGGGCCACGGAGTACAAACATGTAGACCAAGTAAAACTCTTGCTCTCCAAAGGGGCTGATATCAACATCCGAGACAAGGTCTGTGCGCTTTTGTATTTCATATATCAATATATCAAAAATTACGTCTGCACTTTTAGAATATTTTGTAGTCTACTTTCTGTCCTAATTTCAGTTCTCACATAGTTTTAGATGCCTAGGACTGTGGAAAATGCAGTGTTTTCTATTCTATACTATATCTATACAAATGCCAACTTTGATTCTAGGAGGAAAATATCTGTCTGCACTGGGCAGCGTTCTCTGGCTGTGTGGAGATAGCTGAGATCCTGCTGGAGGCCAAGTGTGATCTCAACACTGTCAACATCCACGGAGACTCACCGTTGCACATAGCATCACGGGAGAGCCGCCTCGACTGTGTGAAGTGAGTTAACCGCCGCTAGGTTTTTATCGATCCAGACTGATTGATTGGGAAACTTCCTTTCACTCTCACAGGACTGTAGTGAGCTAGGCTTATTTACAACTTAGAGACATCTGAGCCACCCTCCTAGAAGATGATTGTACTGCCGGATTACAGCCATATCCGATGTACTGCAGTCTAATCAGGTTCTTGTGTAGATCCCAATCAGCTTAAAGATGTTCTTTTTTTTTTATTATTGGAGACTGGATCAGTGTCATGTAGATTTATTGGAGCTGGACACTAGCAATAAAAGATTGCTCTCATCATTTCCTGGACAAATAATGTTATTGATCCGTTGGCAGGCAGTTACAGTGATTGGTTGGAGTCCTGAATGTAATATTGCAACTAGAGAAGATGGATTACAAATGTATTTTTCATCCTTGGTTGGTTTGTTTGAGGTTTACCTCTAAATGCAAACAAAACTTGAAAGCTGAGGTTGAATATTTGTCTAAAACAACATTTTTTTTTAATTAGTGAAGTTTACTTGTTGTTTTTGTAGTTATTGTAGTGGGTTAACATTAATAAACACAGTAAAAGTTAATTTAGTTCTTAAGTGAAAGAAAGAGAAAATGTGTAACAGTATATTGGATCTAATATTTCTGCTGCCTGTCATTTATCAAGCAACAAAAAAGAGAAAATCTTTCAGTACTTTTGTCTAAAAATCAACTTCAGTAAGAAATATATATTTAATCTACACAGTGATGAATATGCACTATTTTTATACATTAGATTACTTGCATTTTGTTTGTCCCAACCCTAAAAAATCCCTCTTTTGCAGCTTGTTTCTGTCGCGAGGTGCTGACATAAGCCTCAAGAACAAAGAGGGAGAAACGCCCATGGAGTGCAGCAGCCAGAACTCGAAGGTTTGGAACGCCCTTCAAGCCAACAAAAAGCAGAGAGAAGCTAAGGGCAATCAGAGTGGCCCAGTAGAGAAGCTTCTCAACAGGTTGATGGGCTTAATTCATATCTCAAAATATTGAACTGTTTATCTGCATCAGAACGAAAGACGTAAATTAGTCGATCAATTACTGTGTAATTGCGTTTAGGGACATCGCCCGAGGCTACGAGAAAGTCCCCATCCCGTGTGTGAATGCAGTGGATAGTGAACCCTGTCCTGACAACTACAAATATGTCCCTGATAGCTGTGTGACATCCCCGATGAACATTGACAAAAATATCACCCACTTACAGGTAAACGAGCAAGTATTGTTTTCATTGCAACACTTTTCAAATCTCATTGATCAATCGTTTTGGCGCTGTAGACAACTACGAGTTGGCTGGTTAGCTGAGACAAAACTTTAAATGAGTAATGTATACCTCTAAACTAATGAAGAAGATAATAAATGTAATTGTGTTATTTCACTCCGCAGTACTGCGTCTGTAAAGACGACTGCTCCTCAGCCAGCTGCATGTGTGGCCAACTCAGTCTGCGCTGCTGGTATGATAAAGTAAGTCAATTTCTGGGCACTTTCATCCTTACAAACTAATAACCAAGCCGTTATATGTGTCAATTCTGTGTTTTGGTAATTCTAAAGCAGTTACATGAATTATTAACTCTAACCTGTTGTTAGTATCATTTGATTTGACAAACATCTCCACCTAGAGGTGAAACTAGCTAAGTACAAGAAGTAAAATTATTAGCAATGTGCTTTTTAGTATTAGATTACAAATGCTTTGTGTTTGTGGCATCAGGAGAGCCGCCTGCTGCCTGAGTTCTGTAATGAGGAGCCACCTCTTATATTTGAGTGCAACCATGCCTGCTCCTGCTGGAGAACCTGCAAGAACCGTGTGGTACAGAACGGACTGAGGTACCTCACTTTCACATGCATTCTGGATGTGTTTTTCAACAGCTGTCAGATGAAACAATACAAGCACGTCTTAAAATTTGGCATCAGTGTGGTAGATAGTTTTTTTTTTTTTTTTTTTCCTAAATACCCTGATTTATGTTTATTTAATTTTTAGTTTCTCATTGAAAACAAGATGTCAATAAAATAACTTCAGTTGATCTTATGGTTCTCATTCCTGTGTATTTAAAGTTGGCCATAACTAAAAACATAGTTTTTTTCCCGCCTACTCATTTTTTTGTGTACCTTTGTAGCCCCCTGGAGATATATTTCAGTTTAAAAAAAACAAAATCAAATCACATCCAAAAAATAATAATAATAATTGTTTACATAATATTTGTATTTGTACTGTGTATATTTATACATATTTATAATTTATATATAAATACAAACACATGAATGTATATATTTAAAAAAAAAATGTTTATATAAGAAATATATTTACATAAAATATAAATTGTAAGAATATAAATATAAACTATAGATATAAATATAAATGTATTTGTTTTCAAGATATATACTGAGTGTTTAAATATACACAGTACACACACATATTATGTAAACTAAAAACTGTATTTTGTATGCAATGAAATCGTTTGGCACTACTAATAAAAAAATGTTATATAAATATTGTGTAATATTTTATCACAAATTTGTCATATTTGAAAACAGGACATGTGCACTCCAAAAATAATGCATATTTATTATGTAACTATTTAATTATTTAGTATTCTCATATACTTGTTGTTCTATTATAGTATGTGATCTGTATTGAATGGTATCCTCATCAATTATTTCTTAGAATAAGACTGCAGCTGTTCAGGACACAGATGATGGGATGGGGCGTCAAGACATTACAGGATATCCCGCAAGGAACGTTTGTTTGCGAGTGAGTTTATGATATTTCGAAAGGTCGTTGAGGCCTGTGTAATATCTTCCTGCTTTAGTCTAACTGTGTGTGTCTGTGCAGATGTTTGTTTAGGTGTGTACGTATGGATATGATTGTGTGCTTAGTGCGTTTGTACCCTAATGTCTCATTTCCTTTCAACAGATACGTGGGTGAGATCATCTCTGACGCCGAAGCAGATGTCAGAGAGAATGACTCCTATCTTTTCAGTCTGGACAGTAAGGTATCGCCATCTTAGAGTGACTCCCCTTCCAAATCACATTACCTCTCCTGTCTGCTCCCGTCAGTAGTGGATTATCTGCATGCCCACAAGCAAATTTCACCTATATCCTTAAGATGACCCATGGCAGTGCAGAATAATGATTTATTTAGCCGTACTGTGATACTTCTGGTAATTGTATTTTAGGCTTTCAATAGTCTTCAAAGAAAGATGTTGGACCCTTGGCATAAAATCTGGGCTGCAGTGTTTATTCTGAAGGATCATGTGGCATATATATATGTGTGTGTGTGTGTGATAGATAAATAGATGGTTAGATTTTATATAATAATAATAATAATACTTACTATTAAATTACATGTATTTGAATTATATAAATCCCAAATGGATGCAATAATTTAATGATAACGGACTTTAATTTGTAAATATTTCAAATACATGCTGTTTCAAAAAAAGCTTTTATGTTTTTATGCCATAAGAAATGTTATTTGAACACCAAATCAGCATATTAGAAGTATTATTTCTGACTGATCTTGTAACACTGGAGACTGTGTGCTAAAAATCCATCTTAAAAATTGAGGGGAAAAAATCCAATGCGATGCGTTTTGTCATTTAAAAAAAATCATACCAGTTTGACCAATGTATTGTATATCATTGTTTTCCATTTTTATTGTTGATCCCTGCTGAATAAATCTCATGTTCCATTTTCTTCAGTCAGACAAAACACCTTCTCGGTTTATTTTCTGCAGGTGGGTGATATGTACTGCGTTGATGCGCGTTTCTACGGCAACATCAGCCGCTTCATAAACCATCACTGTGAGCCGAATCTGTTCCCCTGTCGAGTGTTCACCTCTCACCAGGATCTCAGATTTCCTCACATCGCGTTCTTCGCCTGCAAGAACATCAGTGCCGGAGACGAACTTGGGTCTGATTCGCATTATTACCCATTTGCTCGCTAATTTAGATTGACTCCATATGTTATTTTCCCATCATCCACTTCACAAAAGCATTCATTGATGCTCATTTATTTTTTTATTAGAACAGAAAATGAGAATTTCTCTCCCTCACTCAGGTTTGATTATGGCGATCACTTCTGGGATGTAAAAGGGAAGCTGTTCAACTGCCAGTGTGGCTCATCCAAATGCAAGCACTCAGCCACCACCATCGCCCAGAGACAGGCAGACAGTACTCCAGGAGACCAGCAGCCCAGCGCTCTGCCCGATACCAGCTCGTCCACCCCATCCAGCCCCAGCTAAGCCCATCTTTCTAGCATAAAACATCCGGTTCTCCTACTTCTACCAGCCTGTCACCTCCCATCACCAGCACAGGCACACCTCTGCCATCTCTAATCAGCTCCGGTTACCAACCCGGGCCACTTGATGCTACACCCACAGTGCCATTTTTAGCTCTGGTGGTCTGAAGGCCTGATTGGTTGAAGCGGTTTAGGGGTTTTTAAGTGTCGAAGGTGAAAGGTGTACAACTGGACTGGTTTTTCAGGTGTTCAGTACGCACATTTTGAATAGGCCACCCCTTTGGACCACGATCTTCACCATCAAAAGAGCTCCGTTTTTTCTTCTCGAGAACGAACCTGTTTGAGCCAATTGATGGATTTTGCAACAGGTTTCCGTTGAATACTACCTTATTCTTGTCGCACAATGTGTTCTCCTGCCCTTTCTTGTCATCTTTTATTAACTTTATTCTTACTTTCAGGAAAAACTGAACAATCGATTCCCAAATCCAAAATAAGTTTCAAGTGATGTTCATTTATGCATCTGTTTGTTGATTTCGTTTTTTGTACATTCATGGAATATGCAGAAAATAATGTAAAGGTATTCAAAGACCAATCTTTTTTGTTTGTTTTTCCCCCAGTAGCCTCTTCTAAGTCCTTCAGTGGGGCTGTATTAACTCGAGATGAGCTGTAGGCTAGCGTTCATTGGACGTCATCGTCCTCTGATTGGTTCACAGACGCAGGACGTCATGAAAAATCACGAAAAGGCCTCTGAACAGGACATTTTTGGCCTATATATTCAGCCCAGAACTTGAGTATAAATGCGTTTTAATGCAAATGAATTCCGGACGAGTCTAAAAACAAGCCCTATGGGTTATTCTTTGCATGTTACAGGCCTGGATAGACACGGCTGTTGCATATTAAATGCATCTTACTTGCACCCCCATCAATGCAAATGAAAACTGTAAAATATTTCTGTACGTACTTTCGGTCACAATGATGGAACCTATTAGCATGCCTTTGAGACACGTGCTCTAGGAATAGGACTGGAACGTTTCGCTCTGGTGGAATAAAATGCGGTCGGGAGTAGGAAAGCGCAAATGGTGCTGAAAACGGTTTTTGTTATGTTTATTTTTTTATTACTCACTAAGTGAATACAAGTTGTAAAATACGATGAAGAAGCAAGTGTTTAATTTTTTTTTTTTTTTATTCGTATTTTTAAATTGGCTTCTGGTTTTTTTTTTCTAACTGTAGTTTGACATGATTAGCCTGTATCAATTTTGTTCCATAAGTTCATGTTGATGGTGAAACTATTACAGTCTTTTTAAGTGTTGATAGTGTAGTCATGTCCTTTGTGCAAATCCAGACATATAGATACAAAACACTGCAAACTGAGGGGGGGAAAAGAAAACTGTAACATATTTCTGGACAGTGAACCATGATGCACAATCTTACTGGTTGTGTTTTTCTTTTTCAATAAATTTACTACTAATAAAAGAGAAACATCTCTGTCACTCTTATGCAGAAAAAATATCAAGCACGATGCAAATCTGAAATCATCACACTTTTTGAGCAAGCAGATAAGTCACTTTTTTTTTAATTTTACCAGAAATGAGTTTTCTGAAGCAGGAAGCCTTTTGATTTTTTTTTTGATAAACTGTTTGATTATTCTCTTCCTGATTACATGAGTTACTTGGTTGTAATTGATTCAGTGAACTGTGAGCTGATGATTGAGACCTTCTGATATGCTGATAAAGGCTTTTAACTAATGAAGCGGGAAACCGCCTTTCCGCATTCCACAGCTACAACCCTTAAAAGCTCAGTATTTCTCACTATTACAGCGTTCAGCACAATTGTGAAGATCACGCTTTGTGGATACACCTGGGAAACCGGATCGTGAAAACTCATAGAGCTGCATAAGGTTAACAAGTAGACAGGGCCATGATGAGATCAACACGGCGTAACTCTGACTGGAAGGAGAGAAAATCCACTGTTATCTATGGTAGGATGTTTACTGGGTTTGTATTTCCAGGTTGCTGTGTCATTTACTGGTTTGTTATTCTTTTGTATCCGTCAGCTCTTCACTTATTTTAATGATAGATGATGATGTAAATAACTTGCTTTAGTGGCATTTAGGTTTAGTGACATTAAATGATGAGCTGAGACTGAATGACTTTTTGTGGGCGAATCTCACAAAAACATGTCCGTGGTATATTACTATGGAAGCTTGTTTCTGCCACAGGTTTAAGAATAAATAATCATTCTATCTCACAATTCTGATGGTTTCCCTTGCGATTTAGAGTGTATATCCCACAATATCAGTTTATACTTTGATTTCAATGAATTTCTGTATTCTTGGTTTTTATCTCACAATTCTGCATTTATAGTTTTCAAAATTCTGAGCTTATAATAAGCAATTCTGAGGGGGATAAAAGTCTTATATTTGAGAATTATGGGAAAATAAAGTCTGAATTGTGCATCCCATGGCAAAACAGGCTTCCATAAATTTCATCCCAAGTCCCCTCTCCAAAAAATCGATATAATATCTTATGATATGATATTTCCTTGATAACAATACAAAGGAATATGCCTTCTTGTTTTTAAAACATTGCCCTTTTTCATCATCATTATTGTTATTATTAATGTGATTAATTACAACAATAATTGTTTTTATTGCTAAAGAATTACTGTATACAATGAAATGTGTATTTAAATCATAGTATAAATGTAAACAACATCCTGTTTTAAATAAGTTCTATTAAATATTTTTTTTCCATTATGGTAATTAGGTTTTCCTTAGTATTCACAAGAATTATAGGACAAATTTTTATTTTACTTTTTATCCTTAAATTGTAATTTTGAAAACTGTTACAATGCTGAAATGCTTATAGATTTTATTAAAGAATTATGTAGCCTAAAAGTTGAATTTTACGTTACAGGAAGTTATTTCAAATCGTTCCTATACCAACCATGCACTTGTCTCACTCCTTTAATTTCCCTGTAATGTGTATGATATCTTTCAGTCAGTCTGTTTATTATCTCTCATTTGAAAAATAAAGCCGCCCGTTTGGTCACACTTGGAACATGGCGGATGTTAACTCGGGGCACAGAGTTTAGTTCCTGGGCTCAGTCTTCTGAGCCGCCTGACAATCAGAGGAACAGAAGAGCAGCTTTAACAGAACTATCCAGCAAAGAGAGCCAAGCAGCCAGAGATGACCAGAACACTGCAGAATGTAGCAAATATGACACCGTGGAGGGGCTGGTGAGACCCAGAGACCTGAGGAACACAGATATCATCAGCACTCATGAAATGTGTCAGGAGCAGGTAGCACCATGGGAGGAGAGGTGAGCGCCAGGGAATGAAAGTCATTTGTATTGTAACCTACACTGAAGCTTATTAACTACTTCATCATGGTCTATTGTAAATTTAACGCTCACTGCTTAGCAATGTTAAAGGTCAATAGTGAGTACTTCACACAGAAAATTGCAATTGATCGTTTTTAATTAATTTTGTTAGCCACTAGGGGGCCTAAATGTTCAACAGGAGAAATAAATCTAAACAGTACACTGGCCATAAAAAGTCTTTGGACATTATGCAAGATTAAATATTGAACCACATCTAATCAGAAAAAAAAAAAAAAAAATTAAGGACTTACATTTTTATTAATTTATAAATTGTTTCGATTAATTGATTTAATTCATTATATATATATATATATATATATATATATATATATACATTTATATTTTGTAAAATGCTGAATTGATGCTCAATTATTATTGCTTATTATTACTTGATCAATTATTAATAGTAATTATTATTATCAATGTTCAAAAAAAGTTTGTTTTTGTGGGAGCTGTGAATAATAAATAAATTGAAGGCATTTAATTGAAAATAAATGTTGTACATATAAATATATATATTATATATATATAAGTCTACTGCCACATTCCATTAATTGAATGCATCCTTTGTGAATTAATTTGATGGTTAATGCAATGGGATGTTTATAGACCTTAAAGTATGGATTAAGTGCCCAAATCATTTTTAGGACCAGTGTAGTGTACAAAGGTGAAAACAGGAAAATGTTCTTGAAAAGTACAGAAATCCAAGAACAGTCCTGCAATTGAAAACTGATTTCCCTTGTACAGTATCTTCCACTTGGCTGCGTGTGTGTGCGTGCATGTCTTGAATCCTTTCCACTGCAGTGCCCTAAGGGTGTTGTAGGATGGAGCTCTGGTATGCCGCACATCCAGAGATTAGCTCAACAGCCTGGAGTCTGTCATGAGATTTTGTGCCTCTGGGCCTGGCTGCATGCACACTGAAAATCCTTCACACTTACTGACCGTGATGCCTTGAGCTTCACATCTGGACATGCTGGATACTTTTCTTTCAAGAATCTTTCCTTCTTTGGAGAGGTAGAGGTGCCCTGGGTGGTGTGCAGACCAAAAAGAAAGATAAAAAAAAAATTAGTGTTTTAATCCATGGTATTTTTAACTGTAATGTTTTAATAACGATTTAAAACTAGACCTACAAAACGTTTCTGTGTGAGTGTTGAGGAAGAGAAAACGTAATTAAGCTAAATATTAAAAAAAAGAAAATCAGCAAAGACATATTTTATCTGATATATAATAAAATTTAAAAAAATAAATGAATATTTCATATTTCTTTCACCCCTTCAAAACTATGACAATGTTTAGAATATTATGCATTGCAATAACTAAAATGCGCACAATGCAAAATTTCTTGACTGACAACAATAGGCAACACAACAATTCGCTTATGCTTTTGTATAATGATGGCACTGTGTGATATAAACAATTCAAAAATATTTTGGGATTTAAATTTAGTAACAATGAAGAGATTTAGCTTGGTGCTTTTACTCCATTCCAGCCAAGTGGACGCGATTCAAACATTAAGACAAACCGCTTTGAATAAATATAATTCGTTGATGATCAATTAAGACACCCTCCCCCTGACGCGCTCTCCAGCAGGTGGTCCTGCCTATAGGGCCGTTTACGTCACGTGTGAGAGTCTCGCGCACCAGCGTCCACTCGTTTGGCACCATTCGTACCGTGCGCGTCTCCAAGTGCAATTGTTGTGTGGAAGCGGAAAGCAAACCATTGCTGAAGAAAACGAACGTTGGCGCGTGCATACGGAATACCCTTTATTCGCGCTTTTGATTCCACCAACTCGCTTTTTCCATCTAGCATGACGCGTAAGTGATGCTGCACATTTTGGTTTCGTGACCTGTCAGCTGGATCAGGTTGTGTTGTTGGATGGATGTGGCACGAATTGGATGGTTACACATTTCCTTTGTCTGAAATGCACTCAACGGGAATGACATTTCTATGACAAGTTTCTGTTTTGTGCAATTCTCTGAGCAATGGAGTGAGGCGAGAGCGCACAGGGAGCTGGTTAAAAGGGACTTTTATATTTTTATTTCACTTCACCAAGACTGATGGGGACTCTAAGTGGTAACAGATATCTGTACTGTAATGTGCACTCTTCATCTTTTGTTTAATGCCAGTTTGGATTTTACCTGTTGGATATCTGCACGTTTAGGATGGCTCGCTTTGGAGACGATCTGCCCACCCGCTATGGAGGTCCAGCGGGCGCCGGGAGAGGGGGAGCCCGGGCAGGAGGTCCCTCGGGCGGTCAAAGAATGTACAAACAGTCAATGGCTCAGAGAGCCAGGACAATGGCTTTATATAATCCTAAACAAACCAAACAGAACTGCTTCACTGTCAACCGCTCTTTGTTCATCTTCAGTGAGGACAATGTCTTCAGGAAATACGCCAAAAGAATAACCGAATGGCCATATCCTTAATCTACAAGAATTATTCAAAATGGATATAGATTCATATCATCCACTTCTACATTTGATCACATTCTTGTTCAGAAAGCATATAAATACGCGCTTTTAGATCTGGCAATGTCAGATGAACTGTTGCGTGTTGAAATGGAGATTGACACTGAAATGCCTATTGTTTTCACATGTTCACGCACTTTAAGGCATTTGGCAGCTGGTGGTCGTGTCAGGGTGTTGGCTGATCTGCCTTTTATTTTCTCATTCAAACGTGGGAAAGTCAAGCGCTCGATATGGCTTTTTATACCGCTCTTAACCCTGGGCTAAAGTCTGTGTGTGTTTTAAACCCGGTGTACAGACTAGTTTTAACCATCGGGTAAGGAACGTTTTAAAAGGGGTTTGGCACCGCCAAATGTATACACTGCGAAACAAGCGGCGTAAGAACACTACGGCTAATTGATTCGCAACAGACAGCCAATCATAAACTGGCACAGCGCTTTCTCATTAAATATTCATGTGTTTTGGTTGGATTTGGTCTCGGAAACTTTCACGCGCTGCTTGGTTTCATTGCCTAACCGGTTAAAACGTCAAACGATGAAGATTCACTACTGTTTTTGATGTGTTTAAGAGCGGATGTACGTTTACAAAAACTGACAAGCAGTTGAAGGTGTAGTAGTAGAAATAATAAAAATAGATCAGCAAAAAGTTAGTTAATTAGCATATTCATTAGCAAATGGTTCTTCAAGAACGGATGTATAAACTGGTAATTTTTCATTTATAACAATGGTTGTGAAAAGCTGTATCGCTCTCCAGGGTCCTGAAATCTCACCACTGATATTTCAGTTACCATGTACTAGAATTTTAAAGCACTGTGCAGTCCGGTACCCTGATTTTGATAAATTTGCCTAGTTTGTTGCACATTTCAAAATGAATCTTTGTGGAATTCAGGCATTCATAGAATTAGCTTTCTATAGCATGTGGAGGGTCCCTTAAGGGGTGACAAGAATGTGATTGAAGTGGCCATTGGACCTTTCCTTTCCAATTCGTTGCCTCCATGAATGGCGTTTCCATAAAGACCTATAGCCGTAGGGAACAGGCATGGAAAATGAATTGGAAAAATGGATCCTGTCTTAAGAACGCACAATAATGGCTGACCATCCATAAAGATGTTAGCAGCCTATCAGTGTTTCCTTTAAAAAGTATGAAAAAGATTTTAATAATGACAATATCGGTCGGCTTACGCAAACATTTTGCAAATGCAATAAGCCTGCACAAATGGCTGTGCTGAGAGAGAAAGCATCATGCCAGTCTAATGGGTAATCATGATCTCTGCACTGCATTGTACTAGTGTTGAAAGCTTGTCTCACTTTAATGCCCAGACCTCTGCATGTCATTTCCAGCATAAAGTGAGATGGTGTTAATGCACTCAGCATTCCTGCTAGCTGGTTTGAACATGGTCTTCTACGAGTGCCAAAGACACTTGAACAGTTGAATGTCAGTTGCTTGATTGAGCTTGGAGGTATGTGGGTTGGACTCTGCTGAGGCTGTTTCGTCCTCATCTCCTTATGATTTAGTGATTGAGTGTTACACAACTCCGATCCTTTTGTCCTTGGTGGGCTATGTGGTGGAAATTCACAAGTAGTTATTCCTGAAGAATACTTTTAAAGGAATGCCATTCTAATTCTGTATGACTTTGTATTGATTTTTCTTTGATTTGCAGTCTGGATGGTGGTTGAAAAGTCAGTTCTTGTTTGCAGGAAAGATATGATGGACACAGGCACCGATTTAATAGATTTCAAATATAATTCCACCCTGTTGATGGGTGTCAAGTTTAATATTTTAAGCGGATTTTAGAACACCTAAGTTGTGTATGAAATCGCATACTATCTAGTTTGGATTATAACTTTGTGTCCGTTAAAAAAGTATGGGTTGGGTTGTGTGTATGAATTGAATTGAATGAAATGAAAAACTCTATTGAAAGAAAGCCTTGGGTTACTCTGGGTTTTGACATCTTGGCTGCAGCATGCTATCATTACATGGATATTATTAAAAATGTCAGGTCAGGGTGAATAATGATATTTTTTGGTCAGCCAGTTTTTGAAGCACGTATCAGCACAACTCCTTTTATAATTTACATTGGGCTTCTGACATGTCATGACTCTTGCACCTTTTTTGCAGTCTTCTGAATGTTTTTGAATTTATGTTTGTTGTGTGTATTATTATTCCTGTGTTTCTCCTTGACTCATCCACTCCATTTGAGTACTTGATCCTCACCACCATAATTGCCAACTGCATCGTACTGGCTCTCGAACAGCATCTCCCTGCCATGGACAAGACCCCCATGTCTGAACGCCTGGTAAGCATCAGAATTATTATTAAGGTTTCACATGTCTATCACATATCAGATTATTAATTTTTTACTGAATAAGACTGTACCCATAAAACCAGAGAGAGAGAGAGAGAGAGAGAGAAGCGGCAATGACAATGCATTCTGTGAAAGGCAGCACAAGTAAGAGATTACTGTGTATTTGGCTTGCTTTTCTTTCCGCCCACACACCCGACATCCCCGCTGGAGTATATTGATTGATCATTTTAGCGGTCTTGCACTGGCTGGCGTGGGTGATCGGTAAGCCCGTTGGAGCGGAGGCTGTTATCCCACTCTCAGAGCTCCCATCCAGGGCCACTGAGAACCACCCAAGCACTCCACACAGGAGCCATGTCTCTGTCTCATTAAAACCCTGCCTGCTGGGAACCATTGATGAATGTGTGCATAATGCTGCTTCTCCATGATCCGACCTTAACCCATGCAGAGCAAGCTTTGATCCACTGCCTTGCTCTTATTCCCCCCGCTCGCAATGGGAGTTGTGCCTGTTGAGTCAAAATGAAATAAAGAAGCCGATTCAAAGTGTGCTGTTGCACAATTAAACTAGGAACCGGACATGTTGGCGGATTAAGGCGGTAATAGTCTTTTTGTGAAGCCGAATATGTAGGCGGTGATGTTGGATTCCACACTCCCTGGAGGAGTGCTGCAATCACACAAAGCAAAACAGCATGTGCCTGTAAGGTCAATGGGGTCCTCTCGAAAAACAATAAATAAAACTTCTCATTTTTATTGTGTAGTTTTACAGGGTTTATGTAAAGTATGTTTATGATAAATGTATTTTTGTCCCTGATTATTTATTTTACCCTTCACTTTCAAGATTTTTTTTTGCATTTATGCTTCTTATTTGGATAGGACAGTCGTTAGAGAAACGGGGATGGGATCAGGTCCTTGAGCTGGGACTTAAACTCGGGTTGCCTGAAGTGCAACTGCACTATATATCGACGCTATTGGCGCTGACCACACTTAACTTTCTAATTAACTAAATAAGTAAATGATGCTTATTTGAAACATTTATTATTATCAATGTTGAAAATGGTTGTGCTGCTTAAAATTAGTTGGAAACCGCATTTAATTGATATAGAAATTATACTGTTCATGTATACTGTTTAGACTGTTCCTTTAAGAGCTTGTGTGTGATGTGAGACAGATTCTGTCCTTAACTGAAGAGTTATTGCAGTTTTCATTGTTCCCTGTAGCAAGGGTTCAACCTCACCCTGTCAAATTCATCAAGAGCTTGTCTGCTTAACACTGCGATGCAGCCAATTCCCTACCTGTTACAGGGCTAAACTGGCCCCCCGATACCCAAACACTACAGCCAGGGTGTCCATTATTAATATACTCTATGGATCTATACATAATAGATTGAAATATGCTATCTGCTGCCATGCTCACTCATTTCTCCGCTCCCATAAATCATTCGCTACGCACAGCCTCACATCTGCTCCCGCGAGCACGTTCTTGCCAACTGATTTCAGAGAGACGGCACGACAGGTGCTGTCTAGCACCACACCGATAATTCGACTATTATTGAGAAAATATACACCAATAGAGTGTGATTTCGCTTTGGGCACCTTGAGGGAGTGTTGAACACAAGTGTAGTTTTTGTTTGTTTAATTATTTTTTTGTTTGATAGGGAAATATTATGTTATGCATTTCTGAAAGCACAGTTATTTTTACAGATAGTCGAGAGAGTTTTCACACGTCCGTATTTTCCTTGCTGTATAAAACGGGATCGTGCTGTTGTTGTTGAGATTGTTGTAAATAAATATATTGCTAGGGCAATGTTTCCATCAAAAATGGACTGTAAGAAGACTTATTTGCAAGTGGGTTTTATAATTGCACTCATAAAGTGGGAGGGATTTCTGAGAGTGCAGCACTGGAGAGGTTAGTCCGGTGTAAGTGCCTGTAGAGCCGTAGGGCTCTGGTGACATTAATGGGAATGAGTTCAAAAGCAATGTGACATGCTGTAGCCAGGACTGAATCTCTTTAAGTACAATCATCTAACAGATTCCATGACGCATACTTGTTTTATTTCCCCCCAGTTTGACTCGTTTTCTAAATTTTGAGACTTTCCTTTGTGATGTAATGTTCTGGTATAGTAACAGTATCTGAAACATTTTTAAATGCGTGACCCTGGAACCTTTTAAATTGTGATTTTTACTATTTTAATAAATAAACTTCCCACTGACGCAGTGATAATCAAAAATTAAGTTTTCATATTTATGCTACCAAAGCTCCTCATGGAACATGATCTTTACTTAACATCCTAATGATTTTTGGCATAGAAGAAAAATCGATCATTTTGACCCATACAGTGTATATTTGGCTACTGCTACAAATATGTGTACTTATAACTGGCTTTGTGCTCCAGGGTCGCATATATTAATGCATGCATATGCAATATAATGATAGTCTGTTTAATAATAACATCTTTTCATTCACATAGAGTGTGATTTTACGTCATCTACATAATGCCCATCACGCACAAATCCATGCATCTTGACCTATTCTATGTGTTGTGCAAAAAAGTGAAAAGCTTCAACCTATATTCTCTATTCTGCTTTCTGTCTTTCTTCCATGCATCAGTAGGCGCTTTCTTCTTTCAAATGCACAAAAACAAGTTATCCTTCTTTTTGCTCTCTCTTCCTGCAGGACGACACCGAGCCCTACTTTATCGGAATATTCTGTTTCGAGGCCGGCATTAAGATCATCGCCTTGGGCTTCGTGTTTCACAAAGACTCTTACCTACGCAACGGCTGGAACGTAATGGATTTTGTGGTCGTTCTGACAGGGTGAGTCCACAGCTGGGGAGGGGGAAACCGTTTCAAATGGATGTATATTTGTTTGTTCTATGTCTTCGGGAAAGTAAGAGATCGGGTTTATGTCTTTGTGAAAGTGCCTGTTACAAAGTGTTCTAGCCTGGTCTCCTTCTGTATCTGTGTAAACATTGGCCTCTGGCTTGTACTCCTAAAAAAAAAAATATATATATATATATATATATATACAGATATTGGTGCTCTGTAGCAGTATTCAAGCATGATTTCTTTTACAAATGCTGTTTGAGTTACATGCTTCAGATTGGTATTTGATTTGATTTGTAAGGTCAAAAGAAATGAGGTGAAAAATATGCTAAAGATATTCTTATCTGGACAGGATTAGATTTCTCAAGGGGAGAAACCCTTTTTTTAAGTAAGCTTGTGTGACAAGATTAAAATGAAGTTGGTCTGTGAAACACAAACAGAGTTCTTCTAGAGCAGTGATTTCTAGTACAGGTGAACTGCTTTGCTCTTTTGTTATCACTAGAGAGACCTCTTTTTTGTTTCTTTTGGTTTAGACAGTTTTCTAAATTTTCAAATGGAACGCTGTAACATTTATAGAGGAATAACTGACTCAAGTACACGTAATTGTTAAAGAGAAACTACTGTTTCAAAGCACTTTAACATTAATAATGTTTACTTGATAATATTTTTAATAATATATTTTTCTTGAGCACTCAAGAATGATTTCTGGAGGATCATGTGACACTGAAAACTGGAGTAATGGCTACTATGAATTTTGCTGTCACATTAATACATTAAATTTTTTAAAATGTTAAAATAATATTTTAAAAGGGACATTTTGTTACTACAATTTCACAATATTTTTGCTAAAATGAGTGCAACCTTGGTGAAAAAACATGTGAAAAAAGTTGACACTACCGTTCAATAGTTTGTCATATGATTTTTAAAAACTCAGACTTTTTTTTCTAAAGGTGCCATAGAATGCATTGAGAGAATATTTTAAATTGTTCTCTGATATGTACATAGAAGGTATGTAGCTTAGG
>JAUCMU010000046.1:2275290-2287431 GCA_032275025.1 Enteromius treurensis | reverse complement strand
TAAGAAGTAGGAAACGATGGTGTTTGAGACTCACGGTATGTTATGTCCATGTACTGAACTGTTATTATTCAACCATGCCAAGGTACATTCAGTTTTCCCTTCTATGGCACCTTTAAAATAAAATTTTCAGCAGCCAAAACTTTATTATAACATGATCCTTCAGAAATCATTCAAATACGCTGATATAGTGCTCAAGAAACATTGCTTAAAATAAATGTTAAAAAAAATTTTTTTAATGGGAATGTATTCCAAGCATAAATAATGCAGTGACACATTTATGGTTTCATTTTACAAAAGTGCCTTAAGCAAGATGTGTCATGGTGTCTTTGGGATGTGTCATGTTGTAGCCACTTTTTTTTATATGTGGCGTTAAAAGAAGCATTACGGCTCATTTCGGAGCCCTTGCGTAACAATTAATTCAATAGCATTTTATCTTCTGTGTGCCCAAGACAATGCAGATTGTCACAAAGCGCTCTAATGCAATTTTGAGGCTGGCTGCAGGCCCTGGAGGCAATCAGAGAGATTTTATTTGTAGACCTGGATCTTTATTAGTCGCTCAGTGTGTCATTGGAGTTTGGACATATTTGTTTGTGTGTTTGTCGTTAGAATATGGTGGATAGACAAGCACAAGCGCTGCTAGTAGTACAGATACAACTCTTGGCTGACCTCCAGCTGTGGCATTTATACACTTTTGTTCACGTTGTTTCCTGTCACCTCTGCTTAAATGACCAGTCAGCAAATTTTGACATACATGATAGTCAGAACTCAAAAAATCAGTAGCAGTCTGGTTTGACTTTATCCTTCACGACTGACATCTTTTTTGAAAGTAACATTACTGTCTATTTTAACTACTTAAATTTAATCATACAGAATGTCATTTTCTGTTGGTTTAGCCAAATAATGACAGACAGAGTCAGGGGAGAATGGTGAACGTGTTTGGAAATGTCATTATCTTTGCGAGACTTTATCATGCTTATTCAGGCAAATGTCAAAGTGTATTTGTGTATGCTGATTACACTTTGTCGTCATTGTCCCAGCATGCTAATAGTTAAGCTAATAGGCAAATTAGTTGTTCTAGGTCACGGTTCATTAATCGCCCACATGACATTAGTCTCACTGTTTGCATGGCCTCCCTGTTCACTCGTGTAATAATAGTAATTTATGCTTGGTCTGGGCCTCATTTTGCTCCTTAGTTCCCTGTGCTGTGAATCAGTGTATCGTAAACAGAACTTGATGTTTTTTTTCTAGGGTCTTGCATTAAAACATAATTGATATTTATCAGCAGCATTGCTGTATAGCATTCAGTAATGCATTTTAATTGCAGGATGTTAAAAAGTAATTAGGAAAAATGCAATTTTTGGCGTACTTTCTTATTAAATAATTTTTTATGAATTCGTTTTTATACATTGATTTATGACAGTGATTTTGATTAAACCTAAAGATTTCTTTATGTAGTGCACTTAGTAATGGATTGAAACACTTCTTTGGTTTACATCGTGGACAGTCTCAGGTGAACAGACTTCTGATGATGTGCATGAAGGGCAGTCTCATGAGATCTAGAGGTGAGAATGGAAGTGGTTCACTTTCATTCGGGCAGAAACTTGTTTTTGTCTTTTTTCCCATAAATAACTCAATCCCTGAATATCTGAATGTTTGAATTTTTAGCTTTTAACTGCTTGATATAGTCGTCTAAAAGACAAAAGAGACAAAATGCGCTATAATCTTTACTTGTCATATTTTTCACTGTCTTCAGTGTATTTTATTCGGGTACTCCCAATCTATCCTATAACAACTAATTGACAAATTAAATATGCTTTAAATGTAATTTCAGTTAACCAGCTATTTAAACACACTCACAGGTTTGTTCTGTACAGAGAGTGACTCATATGATGAACTGCTCTCATTATCATGCCAGTTTTTGTTTTTTTTTGAAAACGGGGCTCAGAGCACCGGGAGGCCTTTTAGTCGCCATGGCAATTGATTTACCCCTGTTTCTTCACGCTGTGTGTAGAACAGCTAAAGTGAAGGAAACCGGAGACCTGATTAATATCTGCTTGTTGTGACGATTCTGCCGTAAGACATGACGATACCAGCCATGATGGGTTTAACTGACGTTCATGTCTCAGATTCACTTTGCAGCAATGTTTTTTTCAGTTCAGATAAATATTGAAGCTTTTCCAAGAACAGGGGTGAGAAACATTTAGCTTCAAAGTCTTTGTTTTTGCTTTGTTTAAATGTTTTGATTTGCTTTGATTTCGTTTTTTATTTTGTGTCCCCCAACCTTTTGTTTTGTGTTTTGCTTAGCATTTGCATTTTTTTGTTTGTTTTATTTTATTGTTTTGTTTTCAAGTCAACCAGAAAAGACTTGTTTAAATGATTTGTTTAGCTTTAACAAAACAGTCTGTGAATAGGCTTCAATAGAAACTCAGGGAAAATGTCTTGTTTTAAAATCAAAATTGGACTTCAGAAGTCAGAATCTCAAATACAATAACCCTTCAGACTGAACGCATTGTTCCTTTGTTTTTGTACAAAGTGGGCATTTACAATGTCTTAGGCACAGCAACAAAAATAGCCTGTTAATTCTAAGAATCAGAAAGTGTTTATGAAAACCAAATTATAGCTGCTTTTAGCGTTTGACTAATATTAAAATGGGCCTTAGGGGAAAAAAGGCATGATACAGTATGACCACATAAACCTTTTTTTTATCATTTAGTAGTTTCTATAAATGCAGTTGATGGGGGGGAAAAAATAAAAAATGCCCACTGCCTTTTTGGATGATCTTTTATACGGACAGTGAGCGTAAACTGATGGTGCTACATGACCAGTCCTCACTGCCTGACTCTCTAGCTCTTCTTTTTTGTCATTTAGCCTCAGGCTTTTATGCCAACAAGTCCTTCCATCTCCTTACCTGACATTTAAATGTTAGCGCCAGCTCAGATCTAAATAAAACCCCCATGATGCTCTGTGGCAGTTCTCATGCCTTTGGCTTTGTCCTCCCATCTCTGCTGAAGGGTTTCTGAGTTTACCTGTCCCTTCAAAGCACACTTCTAGGTATCTATGTTCCATTGATGTTTGGTTTAGAGTTGCATACTGTCCATAACACGATGCTGTTTGCTGTGAGTTTATCTACATGTACTTCCTGTAGCTCAGATTTATAGTTCTGATAATCAGAAAGGTCTCTCTTTCATTGGTTCTTTATTTTTTACTGTCTGTTAGTAGTACTAATAAAGCCAAAGATGTGCATTTTTGCCTGTTTTGAAGGCAGCAAATAAAAATGTAATTCAACATATGATCTGCTGCCCTTTGTCATCTTTCTCACCCCCCCCCCTCATTTTCTTTTCTGTCTGTGTGCTTCAATAAGCCTGATGGAGTCATTGTCATGTTGCCTTCCTGTTTCTATGGTGACAAAGAATGGGCTGTATCCAGTGTGGTTTACGTTTCACCTCTATCACTCGCTCACACATTCAAACACACGCACATACGCGCTTGCTCTGACAAATCCCTAAAATATGAAATGTGCAAATTGTGAGTGTGTCTTCTGCCAACCGTAACACACTAAACGTTCACACAAACAAATTTGATGTAACACTGTGGCTGGGCAATTCCCCCAGCAGACCTAAATCGCAGCCTTCAATTTTTAAACCTGACTTTTCATTCATACCTATTTCCCAAGCCATTAAACAGCAATCTAAGCTCTTTTGCCACTTTTTTTCATATGTAGACAGTAAAGCAGTAGAAGGTCTTGCAGAGCCAGCCCTTTGGAGGCCTGCTGTTCCAGTACAGCCAGTTGACAGAGCTCTTTTATGCCCATTCTGTATTTGTTGTACATGCATTTTTATGCCTTTAAACTTCTTTAAAATGTTGTAACTTTCCTGTAAAAGCATTTGGTTATATTGGTATTGGTTAAAAAAAAAAAAAAAAAAAAAATATATATATATATATATAATAAATAATTATTATTGTTATTATTACAATTTAAAGGAACTATTCTATTGGAATATATTTTATTTATATCAATTTATATCAATTTGATTTGTTCCTGGCATGGCAATACATGATTCTTCAGAAATTTAGCTAAAATGTTGATTTAATTCTTAATAAATGTTCTTGTTATCAGTGTACTGCTAAATATTTTTTTGGAAAATGATGATTGAAACTGAAGATCACGGTGCATATTTGAAATACAGTTTTTTGTTTTGTTTTTTTGTAACAATGTGAAAGTCATTACTGTCATTTTTAAAATATATTTATGTAATAAATGTGTTATTACAATTATAATTGTAATTATTATTAGCGTTCATTTGAAAGGCTCCTTTTTTTGTAAAAATGTTAAAGTCATTGCTGTAATTTGTCTACATATTTAAATACGTGATGTATTATTATTATTTATTTTTTTAATTATAGTATTTTTTTTTTTATTCAAGCATTTTTGATAATCTATTAAAGGTCAGCCAGTTAGATTAGAACTTGCCATCTGCAAAGTAATTTACAGTTTTGTCAGCATAGTGCAATGTACATAATCACATGGACAGCAAAGGGGTTGTGGGCGGTCCGTGGGCGCACTGTCTAATTCTGAGACTAAACACAAACTGACTAGCATCAGTGGAAACATACAAATGGTTTTTCTGAAGGTCTGTGGGCGCAATTCAAGGAAATCAGAGCACTGTCACTCATGGCTCAGGCTTTCATCTGTCTGTCCAAATGCAAGGATGACTGACACTCCTTTTTCCTCTTTTCCTTGTTTTTACCGAAGCATGGTGGAGTGTGTGTAATTCTGCAGCTCAACACCCGTATCTGTCCAGAACTGTCAAGTTTTCTTGTTGCTTTGAGCCACTCTGGGGTTGCTGTTCCTTTGTAGCTTTGGATATGCTCTTCGTTCTAGGCTCTATTTGTACTTTGTCTTATCGCCGTCCCAGAGAAGGTAATTAGAGCCTTCCATCCACCGCATGCGCTTATGTAAATAAATTAAACCCGCTCCTTTAGGTTTAATTTGTGACTCAGTGTGCTTAAATCTTTTCTCATCAACTAATCTTTCTCAAGTGTAGTTTTTGTGTGTGTGTGTGGTTTTTCAGAGACTCCTTTTATAGAAAGCTCAGTGGTTTCAGCTATAACGCTAAAACAAAAAAGCATCTCCCTCTAGCTACTTTTCATCAAAGACGGCGAACTGATGGCTAATGGTGCCCGTACCCTTTTATTTAAATGTTCTTAGGACAGCAGTGTCTTTTGAGGACGCATTCACAATTTGACAGTTGTTTTGAAAGGTCATGGGGTCACAAAAATTATGTCAAAAATACTTCAAAACTATGTCAAATCATCCATTTTGCAGTGTGGCTTTATTAGATTTTCTTATGAAATGGAAGATGCATCAATATGTTTATCCACTGTAGAGCTGTTAAACATTTTGTCATCAGAGTTGGATTTATGCCTGAGGAGAGATGTTATATTGCAGAGCATGGTTTGGCAGAACTTTCTTCATGCATGTGTGTAAGAGAAATAATTGTCCCTTTTCATAATGAAGTTGCATGACAGGATATGGAGAAAAATAACTCTTATTGTTCTATTATGGTGATGTTGCGGTTTGCCGTTAGTTTATTTGTCTCGAAAATATGTTTCTCCATCTGTGTGTTGGCGGGTGGCAGTCTGCGTCTGTTGGTTAATTACTTGGCAACTTTGACCCTCTGCATTAGGTGCCTTTGGCCAGAAATTATGATTTCTTTCAGGTCCAGTTGCTCCAGAGAATAGACTATGCCGAGATTAAGACTAAGAGACAGCGAAAATCTGTGCTAAGATACCTCTGTGTGTGTATGTGTCAAACAGAAATAGGCACAAATGAATTCATAAGCAACATCAGTAACAGGACAATAATATGCTATTTAAAATTGTATTTATTCAAATTGTACTTATTTTATTTTATTCAGGTGCCCTGTTACACCCCTGACAACTTCCTTAACAGTGCACATCCAAATGTGTTTTTGCTCACAAAAGAGACGTTAATGGCAGTTTTGTTTGTGAGACTGTGTTTGGGAGCGGACTGTGTCAGTAGACTATCTGACAGACAGCGGGCCAGGAGAAGAGCTACGCTCCTGGCAGGAGTGTGAATGAACGCAGCTTTCCAGGCAGAATCTGGCGTTTTTCTACTTCATTTATTGCAGCTTTGAGGCATTAAAACTCACGTCTGCTCTGATGATTGAGGATCTGTTCCATCTACCTACATCCCACCAGCTATATCTGTAACAAGCAGCAGAAAACGTTTTCTTTATCTGACCATAAAAACTTCAATATACTCTCTACGGATGAGCTTCCAGGGACAAATTGTGCTAGGATCACCCTGGGACCTTGACACCTGCTAGTGTTACATGCCACTTACATTGTGGTATGGCCAGTGGTGCCAGATCATAGTGTGAAACGATTTGGTCGACCCAGTTCTGGAGCACCAGGTGAACTATTCCTGTCCATGTCCAATCAACATGCTGAGTTGTCATCGTGCAGTAGAATGGAGTTTATTAACCTTCCCTGTTGCACCAGGCAAATATATGCAGTTTTTTCTAACTGGTCTCATGGCATAAACATACCTTGGCGTGCTTTTTTAGGAAGGACACAAAATATGTTCCAACAAGTACATATCACCAGACATCCCATCTCATCTCATCTCCCTCAAATTAGTTTTTGCAGGTTGGGATGTCTGTATCACTGCAGTTTCTGAAAGAAATGAACACGAGAAACAGTAAAACTTTGACAACTTTTATTACTTTTGATTAATGGAGTTTTGAATATTAGAGCGTAATTTTCACACAATTACTTGAAGAATATCATATTGTTCGAATCCTGTGTAACTACGGTTCAATAGTTCAAATCTTTGTAAAAGTAAGTTATAATGGGACAGTTGCATCATTAAATGTGTTTTTATATCAGTTTTGCAAATTGTTAACATTTTCGGGTGCGCTTAGGGTTGTATTTAGTGTAGGGCATATTTCATTTTTAGCAACAGTTGAGATATTTGAACCGCAAGACGGACATGATGCAACTTAATACAAAAAACAGAGCAATACATACCTATGTCAATATAATAAAAATGTGCCAGGGGTTACATATTGAACGTGTTTTAGCACCACTTAGTTCACATTTCTCCTTGGAACTGCGGTGAAACATAATGTAAACAAAAAGTGCACAGAGGTACGTATTTTGATGAGACCAGGTTGAGTTTTTTTATTACATGCAATTAAAGGAATGTTTCATGTTCAATACAAGTTGCTGTCATTTACAATGTAAACTTGTCATTCGGTTTTAGATACTGTTTATTGTGCCAGCAAAGTGGTTTCTGCTATGGTGTACGATAACTAAAGATAAGAATATTTTATATTTAGCAATGTCCCAGCTTAAAGGGGTTTTAGTCAATTTTATCTGGCCCAAAACCAGACTGCAAATACCAGCTGATAGCAAACCACCTAAGGCTGGTTTAAGATCCACAACAGGGATTAAAGCCACTTTCCCAAATTTTTTTATTATCCAGCCATGAAATTCTTTGGTGTACGATGAGTGACAGCTTGAAGTAAATCCGAGGCTAAATGAAATGTCAACACAATTTACAGGGTCAACCCAAAAGCTAATTACTTTATCATTAGCTATAAATTTGATGAAGAACGTCCCATTTAGTTATCCAGTGAGAGTATACAATGATTAAAGGACGTTTTCTGAGGTGAGATTCGAAGCGGCACTGCTGAGAATTGATGCTGTGCTAAAGCGCTACGTCAAGCTAAGCCGTCAAACCCAGCTCTCCCCAGGACAAAGTCTCTCAAATCAATCGAAGACGAATCAAACGGGAGCTAATTCGTCATCCCGTCAGAGCGCTGATGAGCATTGGGCTCAGCTCATTGGATTACGCCTCTTCCTTTAGCGGAGAACGTCGGAAGGGTATCCATCAGCCACCAAGACGTCCAACCGCCTCCCTCTCATTCCCTTTATCATCGGCATAAATAAATAATGATCCGTCTATTGCGAAGAATAATTATTGTCATTATGCTTAAATATGTTTTCTCAAACATAGGGCCCAGGGGCCTCTCAGCGAAGCCAATGCTTCATTGACCTGAGACCTGAATGAGACGCGTAGGGTCACTGAGGTGGAATGGAAATGAAAACTCAACAAAGATTAAAGCTCCCTCAGAGCAAATGGGTTTAAAATAACCCCTCTGCTGTTTCTTTTCCCTCACATTCAGAGGAAACTATGGGAAAATTGTACCCCAGAGGAGGATTTTTGCACACCGTTTTACACATTGTCTCCTGTGTGTTTGTTAGAACACCGCATATTTGACAAATGAGCATGCTTGTTATCATACAAATAAACACTGACAGGGTGATCAAGACCCCAACATGACACTCAATGGGTTTTATGTCATACTGAATGTGTTTTCTTCTGACAATGACTGTCTGACCGTTACAAAATATCTACATGGAATGTGATATTTACTAAATGTCCTAAAATAATAATTTTGACCCATACAATCTATTTTTGGCTACTTCTGCAAATATACCCCAGACTTAAGACTGCAGGGTCACATATGGACATGAACATTGTAACTGGCCAATCACAATCAAGTATTCCAGAGAGCATTAGTGTTTTGTCATGACTTGGCTGTGCTGCAAAATGCAAATTTGTGCATATTCTCTGTTATGACCCATAAAGCAAAATGGCTATTTTACTATATAGTGTTATTATATATATATATATATATATACACACACTACATAGTGGCTATATAGTGGCTATTTTGTATTCTAACTTCCTTATTATAGCTGTTTTTCGAGCCTAAATGTTCTCTTTTTGCCAAGTTCTAGTAATGTGTTTATCAGTTGGCCTCCTTCGAAAATGGCCCTTAGCTGACAGTCTTCTTCATTTTCCTTTGATTTTCTTCTCTAAAAAGGCAATTTAACACATGAAGAAATAATTACCTTCCATTTCATTAAAAACACTGAGCCATAAAGTGCGCTTGCAGATTGTCATCCACCTGTAGTGTACACCTTCTGGTAAGAAAAGAGATAAACATTTGATGGGAAGATGGAGTGAGTAATACACCTGTTCTCGATGTTTGTTGTGGCCTGCACCACAGGAAATGAATGTAGACTTTATCTTGGCTGCTGGGGCTCTCAATATGAGGCGGTAGGAAGCGAACAGGAGTGAGGGTTTGGAAACCATAGACCTTCTTATAAAGGATTGTTGTGCAGTGTCGTATGTTGTCGTCTGCATTAGGATTAAAAGTCTTTTGAAATCCTCTTATGCTCCCTAAAAATATAGGGAGGATTTTTGCCTGTTTAATTTAGTTTCTCAGGGAAGAACACTTTTCTTGGAAAAACATATGGAGCAGTATCCCTTCTAAATGTTGAAGCATGAGGAAGCAGTTCTTTGTGTCTTAGTGTGTCTTGCTTCTCTCTGGCTGTGTAGAATGAGGACCCAGCTGCCTTGCCAGTACAAATAATGAGGTATACTTGTCTTGTTGACTGAGGGTCTATTTGGGACTCAAAGTCTTCTCACTCTCAGCGCTGAACTACAGTATGTCCTCATTCCATATAGCTTCAACTTTTATGTCATCCTCCTTTTATTTCATTCCAGAATCTGTGCTAAGTGTGCTTGTTTTAATAAAAAAATGTACAGAACATTTCATCTGAATACTGTTTAATCACCCATTTTCAGACTTCATGAGCATCTTTTCTCTGGCCGTTTTTTAAGTGCTCTGACAAATTGAGCTCAAAATGAAAATGGCTCTGAGGAGCACAGCTGGGGGAACACATCCGTCCCGGATTCCGGCTGATCAGTGGGCTCTCTATTAGGGTTGTTGTGTAATTGAACAGATGCTTGCCGGATCTGCTGTATGTTTGTGCATGTGTATGGTCTTCTGTAAAGACAGAATTTTCAATTAGAGTGAAGAGGTTGTCTAGAAATGTTTATCATTACGTACATTTCATAATGTCTGTGGAATTTTCTTAAAAAAATGTATTTAAAGTATTATTTTTACCTCTTGCATTGGATGTATAGTGGTGACCCAACACACTACCAAAATTAGCCTAATTATACAAAAATACATGTAGGATCAAACATTGCAATTTATATGTGTTAAATTCAGAATGCCATCTAACCTGACTAGATCTGTTGAGTGCATACATTTAGCATCTTATGCAGTGTAGTTCGGTTGTGTGTTATTTAACCATGTGTTTTTGAAGAACGAAGGCATAAATGTTAGATAAGATGTTGTCAAACCCTTTGAATGCATTGTCTTCATACATTTTGTTGACAAATGTTTTTAATTTTTTCAAATAGTAAGACAGAGTCAAGGTTTGAAACAATAATGATGCCCGATAGTGCCAGTATCTGAACAGCCTGAAATCATACATTAAAGAGAATTGAAAGAGAATGGCCAAGTACTGTAGAAGTTTTTTTCGTGATTTGCACATATTAAAGCTTCCTGCGCTGGATGTAATGTCTTCTGGCAATATCTCAGCAATGCCGCCCTCCATGTTTACAGTCAATGAAGACTTGCAACAAATCTGGCCACCAACAGATTTTCAGGGTGTTTTTGCAGTTTGTTTCTCCAAAGTACAAATTGGATGTTTTTTTTTTGTCATCCTGAATGGAAAATTGAAAGAATTAGAGATGGGCAAGATTCACACTCTGCATGCTATAGCTGTTGACTTCCAACTGTGCTTGCACAGTCACCCATGATGGTTCACTGGCATGCCAAGCATAAAAGAGGAGTAAATTTAATTTTTTTTTCTTACTCGTTTGGTCCCCTTACTCTTATCCTCATCATTCCTTTTCTTCATCAGTATTTGACATGTTACTTAAGTGATGACATGTTACTTAACAATTAGTTAATAGCTCTAGTCATAGTCGTAAAATAATGATATCTCTGTAAATAGTTAGCTAATTAAATATTTAATTAAAACAGATTAATTTAAACAGGCAACTGGAAGCTGAAACGCATGGTTTTGACCCAATGTGGTAATAAACATATGAAATTGCTTGATTAGTTAAGATGTTATTAGGGAATTAATACATTATAACACATTTAACTAATAACAATTTATTGATTGTTTAATCTATGAATCATATAGAATGTTCATTTATTGCTAATGGAATAATTATTAACAATTTGTTTAGGAGTTATACATTAACTCAAGATTATTTGTGCATTTGTTAAGCGCTATTTATTTGTGCACCGGTATTGTGAAGTGTTACCGATTCCTTAATGGATGCTCTGGAGTAATGGTTCAAGGCATAGAAAACTGTTGTAACATATATATATATATATATATATATATATTAGGGCTGTCAAATGATTAAAATTTTAAATCAAATGAATCAGGATTTTCAGTGGGTTAATCATGATTAATCACTATTTGCAACTACACCTGAATCTCAGCCATTTTTTTTCTGAAATGCATACCAAAAGATAAATAACAGGACAAAATTTTCATAATATGTCTGTTTATTAACGCAGCCAAATAATGGTGGTTTCAATCAAGCTGAAACATACCATAATATTTGTCTTTGCAATGAGAACAATCTTTTACCTTTACACCGGTTTCACCCTGCACGCGTAAGCAGCGCATATACAGAGCAGAAGCAGCACACGCCAATTGTGCTTTCATCACACTGGCAGCGTTTGTCGCGTGGAGCTGAACCGCGGCTTGCAACTGCTCAACTGTCCAACTGCTCGTTGACACAAATTACTGATCAACCAATCACATGGTTGCAACTCAATGCATTTAGGCATGTTGACATGGTCAAGACTGACTGCTGCAGTTCAAACCGAGCTTCAGAATGGGAAAGAAAGGGGATTTAAGTGACTTTGAACGTGGCATGGTGGTTGGTGCCAGACGGGCTGGTCTGAGTATTTCAGAAACTGCTGATGTTCTGGGATTGTCACGCACATTCATCTTAAGGGTTTACAGAGAATGGTCTGAAAAAGGGAAACCATCCAGTGAGCGGCAGTGCTGTGGGAGAAAATTCCTTGTTGATGACAGAGTGGTTTGAGCTGATAGAAAGGCAACAGTAACTCAAACAACCACTTCTTTTTAAGAGCAAGCGTTTGGTGAATATCGCGTTGTACTCCAAGATTGGAAAAGCAGTCATCAGTAAAATGACGTGAA
>JAUCMU010000046.1:2260744-2275190 GCA_032275025.1 Enteromius treurensis | reverse complement strand
TTTATGTTCACATACAGCTACACGACACACTGCATGAACGGTCATGTTTGAAAAAGCATAATAGGGGCACTTTAATGTACACCCAGCACCCCATATTGACAGAAAAACAGAGAATTGTTGACATTTTTGCAGATTTATTAAGAAAGAAAAATTGAAATATCACATGGTCTTAAGTATTCAGACCCTTTGCTCAGTATTTAGTAGAAGCACACTTTTGATCGAATACAGCCATGAGTCTTTTTGAGAAAGATGCATCAAGTTTTTCCTGTGCTAGTCGACGGGTCATTGCTTTGCCAAGGCTGACATGGTCAGCAAGTACTTTTAATTTGCTTTCATTCTGTCCTCCTTGGCAGAGCACTGGGGCCTGTAATGAGGTAATGACGCTCACTGTGCCTCCCCCTAAGGCTTCACCACAAATGTGTTTAATATCATAAGAGACCTGCTAGAATCAACAGACTCTTTTCCAGAAACCCACTAGTTGCGTAGCTCTGGTACTGAGCAATAAACCTTAGGTACATATTTAATTTAGCTGAGTTAAGTGCTCCAACTCTTTCATTCCTATCATTTTGTGTTTCATGTTGATTTGGACGTGACCTTAAGTGACGATGTCTGAGTGGTTGAGTTGTTTCATTTTTAATTGCTACATATTTTTACACCGGTTTGAGCCTTGTCTGTGAATTTATGGACAGGTTGCGAACATAATAGGTGGGCATTATCACAAAGACATTTAACAGATACAGACTTCTCTCACTGACATACTTTAGGTGCTTATTGAGAATATAATAATGGCGAGTGAAACAAAAGAGAAACACTTGTTCTATTGCCATTGCATCCTTGAAGAAAACGTCATTGCATGTAAATTTTTAATGCGATATGATATCTTGATTATGTGGAATGACATCAATACCTTTGTTTTAAAAACTGTAAATCCAATAGCAATTTTTTATCTGATGCATCTGTGCATCTATTGTCATGATTGTGCAACCAGATTGAAATATATCTAAAAAATCTGACATTTCTCTGCATCCTGACACTTTGTTTTTCTGTAGTGTAATGGTCCGGCTGGTGCATGAGACCCAGTAATGGTCATTGCCTGATGTATGACATTCCTGTGTCCTCTACGTCCAGTTTATTCCAGTCTTGGCAGCCATTTTTGTCTCCTTTTGTTACCGTTCATGCAAGCTGTATGTGACTAATGGATGGCAAGAGGAAAGCAAGGTGGAGGGGGATACAGAAGAGTCTATTTTTTACAGTTATTGGAGTTGAATCTGGGGACATATTAAATGACTTGCATTAATTAAAGTCATTCTAACAAAAAAGAAAGATGAGAAGAATAACGGGAGGGACTGATCACGTTATGCACTCTTAGTTTGCTGTTTTAATCATGGCTATTCAGCGCACATGGGAGGTTTTAGCAGCAGCCGCTGCTGAAGCGCGGGAAAGACAACTCTACAGAGATATTGCTGTGGCTTACTGTTTTGACTGCTTTTGCTACATTGGAAGCAAACAACAGCTTAAGAGGCCTCGAAGGACAAAAACACATATTCCAACACTTCTGTCAGACATTTACTGAAGGATGAAAGTATTGTTTAAAAAAGTTTACCTAACAAATTCTGTAATTTATGCATCATGTCATTCAATTCATTCATTCCAAATAGTCAGAAATTATATTATATTTATAAATCAGTGACATGTAAATTAGGAGAATTTATCAACTTTTAAGTTAGTGTTGTTAAAGTTAAAATAAAATAAAAATTAAAACAATAAAAAAATATATGTATATATATATATATATATGAATAAACCTAGAACACTTATGAAAGTAATGTTTCTTTGGTAACTAGCTGAAATGAAATACATTTTAGTTAGTAACTATTAAATTGTATAAAGCTAAAATAAAAATATTAAAGCTAAACAGAAATATTAAAAAAGAAATTACATAACCACAAAAAAGGCATATAACAAAATTATTAAAAATTTAAATTAAACAGTAAAATTAAAATTTGTACTTGCATTTCTCACTTGTCAAGTATACATTTTTGTTATTATTAGTACGTTTAAAATTGTATTCATGCTTAATTTATTATACTAAATAATGTATTTCTTTTTTTGTGCAAATATGACATGATAAACCTGTATTCATCCCACAAATTTCCATGCTACAGCAGCAAAAAGACAACAGTTACACTATCAAACAAGAAATTGCACAAGGTTATTGCACAGTTTAAATGATTATCATTGCATAGTTTCACACTTGCTATTGCACAAGAAATATGAAGTATTATTATTGCAGACTTAAAAAACAATATTAGCAATGTGTATTATAGTAATCAATTTTTTACTATGAGAACTTATTTGCTGGGAGCAGCTCTGAATACAGTTAAACAACCACACTTTTATTTATTTTTAAATAAACTTTAACATTTTATCCTCAGCATCCTTTCTGTTTTTATAAAAAAAGAGCATTCAGGGTATTGTGCAAAATAATTTTTTTGTTCCACTGAAAACAATACTATAAAGGAACGACATTGGTGTTGGTGAATTTAGATTTTTAACATAACAAATTCATTTTTAACGTAAGATGTGTTTTTTAGGTTCATGTGTGCGTTTTATGTGTAATCTGAAGGGCGTGGGTGGTGACAGGCTGCTTTTAATGTGTGTGGGCATGTGCGTAGGACTGTGTGTGTTTGAGCATGTGTCACATTCCAGTGGATAGAGTGCATCTCTATACGAGTGTAATTGTTGCAGTGTGACAGGCTTCTGCTTTGGTGTATGTTTGTGCGTAAGTGTGTGTGTGTCTGTTAACCGCAAATCATTAAAGCTCTCTGTATGATGCTGGTGCCTCGTGGCAGGCAGGAAGACTTCATTAGCGCTCCCTTCATGGGCACCATGGCAATGCAACCCCGTTTGGCACCCTGAAATGCCCGTCCTTGTTGGTCATGTGCCTAAGGACAGCTCCACATCAAATGTCTAATGCTGTGACCTTTGAACCCCTCCTCTATTTTGAGCAGGATGCAGTGACGTCTTAATGTGAGCTAAGGAAGGTGAAAGTGTAGCGAGTAATACAGAGAGACATGGCAGACGCCAACACTGACTCAGGAAATGATCTATGACTAATTGATAGCAGAAGGGCTGTGCGGCTACACTCATTTTTCTACATTAGAGAAATCAATTGGGGTTGAAATTCTTCAAAAAAAAACAACTTTTAATCTTTCTGGAACTTGAGCAGGACATTGAATTATAGAGATTTAGTTTCATACCCCGTCTCTTTATGCCATCTCCAGAGAAGCATTTTGTTGAAGGTTCATATCATAGCTCATTTATTATATTCTTTTTAAAGCTGAAGTGCGTAATTTTTGTGCCACTAGCGTCAACAAACGGGATTACAAAAATAATGACTTTTTGAGCACGTCATCCTAGCTTGAAAGGGACAGTTTACCCAAAAATAAAATTCTGTCATTAATTGCTCACCCTCATGTCAACGACCTTTGTTCATCTTTGGGACACTAATTAAGATATTATTTTTGACATCCGAGAGCTTTTCCGACCCTGCATAGACAGCAATGCAACTGACACATTGAAGGCCTAAAAAGGTAGTACGGGGGGTATAGGGTCAAAATGGCTTTGCTGCATTACAGTATGTGTCAATGGTGACCGTTCAAAAATTAGAAAACAGCACATTTCAAGTTTTTTCTCCAAAGTATGCGTACCTGTAACTCAAAAAATATTACAGATATCTTAATACCCTTTTAGATGTTGGGTCTTAACAAATTTTCCTTTTGGCATCTTTATTTTTGAAGCCATATATGATTCAGTTCCAGAGATACTGTCATTTTAATATGGCTCTAGGTGTAAATCATAAAAATGTACACAATTTCAGTGGTCAGAAAACCAAATGTAGGTCAGTTTGGGTAGATTCAACGAACTTGGGGGGAAATGGGTAATATTTAACAGTCTTTTAACCTCCTGTAAATTGACTGAATGACATTTTGAGCCCCCCTTTACAAAATAGTGTAATTACTTAGTAAATATTAACCCATGACACATTATATTTTGGCTATGAACTCTATACTTGTTTATCTTCCTTTAGAAAAAATATTAGCAAAGTCAAAAATTTGAATGCAGAAATAAATGGGATCAAAAATGTTTGTGCTTCAGTCACTGAAACCATGTTCAGTAGAAACACACATCACCACATTGGAAATGCTAATGCATCTTGATGCATCCAAGGCATTAGACAGCCTTCTGACTTAACATACAATCATTCCTCCAAAACGAGAGTTTTTAGTGCAGGCTGAGTAAAAGCCTGAAAGCAACATTCAGAAACCCTGGAAATATACATGCACGAGATGTGCAACTCAGATCACGTAACACACTTTAGTTACACTTGAATAAAACAACAAGGGACATTATAGTTCTGCTATATCTGGGGGTAGCAGTTTTACTTTCTTTTTCATAACCCTCAATTTAAACTCAAAGCTCTCCGAAACAGACAGTCCAGACATTAAAGACATTTGTGCCTTTACAACAGGTCGTCTTGACTCTTGTGGAGGTGTTCGGCTCATAAGATCATCATTTGCTGACAGGGCTTCTGCTTGTAACACCTTCCAGATACATTTCCCTTTGGCTTCTGCTCAGGTTGTTCTCTAGTCTTGAGGTTTGAGTTGCTCTGTTGAGGTTGTGAGGTCACCGTGTGCCCAGAGGCTGACTGACAGCTCCGCTCTGACGCTGGATGATCATCTGAGAGGGAGAAGTCTCTTTCTGAGATTTGTGAAAAACCCAATTCCAGCACCGTGCAACAGTAATTACATCACAGCACCCCTGCTGAGGGTGAGAGTCTCCCTCTCCGCCACTGTCTCTTCCGCTTTCTTTTCATCCTGTCTTTCAGTTTGTAGCTCTGGCGACTGCAGCGTGACTTCGGCGGCTCATTCAGTCGAATGGCACGAATCAGAAGCTGTCAATCACAAGTGTGCATTCATTATGAACTGCAGTCACCGTTTCGGCTCCAAGGCGGTTTTCAATTTAAAACAGCCATACTGTATCAGCTCATTCTGACTACTATTGTCTCCATAATGATTACTTACATGGCTAAATTTGGTGGTAGCTTATTTAAATTTTAGCTTGTGATAATGCAAAGCAGGAGCTGATTGCCAATTGACAGCTTGATATTGTAAAGGGGGATTTTCCAGCATCTATTTTTGTTTGTGTATGTGTTATTGTGTTTTGTGTCTCCATGTGAGGGTGAGACCAATAGCAGATATCGTTTCCAGCCATATTTCCTGTGCCCTCTTGTAGAGATATACTGTGTCATCGATAAGCAGGATATTAAAAATCTCTCCTTTTGGCTGCCAGCTATACCCTGTTACATTCAAAATAATAAAGGTCTTTTTTTTTTGCCAGTCTCTCTCCTCCACAGGCAACCAGAGTCTTATCTTACCACATAAATCCTATAAAATTAGTATTTAGAAAGCTTATACAAAATGTAATCTTACAAGTCATATCACATCTCTTCCTGTACTGAATTAGTGTATATTGATCTATAGCCTATACTTGCGGGTTTCATACTTTAAAAGTGTCCCTTTTTTTAGAGTATGAAACTTTAAAAAAATACACTGAAGAAAATTTGATAGAGAATATGCTTTTAAACTATGTTTCGTTAGAAATTGCAAGTAAATTTCACAAATAATAAAAAAGACAAATACACAGGGATTTAACTTTTTTTTTATTATTATATAATTATATTTATATTACTTATAATACACTTTCAGACTGAAAGTGTATTATATGTAATATAATAAATATCTTATCTTACTATTTTTTTGATAATGAACATTAATGATACAAAAAATACAAATATCTAATATTATATACGATACATAATAATGATAATAATTTCACAGCAAAATATGACTTCTAACTGTTTTATTTTATTTATTATTATAATTATTACTATACTGTTCAAAGAGTATAATAAATAATGTAATTACATTAAATGTTATGTTATACAAGATTAGCATTATTTATTATTAATTAGATATTTGTTTGAAATGCTATTATTATTATTATTATTGCTCAAGGGTCTCACCTCAGTCGTGGTATTGAAGGTGGAGAGAGCACTGGTTATTTACTCAACCCACCCACATATATAGAGCTCAAAACCCTTTTAGATATTGGGTCTTAACACATATACAAACAAAAATAGATGCTGGAAAATCCCCCTTTACAATATCAAGCTGTCAATTGGCAATCAGCTCCTGCTTTGCATTATCACAAGCTAAAATTTAAATAAACTACCACCAAATATAGCCATGCAAGTAATTATTATGGAGACAGTAGAAGTCAGACTGAGCTGATACAGTATGGCTGTTTTAACAAAAGATTGCAGATGTATATATTTATATATATCGTAGTCCATTTACCTATGATTAATTTATTCACAATTTTTTAAAGTATGTTTTTTACAGTGTATAAACAAGTAAATATATATTACTATATTATATATTTTTAAGAGATTCTGCTTATTGTAGCTATTTATTTTTAATTTAATGTCACCACATAGGTAAGATATTTAGTTTTTATTTTTAATACATATTCTTAGGTTGAATCTAACATCTCAGAGCAGTGAAAATATTAACATGCTGATTAACATCCGTTATATCACAGTATATTTTATTTTCTCTGAAGCTTTGGCTCTTTGTGTCTTTAGCGTGTATTGCCTGTGAGGTCAGCTCAGACTCTAACAGCACAGCTCCAGCAGAGGGCACTGTTATCCCCACACAAGATTTAGTTTTCTGTAAAGGTCAGTTTTAATAAAAAAAGAATGCAAAAAACTTTGCTAGCACTTCCTCCTTGTCTAACTTTCCTCCTCCTCCTCTCTGTTTGGGTAGCGAGTTAGATAGATTGCGGGGGTGTTGCGGCAGCTCTATCATATTTAATGGGGCATGTCTGCTCAGCCTCACAGAACTCTGCATGATCCCTCCATCCCAACCCTACTGCTATCCTCTCTTCCCTCTTCGCATACATCCATCTTTCTTTCAGCCTCTCATCCTCTTATTCTCTCTTGTCTTATAAGCAAATCAGATCACATGTCAGTGAAGAAAGATGCTCCTCTGCCAAGCACAAGAAGTGTAACTTTTATATAAGGCTTCTCAGTTTGCCTGCTGCGAGTTGATGATTGTGATTTAATGGGAAGATCTTTTGCACACATGCAGTGTGCGGCTGGTTCCACTCCAGTGCTCCTGAGGACACACGGGCTCATGTGCGCTATGCCAGTCGACCGCATTGCCTTGGCAACATCTAATGGCTGTCATCTCGGCGGTGTCACTGTGGTGATGGGATTAGATTAGATTAGGTTATGCTGATTTTCCAGAACATAAACACACACAACACCGAAAGCTGACAGTACGCTTCAGAGGGTTTTCTTCTGATGGCTACCTTACATGAGTCACTGACCTAAAGGGCAATCTAGCCATTTGATACAGCGCGAGATGAGATTTAAAGACATTTTTTGCTTGTTCGATTTCTCTTGTTGGAAATAATGAATAAATAAATGACAAATATGTTATTAAATATTCATGTCATTATTATAATATTATTCCAGTTTTATATACTATTTTATTTGATGACAATTGATTATTAATAACAATAACAAAGCAAATAAAAATAAAGAGTACATAAAATAAATTAATGCTATCAAACGATTAATTGTGATTAATTGCATCCAAAATAGTGTATTGTGTATACTTATTATGTATATATAAATACACACACATACAGCATATATTTAGAAAATATTTATATGTATATATTTATACTCATATAATGTATATCATATATAAATATATATAAGAATGTACAGTTTTTCTTAAATATATACTTGCAGGTGGATGTATTGATAATAAATACATAATAAATATACAGCACACACACATATTATTTAAACAAAACATTTATTTTAAAAGTGATTAATCGCAACAGCACTAATAAATATATAAATATTTATTAAATATAAATAATTAAAAATATGTATTTATTTATTCTATTTTCAAATAAAGAGTACATAAAATAATATTAAGTTAATATTATATAAAATATTTATTTTACAATTATTATGATTTATGCTATACATGTACAGTTTTTAATAATAATAATAATAATATAGAATTTTTCATGTTTATATTTGAGGTTATTTCTGTCAAGGATGTAGCCAAATATTCTGAGCAGGCAAAATTTAATAATTTTTGACTTAAACAGACTGTATTTTTTGTCCACTAATCTGAAATAATGTCTCTGATGGTTTCTGCTTTCTATTGAAGTTTGCATATTTGTGTGTCTGTGGCAGGATTTTAACAACAGTGGGTTCACAGTTTGACTTAAGAACGTTGCGGGCCGTCAGAGTGTTAAGGCCCCTCAAACTGGTGTCAGGAATCCCAAGTAAGTGTCTGGCAGTACAATACACTTCAATTCAACAGTGCCTGTTTAGACATTCAGAAACTAAAAACTCTAGACGGTAATGATACCATGATTAATCTAACCCATTGTAATCTGTTTCTCTTTGTAGGTCTTCAAGTAGTATTAAAGTCCATTATGAAGGCCATGGTTCCCCTTCTTCAGATCGGACTGCTGCTTTTCTTTGCCATCGTCATGTTTGCCATCATCGGCGTCGAGTTCTACATGGGCAAATTCCACTTCACCTGCTTTAAATCGGATACAGGTTTGTTCCTGTTGTAGAAACAAAAAACTTCTTTGAGAGCAACAAGGAAATAAATCTTAGAGCCACTGCAGTCAGAGATGTTTCTATGCGCACAACCTCAAAACAGCCCTTTGTAGCACACATTAAATAACAGGTTCAGAGTCCAAGGAAAGCTTATCCTTAGCAGTTTATACTGAAGTAAATAAAGACACTCTAGCAAAAAGAAACCTGCACCAGTATCACATGATATAAACAAAAAATATATATAGACTCCATTTACACAATAAAGCCTTGTGTTAAAAAATATACTTTTAAAAAAAAGTACAAAGCATATATTTGAGCAATTGTTAAACAGAGAGAGTTCTGGAAGTTTTAGCAGAGCTCTGTTTGGATCAGAGGTCCTCTCAGCCTCTTTTGTTTATACAAATTTCCCCCTGCCCGCCTCGCTTTTCTCTCACTGACATTTACCCACAAAACACTGCTGTTTTCTTTGCAGCTAGGGACTGAATGTGAGTGAGAGACATGACAGATCTTTGTTTGTTTTTTCTCTCTTCATATCTGTTTTTTCCTTGTCTCCTAATAAAAGCATTAATAATAGCTGTCTATTAGCATTTAATTGTGTTCTGGTTCATAGATGTGAGGGCGTTTTTACCCAAACAGAGCAAACCCTTTTGCCGTGGGATCATCATATTTGAGCATTTATTGGATCAAAAAAGTAAAAAAAGAGTCAGTGCTCTATTTGACACAGACCTACACAGATTTTTTTTTTAAACTATCATGACCCAGACATCTGTATAATATATCACCAGGTCCCTGTTGATTCCCACCCCTGATTCCAATTACCATCTGACTTAAGTGTATGATTGATTGATAGAGACAAATATAATTACGTTTCTTAAAATAATAGACAAATCCTGCTGCAGAATATCATTGCTTGTCCCTGTAAAGTCGATGTTTTATCCTGTGAATGCAAGACTATCACTCTGAATCCTGATTTGCTGAGTGATTTTTAAAGCTCTTTTGTGGCACAGAAAGAGGTAAAAAAGAAGGGAGGTCGTTTCTTAAAAGAGCTTGGAGAGCAAATGTTTTTCTGTTGTATCTGCACAGCACGGCTCTCGAAGATGAGGACATAAGCTCTGCTATTCCAGCTGGAGGCTGTGTCTGTGTGTATGCACATGTTTGTGTATTTATGTGCTATATGTCTGTGTCCATGGTGTGAGGGATCTTGACAGGTTGTTAATGTAGTATGTGTGTGCGAGTTATTTCAGTTCAACACAGTGCGTGTAATTAACTTGTCTTGGTAATGAGGTTTCCAATAAGAAGCTGAGCTGCTAACATGTGCTCAGCTGCTGCCTGCTTCATCCCTCAATCAGCAACATCAGCAGGTGATATGCCTCAGAGAGAAAGAGAGAGAGCGAGCGTGTGTGTGTGTGTGTGTGTGTGTGTGTGTGTGTGTGTGTTTGACCAGTTTGGCGAGGGTGGTTGCATCAATTTACCTTCTAAATGATTACTGAAAAAGGCCTGTAATGTATTACATAAAGGTTTGTTTTCTGTTTGTTTGTGTGTCCAGGAGAGAAAGTAGGTGATTACCCATGTGGATCAAGAATGTGTCCCAATGGAACAGATTGTAGGGAGTACTGGACAGGACCCAACTTCGGCATCACCAATTTCGATAACATCCTCTTCGCCATCCTCACAGTCTTCCAGTGCATCACTATGGAAGGATGGACCGATGTACTTTACCATGTGAGTTCCTATTAGACTTTATTTAATGGAACATTTTCTGCAAAGAATGACAATTTCTTCAGCCCCTCGAAATCATTCGATTATCTTTCTTGTGTAAACCAAACATAAAATAAGATGTGAAGTTAATGGTGAGTTACAAAAAAGACTGGAAATATTCTGTCAAATGTGTTTTGAGTTTTCTTTGTTTTCAATAGTTGCGTCTAGACTGCCTGTAAGCCAATGAAATCTCTGGTCGAGTTTGCATTTAAAACTACAGTACATACTAAAACTGACTTCAGACAGGCTTTTAGGTTACGCACACTGCTGCAGAACAAGTATGGACTTATAGTATAGCAGATAGCTGATCTAGACAGGTGGTGCTGGGGGAGGTGGAGGGTTTTAGAGGAACTGCTTGCAGCAAACACTGAACCAGACTATTTAAAGGGTTATTCCACCCCAAAATGACATTTTTGTCATTAATCTCATTCATTTTGTTCCAAACCAAAAGGCAGTCCAAAAGCTTAGCTCGCCTTCGTTACACAATTTAAGATATTTAGTTATCTGCCATGTAATGAACACTGTTAAGACTCAGAAAAGGATGAAAGACCTGAAAGTCTGAATACTCGGTCTGCCATCAGTGGTTCAAGTGTAATGTTATGAAGCTACGAGAACACTTTTTGTATGGAAAGAAAATAAAAATAAGACTTTATTCAAAGATTCGCCACTGTAGCATCACCGTGGTGCCTTTTTTGGAGGGTTTCCGCTGGATTCACATAGCCTATGCAGTTCGGTGCTTGCACCAATGCAAAGATAAGCACTTTTTGTACATATCAAAGCATAAAATACACTTAGAAGACTTTTCCTTGCATTTCAGCTGACAGTGAGTATTCTGACGATGCCTTTCATATTTTTCTGGGCCTTGACAATGTTCATTGCTTGGCAGTCAATGGACTGTCACAAGCCTCCTGGTTTTCATCCAAATTTTCTTAAATTGTGCTCCAAAGATGATCAAAGCTTTTATGGATTTGGAACGACATGGCTTAAGTGATTAATGACAAAATGTTCATTTTTGGAATTGGAGTAACCCTTTAAATGTTGATCAAGCAAGTTCACTAGCTGCAGAATCAGCCCAGGCCAATCTGCTTGTTGTGTTTAATAAATTGTGTGATTGCTATATTGCGAATGACCTATTAGCCTGCACCATCCAGAGTTTTCCAGCTAACTGACCATTCACAGACAGCTTGATTGACTGGCAACCTGACCATAATGCAGAATGGCCGTCTGACAAACAAATCAGTCTGGAGATTAGATTAACTTCAATGGACTGTAATCAGATCCCCTTTTTTTACCTTTATATCAACATTCATAGAATTGCATGTTATTTTGCAACTTGCCATTAATCACCATCACATGACACGTAAGATGACATAAAATCGGAAATAGATTTTCTAAACACTGAAAGTATTAAATATGCTTCCCAGGAGAAAGTTACATGAAGGTATGAAACGTGAGAGGAAGTGAACAGTGTCATAGTTAATTTCATTTTTAGGTTAAATATTCCTTTAACATTCACACAAACACACACACATTCTCTCAAATATGCATTTACAGCAGGGCTGTAAAAACAAAGAAAAAAAGTCTTGCATATAGATATTGTTTGTGTAATCTCAAAGGCTTTTCTTTGTTTCTAAATTTTGTGTTATGTTTTAGAACGTCTGACAGTCTGCGTTCTGCTTGTCTGAGTATTGAGCTCAGGAGACTGTCTTTCTGTAAAGGTGCTAGAATCTGCACCTGCTGATATGAATACAAAGTGAAAAAGCCGAGAGAAGTTTGCTTTGTTTAATTGTAGACCATTAAACACGCAAACATTTTTTTATGATAAGCAGGAATTACACAATTATGGAAAACCCTACTGCTGCCATCTGTTTTTCCCACAGGTCAGTCATTACAGAGACATCACGTTCAGAATAAATGCTGGCATGGACAGTCTCAGTAACACTTCCAGGGAGTGTAGTATAAACCCTGCTGGGTGACAGAAAAGACAGACTGCTGTAGTTTCACCTGCTCCCCTTCTCCTCACAGTTTACAAATGTGTGCAGAGCGTCAGGCTGCCAGAACATGGTGTGGGGCAGCATATGCCACCCTGTTCCCACACCGCTCCCCCTCCCGCCACAGACTGAGATGAGAATTACGTTAAACTGATCTCAGACTGTATGCTGCCAACCTGTTCCTGTCAGATGCAGAGGGTTGCTGGTTATGCTGATACCGATACCCTCTCTCTTTCTCTCACTTTCACCAACCCGCTTTTTAACACATGAGATTTGTTCCAAAGCTCAGCGAGCCGCATCATTGTCTACTTAATTCTAGCATCCCAACCATAATGGAACATCTCAAATGAACAACTGGAATGTTAATACTAGGTAAAATAATCATTTTTTAACACACACTCATTGAAATATAACCTAATTTTCAGGGCTCAACAGTAAGGATGTTTTCTGCTTGATTAGACTAAGCAACTTGTTTTTGTTTGTTTGTTTTTTCAACACACACACAAAAAAATTTACATTTAAAATAAGATTTAAACCATTAGGCAGAAAGTTTAAGTTTAATTTAAATATACTAAATATAATTTCAGTAAACTATATTTTTTATTTGCATTTACAGTTATTAAAATATTTCTAAATATTATTACTTATTAGTCACCTATAAAGTTTATGTAAAGAGGTTTTTTCTTTCTTTCATTATGCTACCATGCTGTTATTGTGATTTATTGTGTTAGTTAGCAGTTGTGGCCTAATGTATAGGGAGTAGAACTTGTAACCCAAAGGTCGCGGGTTCGAGTCTCAGGTCCGGCAGGGATTGTGGGTGGTGGGAGTGAATTCCCAGCACTCTCTCCACCTTCAATACCATGACTGAGGGGAGACCCTTGAGCAAGGCATTGTTCCCCCAACTGGCTGCTCACTGCTCTGGGTGTGTGTTCACGGTGTGTGTGTGTATGTTGGATGGGTTAAATGCAGAGCACAAATTCCAAGTATGGGTCAAAATACATGGGCACAAGTCACTTCACTCCACTTCACTAATTTCACAAGTTTAAACTTCCTCATTAATAATCGAATAGAATGAGCATGTTTGGCTTGCCGGGCGGAGGGAGAGGGCCAGGAAACCCCTAGGGACTTGAGCCACAATGCCAATCTTACTGTGAAATTATGCTCAAAAAAAAAAAAAAAAGTATTTTATTGTTGAATATTCATATTTAATATTACTAATCACTAATAAATCATTAATTTAAGGTTTTGTACAGTAACCGAGAGCGGTCAACCATCTGTAATTTCAGAAAACATGCGTAAATAGAAAAAAACCCATCAGTAAATCGTAAACATGTTCATCTGTTTGACAGCAGATGCTGCAAATGCTCACGACACAAATGAAGAATTTTCTTTATTATTTAACTTTCTTTATTTGGTTGTGCTGTATGCATGTTTTGTCAAATTGATGTTTGTTTGTTTGTTTTCTTTTTCTTTTCTTTTTTTCAGTCTTTTATTATTGTTGATTTATTAGTAACTAATGAGGATTTACGTGAATAATCACTAATTATGCATGCATTTGACCGTTACAGGTGCACTAATGAGATTAGACTATCAAATGCAGAGACAGTCTCTGTAATCAAAACGACGATAATCACTAGCAATTAGGTGTCCCCAACTAAGCAAGCCAGAAGTGAATACGGCAAGGAACCAAAACTCCATCCTTGGGGAATGGAGGAAAAAACCTTGGGAGAAACCAGGCTCAGTTTGGGGCCAGTTCTCCTTTGGCCGGACACCCGGCACCTAATTTTCAGTTTGATTTGAGCGCATGTCGGATGGTGCAAAGACCTCGTGGTGAATGAGGGTACGCCTTTTGATCTGGAAATGGACGGAATAAGAGAGACAGACAAATATTAGCGTGGATGATCTAGAGCAGGGGTGGCGAACGTCAGTCCTGGAGAGCCGCAGCCCTGCAGAGTTTTGCTTTAACCCTAATCAAACACAC
>JAUCMU010000046.1:2191685-2222126 GCA_032275025.1 Enteromius treurensis | reverse complement strand
AAAACAGACTGTTTCATTCTAGGGTCAAATTCTAGGGTTGTAAATGGACCTGTAAAACCGTTTCTGGCCATTTTTTCTCCTTACCTAAGCTACATACCTTCTATGTACATATCAGAGAACAATTAAAAACATTCTCTCAATGCACCTTTAAGCATAAACTTAGTTGTTCCAGCTTAACAGACTCTAGGTGTCCCAGTTTAGTATAGTTGCAGGGTGTGATTATTAAGCGCATACATATTTAGATGTATTTGTAGTATACCTAGCATGAAATAAATGTATTTCAGTATATTTATTTTTCACTAGTGTTGATAGTATTGTCCTGAGGACGCCCTGAAAAATCTGTCTACGTAGGCAGCTAGATTTTTAAAACAGAACAAAAGTACACACAGTCAGCGCTCGATTTCATCTGCAGCAGTACTAAAATTGTCTTTCACTGTATAAAAGAAACTAAGGAAGTAAAAAATCTGAATATCAAAACTGAATCTCAAGCGTCACTGGTACAGGGCTGGCTGTTTTGGTCGCAGGCCGTTCTGCCACTTTGAGAGCTGCCTCCGAGTCAATAAGTTTACACACCCTGTTCCAGCTGTCTGAATGGGTAACGTTCAAGAGACACGCATTCGTGTCTGTCTGCCGAGCTACTCTCTGAGGCCACACAGTCTGCGTGCGTGAAGGCTTAAGGATGCGACGTTCTCCAGCGAGCTCTAAATAGAACAAGCCCCCACTTCCCCTGAGTTCAGAAGGGAGTCAGAATCAACAGGGAGGAAAGAAAAGAAAGCTTGCTGTAGATGTGTGCTCAGTGGAGCGTCCTTTCCCTTTTTCATTGTGGAAACATGTCTATGCTGGCCTACGCAGTCTTATGAAGGCAGAGCGTTGTCCCTGTGCATGATGTTACGCTCCTTCATGTTACACCACAGAAACGGTTTATCTGTTTAAACACTACAGTAGCTAATGCTAATGTGTGAAGCGTCCGCTCTGGGTTCACCTTGAGTGATGCCTTTTTGTGGTTGGCGCATTTGTGGCTACTGATTGTGGTTGGTCAGCAAGCATGTTATCTTTTCTCGCTCTCTGGTCATCATCCTTTGTAAAAACACAAGAAAAGCAGCCCATCAACACGTCACATCTCAGTGAGCATGAACTAGTGCATTTGCATTCTCTACGTAGACAGTAGTCATAGCTGTATCTATCTGAGACCTTCACAACGGATTTATGAAGCTCATATTTTGTCCCCAAAACTGGTGTAAATGGAGACACAGCACAGGTTTTGCTTAAAAACACACACTCAGCTCAGTGTTAATATGATCTTATACATTGTCAGATTATTAAGCATAATCAGCATAAGATTGTTCATGTAATCGCACTTCCTGAGAAACCTGTGAGCCTCCAATAATGGCTAAAGCTCACAACGTTCTCAGTGTGACAAAAACAGCTTTACTGTCTGCTAACTGGAGAAATGCAGCAAAACATCTTCCATTTCCAACATCACTCATCCTCTGCATGAAATATAAACACACTCTCTCCCTCCTCTCGTTTCGATGTCCCGAAGAGGCAATTTGTGTGCTGAGATGAGAGTTCGGAAATGACAATTGACGAAAGGGAAATTACATAGACCCATGCAGTTACTCTCCCTCAGCATGCAAACTCCTCCTGTCATTTGTTATGGTCATTTCCGTATCCTGCAGTCATGTGTGATATTAATCTGTGTCTGTGAATCCACAGCGGTTGGTGAGGATGAACATGCCCATAGCTGAAGACAGTACGGTTCACTTTACCTCTACTTTAATGGCTCTCATCCGGACCGCCCTGGAGATTAAACTGGCATCAGGTGAGTGTCCGCTTGGAGCCCTCAGGGCCAGTCACTGGCATTTGTCAAAAGCTCCCTTAACTGTCCATCTGCTCCAGCAGCACTTTTCACCAGTCACTGCTCTGTTCCATCAGCCTCATTTAATTTAACACTCCGCCATCTTTAAAAGCGTTGCAAGTTAATTGAATGAAGCTTTCCCCGCTGACTTTGACTTTTATTTAACCTTTTACTTGGCGCAAAATATGATTAAAGAATATGATAACATCCATTAACAGCTTGACAAAAAAATCTCTTATGGGGATATTAAGGATAAGAATTATGAAAGACTTTTATGAGACACTGTGGTAACTCTTTAGCATAGTGACTGATTCTTACTATTGACTTGTAGCTTATTAGCATACCTGTCATTAACATTGGTGTACTAGCACCATCTTCTGCATGACCATATTCTACATCCCTAATCCTACCCAATGCGTAAACTTAACTGCCATAGAAACTGAAAATTATTAAGCTGCAAATTATTAGGGCATAGTTAACATTTTGTTAATAGCGAGAAAATGGCATCTTAAAATAAGTGTTCCGTGTTTTTTTCAGGAGTTCTGGCTCAGCGGCTTTGCGATGCTGAGTTAAGGAAGGAAATAAATAAAATCTGGAGTAACTTGTCTTCAAAAACAGTAGACCTGCTGGTGACACCTCATAAACGTAAGCCCTGCTTTTGGAAACTCTTGCTTAAGTAATGTTGATTTTCTGTTTAGAAAGCATTTAACATTTATATGGAGTCTTAATCAAACGCTTATTGGAGTTTGAGGTTTCATTAACAATACTGATGACAATTTCCACCTGAGTTATTCACCCTGGTTTTGCTCGTGACTTTTAAGCTTTCGGTGCCACCTAGTGGACATCAGTGTTCTCCCTGCACTTTTGTCTATTTGGTATTTCATGTGCATTTCACTTTCTCTTAGATAATGAATTGACTGTAGGGAAGGTCTATGCTGCTCTTATGATTTTCGACTACTATAAGCAGAACCGAGCCAAAAGACTCCAACAGCAGCAGGCGGCACCAGGCACACAGGTGGAGGAAGTATAAATAATTAAATATATCTGTATATAATATATATATATATATATATATATATTAGAATAGATATATAATATCTGAATTATTATTTTTTTTAATGTTATGTAGATTAAAGCCTATTTTATTGTCAAATGATAAGTTATTAATTTATAACATAGTCCTTCTGAAACAGTTGTGTTTTGTCCTCAGAGTAAAGTTGGAGTCCTCTTCAGACCAATGATTCCTCTCCCACATGTGCACGATCAGGAGCCACTAGTGCTAAAAGCCCCACCCTCTTCTCAATCAGAGACCACACCACAACCAGATGCCACACCCACATCCTTTCACCTGACCAATGGGGAAGCAGTGTGAGTGTACCATCCCGCTCTTTATAATGCTAGACATTCCATTTGAATTAAATATATATATATATATATATAACTGTATGTATGCCACAGACAAAGCCAGAGCAGTGCTATGAAAAAGTATCCATCAGGAGACATACCTCAGGAAGTCACACAGGAAGCAAACAGAAGGCCTATCCAACGGGGCCAATCAGAAGACGTGCCATACACATACAGATCTCAGGTGATTTGACCTCTACTAGTGATTCATGAATCTGTCTGTGTGTCAGAGGTTTGCAAACAGTGCTAGTTTTGTCTGGCTCTGCGTGTGTTGCAGGAATTAGTTGAGATGACTGACATGGAGAATGACTCTGATGGGGGTGGGTATCCTGTGCTGGAGGGTCACGGCAGAGCTGCCTCCATGCCCAGGCTCAACGCTGGCTTTCAGGTAAACCTCACCTATTCATCGTGGCCATACGAGGTCGTTCTGGTGGGAGTTATATATAACTAAATAGATGTTACTGCACAGCTTTTGTTTCTTATGCTGACTAAATTAATTCCTGCAAAGAAAGGGGCAGCTGGAAGATGTCTGTGCACAGATTGAGGGAAGACGAGTGAATGGGCAACTGTATGAGAGAATAGATGAATGGAGATAATAGGGAGGGTGAATTAATGAATGCAGAGGGGAGGTGAAGAATTCAAGCAAATGAATTGGAGGAAGTCAGAAGAAGTTAATTTACTGTATACACCAATCTCTAGTGAGAGACACATTTATTCTCTTCAGCTCAGTTGAATGTGTGTGTGTGTGTGTGAGAGAGTGAGAGAGAAAGAGATGAGGGGCAATGCAAAGTTTACATATACTGTATTTAGACTATATACAAAACTATTTAAGAATATTGCATTTTTTGTCTTTGTTGTAATTAAATCTTTTACTTTAACTCAGAAACTGCTAGTAAATTTCACAATTAATTACAAAGAAACAGCACAAACATTAAATGAAGCATTTTTAAAGCAGAGGGATTGAAACAGTATATTTTCTTGTAAAATGTAGTCTAACAATCTTTTATTTACGACATGAAAATTCTTTTTTACAATGTAGATATACCCAGGATTGAATTTCAGTGTTGTTTAAGGATTTTTATGTAGCATTATAGTATTTATTTTTATTTTTTTTAAACAAGCATTCATTTGTTTTAAGCTTTTAATTTAGATTTAACCATCTTATGTGCCAGTCATTTTAATTAATTTGTGGTATTTAAAAACATTAATGTTATATTTATATAGTTTATGCTTTATTTTTTAGTTTTAGTTATTTTAGTTATTTTAATTCAGTTTTATTTTATTTAGCCAAACATTTCTAAATAATTATAGAATATTAACATAAGTTAATATTTAATTTAAATTCATATTTTATTTATTTTTAGAAGAAGAAAAAAAGTTTATTATTGAGTTTTTTCTCATTACCGTGAAATTATTTGATGTTGCTTTTAACTGTAAATTTATTTGTGTACATACTTGGTTTCTTTTGATTTGGTAATTTTGCCACATCGCTAATAGACTCACACAGTCTCCAGCATCCTTGTTACAATGCCTTGTCTTTAGTCTTGTCCTGTCTTGTCTGTCCTGTCCTGTCCTGTCCTGTCTGTCTCTTCTCTCTCTCCACCAGTCTTTATATCATCAAACTCACTTAACTCATTTCTCCACCTTTTATTTTGACACAATCTCTAATCCACCATCCCTAATTCTTTTAGGCACCTGTTTTCTGACCATACTGGACCTTGATATCCAGACTTTTCATAAACATCACTCATTCTTACTCCCTCTTTTGTGATCTATCTCCTCCTGTCTCACTCTGTTACTGTATCCGTGAGTGCCACAGCTGTGTGCCCTGCTCTCCTCACCTATGTGTCCTGTTCCTCTTCCCGTCCAACAGCGGAGCCACTTACGCCACACCGCCGGAACGTATCTAGCAGTATGTACAAGTGTTCCACCTGCAATCAATTTCTCTCTTTTTCTCCCTCTATCTCTCTCTGCCAGCCACTCCATTTCTATGTTGGCTTGTGTGTGCTTTGTCCATTCCAGCTCTTTTAGAATTCACACTCTTTTAGGAGTCCAATAAACTTGTATAACCACAATTTATATTAGCCTTGTGAGGTAAACACAAAACTAACATGCACTACACAAGACATATAAAGTAGTTCATCACTGTGGGTAACTATTTTACTAATAGAATAGATTAACCACAGGAATACAAAAAGCAAATACTAAAATGCGATGCTTATTTTATCTTGGATGTTGTTTGGTGCTAACTGTAAATATGAGTGTGTTTCACTTAGTGAGTTGTGTATCATTCTGAATAGTGCAGTCCTCTCTTCACATACCTTCCAGCCATATACGTGGTTATTATCATGTATACTGTATGTATGTTTAAAAAATAAAAAGTTTTTGGAAGTCTTAACAAAGGCTGCATTTATTTGATCAAAATACAGTAAAATCAGTAATATTACAAATTAATATTGCAATGTAAAATATTTTTCAGGGTGCTTTGATGAATGGAAAGTTCAAAAGAACTATTTATTTACAAATAATGAATGTTGTCACTTTTGATCAATTTAATGCATCTTTGCTAAATAAACGCAATTTATTTTAAAATAAATTCTAAACCACTGAAAACCTCATGGTTTTATGCAAAAACTTATGGATTTTGTGCACTTCAAAAGAAACTTTTCATGCTGTTTAAACTATGAGAAGAGAGGACACACTGCTTCTTAAAGGTTCTTTACGCTTACGCCACTGGGCGGCACTAATGAGTCTTTGTAGAAGACTCACAAAGTAAAAAAATTCCAGTCATCACCAATGAGGAGTGGTCACGGATTTTCTAAAGAATCTGGTCTAAAGTGAGAATTTAGCATTTAGTGAATATCCTTTTTATACTATCAATACACTGTAAATTATCTAGACCAGCAACAGTTAATCAAGTTAACAAGTTAATTAAGAAAAGCACCATTGACTCTTTATAGATCAGTGACCACTGCTTAGCTGTGGATAGTTCATGCAGCAACTATTCCAGCCGTCCAGTCTGTGTGTAAAAGACGATTCGATGACAGCATTCAAACAGTGTTTGCATCGAGCGAGGCGGTGTTCCACTGTTCTCCGATGCGTGCGTGTGTCCGCAGGAGTGGGCTCAACGTCGCTCTTCAGTGGAAGTGTGTTTTCATGCTCAGCTGGTGTTTTGTGCATCTGTTGTGACGGGTCTAGTGCTCTGAGATTCTTGTCATTCTAGTACTGTGCTAGATACTGTATGTGTCTCCTTTCTTCATCTTTCACACGTTAACTCGCTTTATTTCCACCACGCAGCCTATCGCAGACGTGAGTCCCATGCGGCGGTCTACCTCCTCGTTGACTCCTCAGAGAGGGGTGCGAGAGGTCAATCTGAGCGATTATGACCTGGAGAGGCCCAAGATGGCCCTGGGCCAGACCCTCGCTCAGGAGAGAGAGAGGGAGAGAGCTCATCATCATCATCACCATCATCATCACCGCTGCCAGCGGCGTAGAGACAAGAAGCACAAATCGCTGGATCGAGCCATCAGTGAGGAGCAGCCACTGCCAGCAGGTGGGCTTGATAATTCCTTTCTACTTCATACAGTACTTTTACACTTTTCTAAGGGAGCACGTTTCCGCCACTGAGTAAAAAAAATAAAAAAGGTCATTTTTTTTCTCATGATTGTGAGAACTGCGAGATATAAGCTCGAAATTGTGAGTTGGACTTGTAACCCAAAGGTAGTGGGTTCGAATCACAATTGAAGTGAGACACTGTTCACTGTTCAAAGCACTGTTCCCCCAACTGCTCTTAGGGCCTCACACTGCTCCGGGTGTGTGCTCACGGTGTGTGGGTGGTTGTTCACTTCTCACTGCTGTGTGTGTGTGTGTGTGTGTGTGCACTTGGATGGGTTAAACGCAGAGCTCAAATTCCTTGTATGGGAAACCGTACCTGGCCACATGTCACCTTTTCCTTTAAATTCGCAATTCTGACTTTTTTTCTCAGATATGTGAGATATAAACTTTGTGAGATATGCGACTTTATATCTCACAATTGAGAGTTTATATTTCACAATTCTGAGAAAAAAGTCAGAATTGTTACTTTGTATCACACAATTTGTGAGTTATTAAGTCAGAATTCCGAGATATAAAAAAGTAAATTCAAACTTGATAACTCGTAATTGTGTAATTGCGACAATTGTGTATATACTGTATGGTGTAGAATGTGCCATTTGCCATATATTATGATCTTTAAAGATTATGAAGAAAAATTGAGTACTATTTGGAAATCCCAGCTTCCTTTGCTTAGCACGATGTAAATTCTTTTAAGGATTACAGTGATCAGGTTATCGAGGAAAAGACTCTTTATTGCTCTCCTAAGCACTTTGGTGTAGGATTTACTTTGTCCACCTCTCTTTTTGACTGAGAGCGGGGCTTACAGATCATAGCTAGAAAATGTGCTTTTGAACAGATTGATTTTTTTTAAATTTTAGTTTCTTGGCCAGTTTGTGGCGTGACTGTGAAAGTCAGCAGTCGAAAAAAGCAGCTCGTGGTTGCTTGCGAGGAGAGCACTCTCAGAATGACAAAATGAACCACCTGTTATTTCTTTATTACAAGATTCCTTTTTTTTCTTTTCTGTTCTCAGAAACACTGGAGCACAAACATGTTTCTCAGTCGGAGGCTGGCTCTGCTGTTTATAGATCAGTCAGCTTTGACTGAATTGAAACAGAGCAATACATCAGTCTACTGAAAGCTCATTTTAGTGGGGTGTGTTTGTACTCGGATTTCAAATGCATACAGACACCCACATACATCTTCCTCTACATGTTTTTGTTTCTCTGTAGTCAAAGCAGGGCTCACACATGGACACACACAAGTCCAGCTATTTTGTTGTGATATATAAGTGCCCTCTGGTGTTTTGTTTCAGGTTGGTTTTGGGCAGCAGTGTCTGATGTTTATGAACAAGTTAAATGGCCCCAGTGTATGGATACATTCATTTATTGGGAAGAATATTAGCTGAGAAAATGAGAAATGAATAATTTATCATTTTTATTTATTCTGAAATGACACATTTTTGAGTAAACAAACAACCCCAAAATTCAGATTTGTCATGACAGGATTAAATTCGATTTTAAAATAGAAAACAATTATTTTAAACTGTAATGTTTTACAATATTACAGTTTTATGTATAATACATACAACCTTGCTGAGAATTAAATACTTTTCCCTCCAAAAACACATTTGAAAAAGGCATTTTTTAAAAATGAGACGTTTTAACAGAAATTTGCATATGTCATTTAATAGATATACTGTAGTAAATTATTTGTATTTAAAGTGTTGTGATTGCACCACTTGAATAACAAACAAAAAAAAAAAAAAAGATTTTGGATTAACTCTCTCCTTCCATTTGTTGGGCCAACAGATCCTGCTCATCTGTTAAACTGTTAGTCCCATTTGAACTTTCTCACGCCACTGTTGCCATGTTGGGCTGTTTGCAACATTCAAACAAACAGATATTAACAGATACATGATATTTTAACATTTAAAATGTACAATGTATGACTTGCCTGATTAATATATGTGATTTATTTTTATACACAACAGTAGATTCAAACACTGAATCACTGCCAAGGGAACGAGCACGGGAGCGAGACCGCGGCCGTTCCCACGAGAGGAAGCACCATTCATCCTCAGCAGTGGAAAGGAAGCAGCGATACTACTCTTGCGACCGCTATGGCGGCTACGAACAAGGCCACAGCGTGTCCGCCGGGCCCAGCAGATCCACATCACCTGGAGAACCCCATGACCCAAACAGGCTTAAACAGGTCAGGTGCTTTCCTCTAGCTTCCACACATCCCTCAGTGGCAATTCACACCAAGCACGGAAACTATTAAGATAACAATAAAGAAGTAGTTCTAAAAATCATTCTCAATATTAAAGAAAAGCAGAGTCCCCACCACAAATATAACAATAAAGGCACAGAGAAACAGGATCGTTGGAATCATTTGGGTTTTTTTTTCAGCCTATAAAAGATACAAACAAAAACAGCCAATCAGAATCCATCCTGCTATAACAAGCTTTAGAAATTAACCTTCAAAGACAGAGACAGTAAGGCTACAATTAGCTGTTGTTCTTTAATGTTTAATAACTTTTGAACTGCTAATCCTATCTAAATGCTTTAAAACGTGTCGGGATATTAGGAGGCTCTGTAGCATACGTGATTACATCATCACATTTTGACAATATTGATTCGTCAGAAGAGTTCAATGCATTTAGTTCTAGCCAAACAGGAATGATAAATTACATTAGTTCCACACCCCTTGCCCAGATTGGTTAAAACTGTCTCACATGTCTCAACCAGTAAATGTAGGTTTTAATCTTTTGAACGATTATTTAGCTTGTTTTCTTTAGTAGTTGGAGAAAACGCAAAGTGAAAGTAAAATGTGTAATCTTTATATTTATCATGTTTGTTGTTAATGGGGCTTTGCGCTTTCTCTTCTCTCCATTGTGTTTCAGGGAGTTAACACAGCTAAAGGAACTTCAGTCGTTCATACCTCAGGCACCAGCACACCCTGCCGCGGGCGTAGACAGCTCCCACAAACGCCCCTTACCCCTCGGCCTGCTGTTGCCTACAAGACTGCCAACTCCTCTCCGGTCCAGCTCAACACTGCCCAGTCTACAGGGCCCTGCCCCACTCGCCTTAGTCGTGGCCTGTCAGAGCACGATGCCCTACTCAGCGGTAGCACCCACCGCCTAACTCCCGTGCCTGTCACTCGTATCGGCTCTGACCCCAACTTAGGTCCCCTCCAGCAAGACTTGCACTTGTCTGAATCGGACGACTTCCACGATGCCTTGAGCACGTACGGTACGGGCCGCTCCCCCAGGACTGCAGCCTCCATCGCCCACACTTCATCAGGTGCGGCCCCAACTTCCACGCTGCTCTCGCGCAGCCAGAGCGGAGTCCCCAACGGGTATCACTACTCCCTCGGAGTGAACGCGGCGCCTGGGTCGAGCAGTAGAGCATCTGGAAGCTACCAGGAGACTGAGAGAGATGACTGGTGTTAGCATGATTCAATCTAGCATGAGTTTTATCATCTTCGCCCTTACAGGAAGAGCCAATTTTGGAGGGAAACAAGAGTTGCAGTTTACACTATTACAACTGTTTACCATCAGCTTGAGCCTATATGGTTTTATAAAGGTGTTCTTCTCTTGTTTAGAAAGTAACAGACGTCCTTGTTACTGTTTATGAAAGTTACGGTTAGATGGAAAGCGCTTGGAGGTCTGGGTAGGTTTCGAACTGAAGAGTTTAGCATCAAGTGACGCTCCCCAGTTCTCTTAATTTTTCATTAGGGCTGATTCCACAAGGGTCACATGCAGGGAGATGGTCACATCAGCTGTGCCTGTGATCAAAACCTCAGACCTCTGAGAGGAAGATGCCCAAAAAACACAGAAGCTATGGTGGAAACAGTTGTGTGGAAAAAATGAGACCTTTCGATGGTAAGATTTGAGAGGTTCTCTTTGCACAGGACACAATGACTGAAAAGTTATTTCTAGGGATTTTGGCAGTGTGTCCACCAAAATGTTTAATTTGTTTGAATCCAGCATACAGTTTCAATTGTTTCCAGTGGGAGCACCATGTTTTAGTGCGGCATGGTGGCAAGTGTCTGTTTTAAGTGTTTCTGGTTTTTGAGAGTTGAACAGTGTTCATCATTACTCGTTACTTTTTATGGATAACAGGATGAATTGAACAAATACCATCACATTCTACTTGTACAATGATTGAATAACCATCATCTCACACTCTCAGATTACAACATTAATATAAAATTTTTTTTATTTAAAAATAAAAACATTAACAAAGCCTCCAAAGCACTCTCAAGTACCCTCAACTGGGCATTTTCAGAAGAGTTGCTGGTATTTTCGGTGGCTAAAAAACTCTTTGGTGGACACACAACCTTAAGGTTTGCGCTGCTGTAATCTACTTCTTTCTCTAGCGTGGGTGGAACAGACGGTCTGCTCCCACCTACTGAAAAAAAGGCCAAAATTAAACTCACTTTTCTATCAGATTGCAGTAGATTGAATATCTTTTCACAGTGTTCCATTTTGTACCTTGTAAATGATCCGAGTGTAGCTGGACATTACATAAGGTCTAATCCTTTTCTTACTCTCGAGATGTAAGATAACAAGTGCCTAAACTTTGAGATTTTATTGCCACATTGGTGCGTGATGCATTACGAAGCATTTGGCTTAAAGAGGCAATGAACAGATGCTGTACGCTGTAGGTTAAATGTTGCTGATATTTGTTTCTTAGATGTACTTGAGCATGTGTTTGAGGAAAGGGACTGCACAAAACTAAGACTGTAGCGTTGTAAAGCTTCGGTGGATGTTGATGATGTCGGTCTTTTCCGAGTGTGTTATTGAAACGATTCAGGGGAAAATAGATGATATATTAAAAAGCTAATGCAGTTGAGTTATTGAAGACTGAGAGGTTGTATTTGTTGGTTGCTGTTGACGTCAGTGTTGTTTCCAGAGGGCATATTATGAGCTCATACAGTATCTTTCTCTTTCAGTAATCGAGAAAGATGGTGAGACAGATCGAAGCGCTTTGTCAAATTTTTATAGTATCTATTATACACCACACAAAAAGATTCAATGAAAACTATATTAAATAGAGAATATGTTGTTTTCTCTTCTCAATTAGTGATATATTGTAATGTTTTTAACGAGAGTTAAGGTTAATTTATTCCAAATATGAATTTTACTCTTATCTCGACTTAGAGTTTATTACATGGTGGTATTTTTTAGGGTGAGCCTGCAGTAGAGCGCAACAGTGGCTCTGTGTTTTTAGTGGCCGTGGTTCTGGAAGTGTTTTACCATTCATTGTTTTCATGGGAAACACAATTTTCTGATTTATAGTAAATAAATGAAACATATCTTCCGTGATTTAAATGATTGTCAAACCTCTTTACATAACTATGAGTGGCTAATTAGTTCTTTATATCAGGATTTGTTGCTTAAAAATCTCAACAGTGGCTATGGAAAAAATGAATGGAATTTTTACCTGTGGAACCTGACTGTTGTGCTTTATCATATCGAAATGCAGGGAAATGTTGACTGTTGAAGTACAGTAGGTCTATGCAACAAGACGACACTTTAGGAGTGCTCCTCATCCTGTAGCTTTACCTGCACTCAACACAATCTAGCTTTAGCACCAATGGGACCAATTCACCACTTCACAGAGATCTTTATATATACAGGATGTGTAGCTCACCTAAAAATGCCAGATTTTAATTCAGAAGCATTGCTGATTGTGCTTGATATTGATGTGCCCCCTGAAAGTATAACTGTTAATGTAATGGTATTTGTATGGTTGCACTATAGGTGGGGAGTTGATGTTGTGTCACACAACCTGTCGCTTAAAGAAAGGTTAATGTAAAGACAATTTGATTTCTTTATTTTTTTACAGTATGTGATGTCCTAGTGAACTTAAGTACCTTTGGCCACTATTTCCGTTTTGGGATGGAGATGAGTGTTGTGAACCTAATAGAACTTCCCTTTATTTAGGCATCACCTTTCCTCTTTAAAGAAAAATAATAAAAAACAGAAAAAAAATCTATACATATATATGCCAGGTGCCAAATTTATTACAGCACTAGTTTGTGTCTGTGTGCTGTATACTTTGTCCAACTGACCTGTGGCTAATCTCTTTGGATGATGTCATGTTTGCATGTTATGATAACATATGTGCATGTAGGAAATTGTATACCTTCATCCATGTTTTTCTATGAGGAGTTAATTGGCTGTTGATTTTTTTTAGAAACAACATTTGATACACTTAGAACTGGATTTCTGGGAGAAAATTAGAAGATGCTTCACTTCTCAGTTTGTTGTAAAGGAGTTGTTGAAAACAGTGGAGCGATGCACAGAGACGTCCGCCTCACTCCTGTGATCTGATGATCGATCTATGATGCCGTATATTTCTGCTCATTGACTCTTATCAGTCTTATCATTTCTACCATTTACATTTTGTATGAAAAAGTATCACTGAATTGAGAGATATATGGAAATAAAACTTTGGGGAAAAATAAAGTCTTCATTTAATATTTTCTTGTCGGTTTTTCGGTTGAATAAAAAATATATGTGTCATGGACAAAGCTGAATTTATAAAATGTGAATGTAATAAAAAAAAACGTTAGCTATCCAAAAAAAAAGGTTAAATTAATATATTTTATTGTAATATTATTGAATAATTATTAAATATTAAAATGTTACAAATACTAAGAACATTTTAGTTATTTATTTAATTTACCTGTACATTTGATTTAGCTGATAATTGTGTGCAGTGACTTATAAATGATATCACGTCATTTCATAATATTGAATCAATAAGCTAAAGCACAAGTAGAAATTTTGCACTACTGTCATACACATAGTCTATACAGGTTATATATAGCATATTCCCATATATGACAATATATGTTATTTGTATATTATTTAGTGACGCATTGCTATTTTTATAAATGTTTCATTTGTCATTTCATTGTTTGATTAATAAGTACTTTCATCCAGCAAAGTCCTCCACATCCATTCTCGATATGTTAATGAGCTTTAAAATGCTGCTTTTTATTGGCCTGTGGCGAGAGTGTGGGCGGAGCCCCTCGAGCAAATACTGTAGTGATGAAGGTGTCTGGCGGCAAGCGCGCGGTGTTTGCAAGGTGAGGACAGACGCTGAGCACAGAAGCTCGGCGGTAAAGCGGCTAAACTTCAACGGAAGACAGGCACCACTACTGTACATCAGTGAAGTCCTCTGACCATTCTCATTAACTTCCAAGCTATTAAAACGCGATGAACAATCAGTGCCTGTCTCACGGCTTTATAAATTAGGCAGAAATGATGCTCTCGTCGGTGCTGTGGACAGCTGTCGTGTTTACTCTGGTAAAAGCCACCGTCCTGGACAGCGCTCCAACTGAAACATCAGATGGGGAGAGCGGCTCGGGGATGCTGCTGATAGGTAAGACATCAAAATGTAATTAATTACTGTATATTTTTATGGTAAATCAACATTTATATTTCATTTTTAAAGAAGTGATATTAGTTAAGCGATATGTAATGTAAACTTTAATGTAAACTTTCTCTTATACGTAGGAAATGTAGGAGCTTATCGCCTAGATGATGAAAGTTCATTTTTGTGTATGTTTTATCAATATGTTTGATGTTCATTGTTTCCCTCTGGGAGCCGCTGTTGTTTCAAGTTTTACTCTGTGTATAGAAGCAGGTGCAGGTACTTTCAACAATGAACTATTTTGACACCCCGCCTGTTTAAATCACACTTCTGCTGTTTTTCCAAACTTGAGGGCTGATCCAGTGTGGATGCACACACATGTTAAACACTGGACAGTGATTGCTGCTTGAAGCACCTAACCCGTTCTCGCTGTTTTGTCCAAACACATGTTTAACAGATTTGTGGCAGATGTGAGGGCAATTAGTTCCAGCAATCTTGGGAGAGGGTAGAGGATGCCATCATCTCCACAAACGAATGTATACTGACCTGAATTCGTTTCTGAATTCTTTGAAATTGGCAAAAGGTTCCTTTGCATGTGCATTATGCACAAGCAGATGGATTTGACAAATGATGCTTAAGTTAAACCTGATGATCTGTGACTTCTGCAATTGAATTGTGTTTAGGCTTGATTTGTAGAATGGGAGCATGTTTAGTTAAAACTTGCCAAATTTGCAATATCACCCAGGGCTTTATCAGCAAACATTGCATTAATCAGCTTTTTGCTTTCTCTCGTAACATACTAGTAACTAGATTTTCTTGTTTGTTATATTTATATATATATCGTTTTTATTGTAATACATTTTTTTTTTTTTAAATAAATTAATTTCCACATTTCATTTTAATTAAATGCTGAAACAAAATAATTATTGGCTAACTGGTATCGATCAAAAAACGAATTTGTGACCATTAGATTTGAAATCTAATGATACTGTATACATATTATTTTTATATCAGTTGTTGGCTAGAAAAAAAAGGCTAATTGGTATTACCAGAAAACCAGAAAATATATTTGTGACAATTTATATCGCAAAACAACTCTATATAAGTATAATTGCCCTATTACATATTACACTTATATTTATTATTATTGTTTGACAAATTTGTAAAATTAAAAATTGTTAAATATTCATAATGTGTGAATATTTGTTGTTATCAGTATAATGGTTTTTCAGTTTTTAGAGTGGCAGAAATTAAATCTGTTTATCTGATTTAATAATAGCAGCCAAAAACAAGTGATTTTGGTGGATCTCTGTCGTTAAAACTACTCAAGTTTCTTTCTACTTCTTGTAAGAGACTCGAAAGAATTTCAGCTCTAAACAATCTTAACAAAACACAAGGACTGTGTTAGTGACCAAACGCTTGTTTGCTCGTGTTTCATGCATCTTGTAAATCCCAGAACCGCGACGCACACTCCTTGGGCTCATTAAGAGACTTTAGTAGTTTTAGCTCATTTTTCTGTTCAGTTGTTTTAATCAACCCTCTGTGATCTCAGCAAACCTACAGAAAGGTAGACTTGGCTTCATGAGCTCAGATTTTACGGCCAGACTGACAGATGAACGGGTTTATTAAATCCAGCTGAAGACTGAATGTAATCACTGAGAGTCGGTCATGAAAAGCCCGTTTAAGCTCCACAGGTTCAGATCGAATAGTTATGTCATGCACACACAACGTTTCTCCAGGTACTGTAGGTTTATAACCAGCACTTCTCTCTGTGAGGTGGACGCCAGGTTATTTAAAAAAATTATATCTGTTATGCCAGTGTAATAAAACAGCTTGTGCTCGTGCGTGTTCTGTTGTTTTAGTGAAATCAAAACATGTGATGAAAATATGATCGCCAGTAATTCTGACGGATGACATCATGTGAATGCCGCCCTCCATGGAGGTGTGTGAAAAGTGCACGTAAACAAACTTTTCATGGCTTTTCACACGGCACAAACTGCTGCGATGACAAACTGATGCGTTTGCTTGGTGCTGTGATCTTCTGTTGTGTTGGTCGAAGCTGCTTTTACTGTACTTGAGTTGCCTTGGATGTTTTGACAGATTTGATGAATTGCGCTCTTTTGTTTGGTTTCTTTTTTTCCAACTTGATTCATCTGTTTGAGTTGGATGCATGCAGATGTCTTTGATCTCACAGTTTTGTTGAACCTAAAACAAAAGCATCATATCACGTATTAAAAGAGCTTGTTTTTTACAGTACACAATTATCACTTATAACATCCCTTCTGTAAAATCCATAAGGTTGTTTGACATCATACAGATCACAATGCAAACAATTAAACATTGGTTTTATATATTAGCCCTGTAGAAGATCCTTTTTGGCTAATGCCCTTGTTTTTCATAAAAATCGAGATTAAAACCAAACGATTGTCTTTTCCATTGTAGTTATTATTAAATGCCTTTGAATTCAGGATTGTTGTAACTGAGGATAAATTAAAATAGAACCATATGTTTCTACATGAATAACATAATGTAGATACGCCTTGAAGTCTTAGATGAAGGATTGTGCTAGTTTGCTAACCAGAATTGAATAGTTTAATAGTTTTTCTTTAAGACACTGTAAGGTTGGGACCACAATATGGTTGAATTCAGTGATTTCATAAAAGGATAGTTCACCAAAAATTAAATACTGTACTTATTAGCTGAATCTCATTCTGTTCAAATCCTGTATGTCCAATATGGACTAAAGTAAATAGTTCTTTGTTCCTTTGGACCCCATTGACTTTCATCGCATAGAAGAACAATTTTTGATTGAACGGTCCCTTATATACATGTATAGGTTATATTAGGTTAATATTAGCTTGTTTGAGTCCACATTTTGCCACAAAAAAACCTTAAATGACAAACCTGCCAGGTTGCGTCCCTGTCTCTTGAGGGGGTTTTATTGGAGGTTGGCACCTTTTACTTCTGAGGCCCCCTTAATGCCTCCAGGCCAGTGAGTTTCGTAATGTATTACCACTTATGTTACACTCAATCACCGCTGTAATGTAATCTGCAATGTCAATGTCAGGGAGACAGACAGCTGGGGGGAAAAGCATAAATCAAGAAATGGCCTAGTCATCAAATTGGTTTTCTTTGGTGTTTTTTTTTTTTACATCCAAAGAGCTTTGCAGTGGTCGTGAGATTCAGATGAGATGTCTAGATATAAACATGCCACAAATATGACCATTTTTCTTGTGGGTTTGACACTCCTGTTGAGGCCTTTTGAGATTGTAAACAGCGCACAGCTGCCTGTAATGACACATTGCGGGGTGCTTTGTCTCCTCAAATGGCTGTTGATCCAAACAGTGAAGCAGAAACCATGGTAATATTATGTTAGCAAGGAAGAAAAATAATGAGAACACCTGGCATCGATATGATTTATGCATTTGTAATAATTAAAAAGGGAAAGTTGGTACACTATGCTCGCTTTCCATTGCTTTTTCTTTCTGAAAGTAACATTCTCTTTTGATAAACAGATCTGAAAGCTTCAATGGCTTCCCGCATCCAGGGTGAAAAAAAAAAAATCAAATCTCAGTCATCCAAGGAAAACACCCGCCGTGAGTTAGGAGTAGTCCCAAGAGCAGGTCTGCTGTAGATTTGGACATAATAGTGCTCTTGGCACTGTTTTGCCCAGAGGGAAACCTTAAAACTATCAAGATATTGTAATTTATCCTTTAAAAAAATGGTGGGTAGCTCAGACTAGAATAGCAGCCCCAACATCGCTGCTTGTGTTCCGCACAGAAACATATGCCAGATGATGTCATTCTGTTCATGGGTACTTAAACACACACTCATGTATTGGACTATTCAGCCGACAATACAACCTGTTTCTACTGGCACACACTGGGGACCATTAACCTGTGGGCACTATGAGTTACATCATCACAAGCCAGCCTGGGAAAATAAATAATCCGTTGGAACACATGGGCCAAATGTGGCACACACGTTACTGTTTAAAGAACCTGATTATAATATCTCTGCAGAACTAATTATGTGGATTTAATTAGCTTGGGTTAACTTATAAGATAAAGCTGGTTCAGTTTGGCATGCTTATTGTTGTAGTGTGTAGCGGACAGACATTTTTAGCCTTGACTGACATGATGCAGCATGCAGCTTCTCATACTGCATTGCTAAGTGTAATGTTTGTATAGTTTCCTCTAAATATGTTGAGAGAATTTTTTTTTTTTTTTAGATTCATGACTAATGGTTGCTGTTTGAATTATGGCAAGCAAGACAAATGGCTTCATGGTAAATTATGATAAAACCGTGGTACCATGTTTACTGTCTTTTTTGGGTCTCTGCTTGTTTGTGAATTGTCAAGAATCTCTAAACTCTGCTTGACTGGTCTTGAATAATGACAGGCTTTCGAGTGGAAACGGAGGTCAGCTATGTTCTAAAGTTAAATCAGCTGGTTCTGAAGACATCTGTTATCAAGAAATTAACCATTTTTATTTATTTGCTTGTTTTGCATTTGTATTATTATTATTATTATAAAGTCTTAAAGGGATAGTTCACCCAAAGTTTGTTAATTAATTAATTAATTAATTAATTAATTAATTGTCAATAATTTTTTTACTACAGACCTTCAGACCTTCGTTTAAGATTGATAATGAAATTTTAATTTGATGAAATCCAATAGCTTTCTGACCCTGCACAGCAATGCAATTGACACATTTAATGCCCAGAAAGGTAATAAGGAAAGACGGCAAGTTCTTGAATAAATTTGTTATTTTCGTTCTCATACTGTAGATTCATAAAATTATGGTTAAACCACTGATGTCACATGACCTATTTTAATAATTTCTTTCTGGGCCTTGGAAGTTCCCTTGCTGTCTCTGCAGGGTTTGAATCAGACAACTCTCGAATTTCATCAGAAATATTCATTTGTGTTCTAAATATGATGTTCTTGCAGGTTTGGAACATGGCAGAATTTAAACTATCCCTTTTTAGGATGTACAGTAGAATGTGTGGGTTAACTCACTTAGGCATTGTATGATAAGGAACAGCCATACTAGTCATTATGTCCTCAACAGGTGGATAGCTAGATAAACTTGTTTTATAATCCATTTCAACTTTATAATAATTTAATCAAATTAAATGTGTTTCTATTGTCACACTCTCATAAAATATAATGCCTTCCAAACACACTTTAAAGATGTAAAAGCACTGTCTACTAAAAGACAAGAAATACTTCAATAAACAGAAACACATTCAGCCCTTTCAGTCTCGTCCCCAACCAGATAAGCAAGGTGTGATTGTTTATTCACAAGCCTTTGTAAGTCTGTTTGTTGTGACAACCAGCAGGATCTAATTTAAAATGGGAAATTTGGACCGTAGTCAGGTTTACACAATATTTAAACTGTCAATAGTGAGCTTGGGTTTTGTTTGTGCCTATATCATACTTTAAAAATCACTAAGGGCATGTTTTTTTTTTCAGTCATAACACCATATTTCACTCTGTTTCCTCATGATGTTTTGTGTGCGACCATGACGTAAGTGTCTTTAGACTGCAAGTGGTTTGCGGTCTTATATCGGGTTGAGTGTTATTGATTCTGACCAGTTTAAAGCCTGTCAATGCACAGATGCTGTGGTCAAAAGAGACGTTTGCCTACCAGCTGGTCCAGGTTCTTGCTTTTGTTTGGTCTCTGAAGGTCTTACTTGAAGGCTGGCTGTGGTCGGGGGCAGTCTCAGCCCAGCACGGTAAAACCCTGTAAAATTTTTACAAGAACTTTTTACAAGACACTAAACAGCCATGTTGGAGCAATTTCTGGTGTTGTCTTGCCCTTTTACTGGCCTTTTATGTTATAAGGATGACCCAGATGTCACAGAAATGCTACATTTGTTAAGAACGAAGTGGATTCATTGGTGTTGTTAGTGTTACCTTAATCAACGAAGTTCAGTCTGATCCAGAAAGCGTGAATATTGAACTTGAGGTTGCCTCTGTAACTTAATATTTACAGTCTGGTTGGAATGTGATATAAAATAACACAATGATGTTTTGGAATGATATATATACAATATTTCTCTGTTCGTAGATCTCCTCAATCAGCCTTGAGGGGCCTTGAGATGTTGAACATTATATACGTTTTCCCCAAAGGCTTCTCTATGTATTTATTGGCCTTTCTGTCTGTGTTTGATAAATTGTTAGACAATCATTTTGTGTCTTTTTTCTATCAATTCGCTCTGCTGCCTAGCTTTTAGAATATTTGTGAGTATGTCTACAAATGTGTGTTTTTCCGAGTAAAATGGATCTTTTCTTTTTTATCGAAAATCAATTAATTTTCAGAGTCTGTCTGCCAAACCTCAACAAAGGTCTTTTGCTGAGTTACGCAACGTAGTTCATGTTAGGATCTGTACTGTTTTTCAAAGCTTCGTATAGACTGAGATGGTGAGCTACGTAAATATTCCCCAAATTGCTTTTTAAGGGAAAAAATGATTAGTTGGCTCTTGTTCAAAGTAGAGGCATGGACTTGTCCCTAAAATGATGGATCTTCTTGAAGTATCTGTCAGTCTGTTTGTTTAAGTATAGGTTGATACAAGTAGTTCATGTTACTGTAGATCACAAACCCAATCACTTCTATAGGTCTACGAATGCAAACGAGAAATGTTCATTTAATCTGGATAATTCATACAAATAAAACTTGATGAATATGATGTTTTCGTGATGTGAACGTTGGCATTCTGTGCGGTGTTTGTTCTGGCATTATTCATTCCGTTTCAGACATGCTCAAGGTTTCAGCTCAGCTTGTTACAGGCGTCTGTAGCATCAGGGGTCTGCTGCGAGCTTGTGTTCTCTGTTTTTCTCATCTGGTGCAGAACACAGGTTACAAACAGTCACCTCCTGACCTCCAAATGAACACCGCTGCCTCTCACGGGCTTTCACACTTTCTCACATGCACACAAACGCATCCAAACTTCAGCACAACACAAGCCAAAAGGTGAAATAATTGTCAGTTGTTTCTTGAGTTTTTTTAGCCAGTAGTTTATTGAAAAAAACAACAACATACATTACCATTATGCCATCACAATAATATTCTTCGGTATTACAGAAATTTCATTACAGTACACTTTTAAGTAAAGAAAAGTACAATAACCTAATACAAGCTTAATTGCATTCTATTCCCCATAATGTTTTATATAGTACATTTCAGAAAAACACAAGTATGCATTGCACTCCAGCAGGTGGTGCTATAGTGGACATTGGCATAACACTAAGTTTGTCTTTCAGGTCGGCTGTCAAAGCAACAGTTCTTTGGTCAACCAGCTTCACCACAAAGACCACCTTGGTCAGCCAACATTTTTTTGTTGATGAATGGCTTTGCTGTACTTGTCCACCAGCATCAAACCAGAATGGATGCTGGTCTAAGGTGGTCTTTGCAGCAGTGTAAAGTATGTTTCTAGTCTTAGACTTCTTTAAAATAACAGCAGACAAATAATTTTATGGTTGGATAGCTTCTACAAAGACAAGGTTTGACATGGATATTTGACAACAGCTTATGCTAGACAGAGATGTTTGACCTCAACCATAATGCATATTTACCTTGTGATTACCTCCCTTCATGTTTGTAATAAACCATGGAGAATTTGACCAGGAGCAATTTCTGTCATCTGTCTCCTGTTGTTGTCAGCAGATGAGTAAAGTGTCCATTTTCAGATAGACATGTACTGACTGGCTCTATATACATCCATTTTTTCTGACGCAATGTTGTTGTGCCTCTCATGGTTTTGGGCATTGCATTTGTAGACAGTTTAAGTGAAGGGGATTAAGTCAAGTCAGGGTTAAGACATGGTTTAAAGAGTGACGGATATACAGTTATTGGAGGTATATCCACAGAATGGCATATAGCTTATTGTTTGTAATACTGTATACTGAACACAGTATGACATTTTCACTGAAAGTACAATTCTAGTCGGATGTTTCATGCATTTAAAAAATGTACATTTTCTTACCAAGAGCATTCAAGGATGTTCCAAATGCATCCAAATGCTCCTGATCACTTTTAAACTGCTGACACTCTTGAGTACTACCTACCACCCACTTCGGATACACTGAGTTCACTATCTCACATTTTAAGGCAAGAAAGCCGATAGTACTTAATGATCCTTTAAGCTCTTGGCACATGAACGAATGCACAGCTATTACAACGAAAGTCTCCTTCCTACAGCGGGTCTTTTGAGCTTTTGCTCCAGAGAATTCCCTAAGGAACATGCCTTTTTTCTCTGTAGTCAAAGTCTGCCAAGCGCTGTCAATTCAAACCAATCCGAGAAGGTTAAACAGAACTCTAGACATGCCTGACTTAACTCCTAAGACTTAACAAGTCTCTCTGTGTTTTGAAAAGGCTTGCCCTGAAGAAATGCCTTTGCTACAGAACACATACTTATAAAGTAAAAAACTGCATACCCCTTTCAAATATTTACCATATTTCAATTTGGATTATTTTATTTTTCAGAACTGAGTGGAAGATTATAATTGTCTGTTGTACTGGGTGCCTCTTTCCTTTCCCTCTCTCTTGAGTCTGAGTTCCCACTGAAACCCAGTAGACAAATTGCCCCACTGTATCCGGACCATTATTTACAGCCTGGTATCTTACATTCATTTTCCAGATGAGCAGTAGAGCGAAGAAACAAACAACAAAAATCTGTTAAAACACGTGTCAGCTTTAAGACAGTCCTAAGGAATTCAGCACATCCCTTATTTACCTTGCATAAAGCAAATATCCCAGGTTTAGGAGCAGGTAAGATTATTATTAAGTCACTGGAAATTTAATCTAATGATGTTTTCATATTACCTTTAATTTGTTATCAGAGTACAGCCATGGGTGATTAGACGCTTCACCTGCTCTGTGGAAGCCAAATTTGGGCTGGAGCCAATTTATCAGGCTGACCACATCTTGGGCTTTTAAGAAGCAGTGCTCTTCCCATGTGGAGGTTCAGCAGGTTAAAGGGGAAGTCTTTAATCACTGATTATTATGCCATCCAACCTCAATCTTTTCAGGCTGCCCTATATAATTGGGGTACAGTAATTGAGCTATCCTCTGGCCCTTCCCGTGCCATTAGCGTAATGCGATCCTGGAGGGAAGATGCTGCGGCAGGCGACTCTACTTCCCCTGATTATGGAGCTTCACAGGATCCAGGCGAAAGGGGCCCTGGGCGGATATCAGCTGATAACCATGTATTACTCTTGGAAATCAGCCATGTGGTTTAGGAAGGGCATTTTCACCAAGAGCAGAGCCTGATGTGACCTCATTTGGGGTGGTTAAGGCTAAATAATCCATTACCTTGGAGTGCAGGGTGGCGACAGCTTCCATATGGAAGAAGAGTTCTCCAGGAAATGCAGGGGCAATGTAGTTGTGACTTGGAAAAAATGTTAAGCGTCTGCAAAGTCTGATTTTGTTGCAATTAAATCACAAAGTTTTGTTGAAAGTTGTTGTAGCACTGTCTGCCGCTCTTTTTCGCTGCTTTTGATCCACTAACAAGCTCCAGATCCATAAGCTCTTTCTGTAGAAGGCATTCGTGCATACTATAGAAACAAAATCTGCTTTGCATGAAGCTGTGTGTTTTCATATAAGCTAGGGAGCCTTTAAATGCTTTATATAAAACCCAGCTCCACTAGAATAACTCACGGGAATCAAACACATCAGAAAAACTCAGTAGATGGGTTGATGCACTTTATGGCATTGCTCTTGCATAATCCAAAGCATGAAAATCATTTTATGTTCTTAAAAAAGAATGCATGACATGAGGTTTTGATAGGCAAGTCAAATGAAGAGTATTCACAACGATCTGGGGTGTGATGTCCTGCTTTCTCAGCGGGATTGTATATTCTGTATTCAAGTAAAATTGACCCTGTAAAGCAGATGTGTTTCTCGTTTGATGAAATGTGTGAACCCCGTCTCCTAACATACGAGAGCTGAACATTTTGGGAACTTTCAACTGCCTCTTGTCTGTCATCACTGCAAAGCGTCATTGTGTCAGATGGGATTAATATGACCTCTGACCTCTCACCTGCATTTCAGAACATGAGCTCTATGTCTGGTTTCTCATCTCCATATCTCCTCTGAGAGCTTTCATGGAGTCTGTATCACAGCCCATCAATCCAGTCTTTCTGTAGCAGTTGAGATGACTTCTGGACCTTAACAGCTGCTTAGATGATTCAACAACCAGAACCTTCTCACAGAATCCTTAACATGACACGAAGTCCAAAGGTTGTTCTTTTTATTTTGTCATGATTTTTATATATGCATTTATAGCCTGTTCTCCTCAGCATTCCTCAAAGTCAGGAATTGAAATAGAAATTTTAAAGGCATTTTTTGATTCTCACATCATCATTTCTTTTTCCCCCCTCTTAAATAATCCCCTGCAAAACAGCTCTGCTAAAAATGTTAAATCAAACAATAGTCTAACAAACAATTCTCTCATCCACCTCCTATATTTCTCCTCCACTTTCCTGAAGTGCTTGATTTTTTTGTATTCATGTTGAATTAGAACATCACAACCTGCTGTTATCAGCAAGACTGAAAAGCCCAGACTTCAGTGAAAGATGAAAAACATTTTTAGAGACTCTAGTTGCTCTGTATCTAGTTCTTGCGATCAAAGTTTTGCTTCATGGATGCAGCATGTGACATGATGTAACTTGTGTGGCAAATTCTGGATTTTATGTAGTGTCTGCACATGCGATCCATCAACACGGTCCCTGAGTGCCAGTGTTATGTGGTGCCTGAACACACCTCCCACGCAATACTGACATCCACATCTGGCACTGTGTATTGAGCTCTTAGGAGCAAATCTAACCTGCTTTCACAGGATCCACTGAGGAGGATGCTTTACATCATTCATATCTAACAATATGCTACTTAAATACACAGCATCTTGAATTTTCCAGTTGAAGCTTTTCTGCAGAAACGTGCCAAATACTTAAAGCCTTTGCTATTTGTTTTACTCGTAGCACGTATTGTTGAGTTCTAGAGAGTAAATGACCTTAGTGGGTTTTATCCTTCTGGTATTTTACTCATGTGAGTTTCAATGCTTCCAATGGGATATTATTTATTTCACCTTCTTATGTAAAGGTTACTGTTTTGCATCAGTCTTTTCATTCCATCTGCCTTTAAACTCTAAGATGTCTGTGGTTGTATTTTTGGCTTGACTGTAAGAGCTTTGCTTTTATTCTTTAGGTCAATCCTCCTGCAGCAGCCCATTTCAAATTAGTCTGACGGATTTTTCTACCCACTACAAACCATTATAGGAGAGTTATGAGAGAGGAGGAGACTTTACTACCATGGCAGGACAACTAATTCATCTGCCTTCAAATTATCTTTCCGTCACATTGTCTCTGGCACACACTTTTTCTTTTTGTGTCGTTCTGTCGTGTGCTTCATCTTGACCTCTCTAAGTCGTCCATGCAGCTCTGTATTTTGGAAAAGAGCTTGCACATTTGACCACAAATGTTGTTTGTCTCAAGAAACGTTCCAACAAGCACGTGTGAATGATCGTGAGGGTCTTCACTGCAGGGCATGGGCAGAGATGAAGGGGCCTTCATTTGAGATGTAGTTGTGGCTTTTGATACATGTCTTGGAAAACAATACTAGTAATGTGTTATGATCGCTGAGACGCCATGGAGAAGTTATTATCATATGCCATAATTACTTACAGAAGGCCAAACAGTCCTTATTCAAATAGTTCTCTGACATTTGATCAATTATTCTCATTTTCCATTCCATAGAGGTGCTAGCAGGGAATGAACCAGTGGTTTTGTGCTTGGTGCTTTTATATTAGTTTCTTTTTAATGACCAAAACCTTTTGTCTACTATGTGCAATTTTTAACCCTTTGCTGAAAACCTTAATTTAATGTTCAAGATCAAAAATTGCTTTTAAAACATTTGTTATGCTGAAAGCTCACCAAATATTGGATTCATTCTTTCTTTTTTTTTAAATTATCAAATGTTTTGTATTTCTTTTTGTTACTGGTTTGTCATCTGCCCTATTGATGCGAACTAACTCAGCTTTAGTATAAAAAAAAAAAAAATATATATATATATATCAGCCCACAATCAATCAATTCTAAAAAGAAAAACCTGTGCTAATTGAAAGGAAAAGAATTTGATATAAAGACTGAATCCAGTATTTGGTGATATGCCATAATGAGAAATTGCTATGAATATTTTTTTAAGGTTGGTCATTTTTGACTAGGAACACCACAAGTGTAACAATGTGGGGTGAAAACATCCCCATATTGTAAAAAATAATAAAGGGCTGAAGCTGTTATACTTCGAGCAAAGTCAGAAAGCTTTATTCCAATATGATAACATTACGAAAAATGTAAAACCTTCCTCGGTCAAAAAGACCAGAACACAATTTTAATTATGAAGAAGCAATGAAATAGCATTGAAGATAACATTTATAAATTTTAACAATCCATATTATAATATAAAATTGAAATTACTGTAATAAAGCAATTTTGATCAAACGCCTGTATTGCTGAAGAGAGCCTATAGCTTCAAAGCACAACTCTTACTAACGTGATTAATGAAGTTTGTCTTTTGTCTGAGTGAGTTTATTGTGGCTACACTTAAATGCCCTGTTATCCACTCTGTTGCACATCCAGTTGGCAGTTGTATGGCTTGCAGACATGATGTGTCCTCGTGGAATGTTCTCCTTGGCTTAGTCCAAGCACGGCCACAGAAGTAGGCCTGAGCCTACATGGAAAATGCTTGACTGATGAGAATGCATCACCCACAGCCCTCACAGAAAGTATTCAGACAGTATGCATTGTGTGACCCTCCAAATCAATCTCCCTGTCATAAACACAGCTTTGAACATAAGCCGTGTTTTGAAACACGGACACCACGGTGCCCTCAGGATATGGCGGTAGTTTATGAGTGCACGTGTTTCAACTAAGACCGATTCAGGCGTCTGGTTTGTGTTGGTTTTTTTTCTGTGTGTGTTGTCATTTCTGTATCGTCTGAAACTAAGTGAAAACGCATCAGTCATTTTGCTAGAGTGAACTTGAGTAAGAGCTCTTTAACCTTAACCTTTCCCGAAAGCCTTCTCTAGTTCCCTTTATTCTCCTCTCTCCTCTATGTTGTTCTTTCTTTTTCAGAGTTTTTTGATAAATGATACCATGTTGCCATGATGCTTCACAAGCACATTTCTCCAACCAGCTCTTTAGATTATAATCTAAATGAGTGGAATATTCTCGTAGGATCTTTTTATTCCGATGTAATTTAAGATGACAGCATCTCCACATCTGGACTGAAGTCATCTGAGCTTTGATGTGAGCGTGATGTCATATCCTCAGTATTTATGGATCTTTTTGTTAGTCTAAAGCAGGTCTTAACCTGAAAATCACTTCTTTTGTTTTCAGACTTTCAGCAAACGGACTCAGTTTGTTGATATATCATTGTAAGGACAGGAAGTGAGCCAAAGTCTCTCAAAATATCACTAAAAATTTCCATTGGATAGCTCATGTATGGGTTAATATTGTTGGCTAATGGTTCAGAAACAATCATAGTGTTTTGAGAGGTGGATTTTAGCCTGTCATCAGATAGGGGTCTGCATATGTTTTTCCAGCATGAAACTGTGACTGATACAGCTTGACTAATAGCCATAAATAACGTGTCAACCACCGTGAAATTGACAGGGGTGCTACGTAGGTTGTAGCTGTCCATTTAGAACTGTTATATTGCACCAAAAAGAGTACATTAAAGAATGTATCTACTGTATTTGTTTAAAGGAGATTGCAGAGATTGTGAGAAACCCAACCAATCTAGTGAAAGTTTGGAGCATGTTCATATTGGAATGTGTTTACTATGAGACCAAGGGAGAGTAAGGGAAGAGGGGGATGTGTAATCCTGTTGGAGCAATTAGATGTTCCCGGAAAAAGGCTTGCAGTCCTGTTGCAGTGAACATGCACATGAAGTGTGTAAATCAGCTGCGCTTCATGTGCATGTTCAGTCATCAGAATCCTCACTTAACCTGTTGACTCACTCTCCTCCTTGTTAACGTTGCCTGAAGTTTGCCTGGTGACAGTGTTTTCTCATGTTTTGAATTTTGCATGCTCAATTCTTATATTTGTGCACGACATTCACTTAAAATTGGAAATACTAATAAATGACTTATTTTACATTTTAGCATATTTTATTTTACTCAAAATGGAACAAATACTACATATACATATAAATATAGTTTATATAAATTGTATTTACATTATTTTTCATATTACATATTTTTGATGTCAGTAAGATTTTTAAGCAATTAATTGTGTTATCAGCAAGAATGCATTTAAATCGATAAAAAATTACAGGAAATATTAAAATATTATATTTTTTAAATAAATGTGTTTTGAAACTTTTGAACCTATTAATCAAATAATATAAAAATATGTATCATGTTTCCACATGGCAGCACAGCTGTTCAACACTGATTATAAGAAATGTTTCTTGAGCACCAAATCATCATATTAGAATGTTTTCTAAAGACTTATGTGCATTATATTTAACAATATTGATGTTTTAACGTATTCTTGATCAATAAATAATGTTATACTGTTTCAAAAACATCGGAATCAAATCTTATTAAGCTCACATGAAATTTGTTCTCAGGGCCAGCAGCATGCGTAAACCTGATAATAATCATCCTTCAAACCTATAATAATAAAATAATAATGTTATACATGTAATAAACACACAACCAAAAGCATGTTAAAACATCTAATAAATGAAGTCTGCACTCTAGTCTGAAGCATGGTGATGGATCAGTTCTCACAAAGTAAACTAGCTGCCCTGCCAGGTGTGTTTCAGATCTGCTCATTGCACATGGTGCTTTCTGAGTACCTCCCTGTCATTTGATTGAATGCAGCATTCAGCGAGATTTATTTGTCTCATTTTAAACAATGCTGCGCACTAAAACACAAGCCTGCAACCCGGGGGCATGAGATATGTTCAAGCGCATAAACATTAGCAAGCACACAGTATACTCTGTAAATTAAGTCATTCAGTGCCCACAGGAAATGAGCATGTTAAAGAGGAAACACAATGGTGGGCACTATGGAGGTATGACTGCACCTTTTAACACCAGCTGACTTGTTATGACCCTCTAAACGTCTAATGACAGGCCTGAACGGGTCTGTTTCTCTGTACGGTGAACTGATTTCCTGAGTGACTGCTCTCACACAGACTTACCTCAGAGAGTTGCTAAGACCTCAACAGAACTAATGATTAATTCCACAAAAATGCACCTAGACAACAGAGCCTCGGTTTTCATTTGTACCTGCTGCGTTATCCAAAACAGATGTTTCTGGGATCCATTATGCAATCTAGGCTAGACCTAGTCCTCCTGTGACTTACCCACCCTCCTATCTTTAACTGAAGTTTTGTTGTAAATGTACTTAACGGGCCTAACATGTTTTTCCTCTTACTTTCCTCAATTGTTTGGCAGAAGTTATAGACCTTCTTGATCACCTGTGGCAGGTGGCTAATCACAGCAATGCATCAGTAACTCAGGAAAGCCAAAGATGTCCGGTCCTGCATGTAGGCCAGTACTCCACCCTCTCTATACCACTAAGTCAGGTGTTTGGACAGAGGTATGCATTTATTGTCTGCTGATATAAAAGTTTTTTTTTAATTGTATTGTTTTTATGTTTAGACACTTCAAACTTTTATATGTGTATCAGTCTTTATGTATATACATATACAGTGTAACAATTTTGGTAACACTCACATACAGTAGTTGCTTATTAGAATGCCTATTAATAACAAATTCCTGTTCATTAGTTCTTATTCTGCATGAACATATTCTACATCCCTTAGACTTACAGTACCACTTACCTTATTTACTGTCAATTAGCAACAAATAAACAAGTTTATTGAGGCAAAAGTCGTATAGTTGATGGTTTTATAAATAGTGAGAATTGGACCTTAAATAACCGTGTGACCACAACTTACTGTCCTTGTTAAAATAAGCTATGAAGTTATGAAGCTCATTTTATATACTGTATGGCAGCGGTTCTCAATCCTGGTCCTCGCGCCCCACCGCTCTGCATATTTTGCGTGTCTGTCTTTGTTAACGCACCTGATTCTGATAATCGGCTCATTAAAAGAGAGCTCCGTGCATGAGCTGTGTTCCAATTGACATGTACCCTACACAGTGTTCATTGCTCCCTTC
>JAUCMU010000046.1:2163868-2182370 GCA_032275025.1 Enteromius treurensis | reverse complement strand
TAGATAGATAGATAGATAGATAGATAGATAGATAGATAGATAGATAGATAGATAGATAGATAGATAGATAGATAGTTCATCCCTTTGATATTGGTAGCTATGTATAGATACTAGAAAGACAGAGAGACTACATACATACAGTGTAGGTAGATGTACAGTAGACAGACTTAGATAAGTAGAAGCTGGGAGACACAGATAGATAGATAGATAGATAGATAGATAGATAGATAGATACTGTATATAGATGGATAAATAGATACTTGTCAACACTCATCAGACTCCTACAAATCTAGAACTGGCTGGAATCTTCTGGAAGCAATTATCCATTATTTGGGAAGGACCCCTATGACAGATCTCCATAGATTGTCTCCATAAGGACTCTCCACATTGCTTTCTGTGTTATGAGCTGGGAGTGTGGATGGCTCCCTCTTTAATTTAGGATCCTCTCTTTGATTCAGGATACTACTAGTGGTTTTTTTGTTCTCTACTTGCACATAATTCACATCAGCGGGATCTCAGAAAGCTGTCAAAAAAGCTGTGAATTACTGGATGATGCCAAAAATGTGTCTGCATGCGGACAGTGTATGAATTTCCCATTGGTCTGTTTGTTTCTATTAGCAGAGCGTTATTGTACAGTATAAACCACATCAATGAATTCTGATGCACCTAGACGTGCATGTAAGTACTTGTATCTATGTATTTATGGGCACTACAAGCTCACAAAGACATGAGCACATACACATACACCCGCTCAGTTCGCCCCGAAGCCACGGCCAAACAGGTGTCTCATTGTGTGAAGTAGATGATATGTGTGTGTCTGCATGTAATCTGGGTGTATGTGGGTGGATTGAGAGTTTGTGGGTGTGCTAGTGCGGTTTGCACGCGTTTGACTAGTCTTGACTCTTAAGTTTCACTGCATTTTTGTTGCAGATGATGTATGTGTGAGTGAGTCAATGTGTGTGTGTGTGTGTGTGTGCCACCATGAGGATCTGGATGTGTTTGCTAGGATGGTTTCTGTTGGATTTAATGAGATTTGGAGTGCAAGGTCACAGGAATCACGTTCCAAAGGTATGGCTTCATCTGGCAACCCTTCCAGATTTTGTTTGTTTAGGAAAATTGTTCTTACAAATCACGCTTTTCACTTTTCCTATCTAATAATGACGAGTGGGTTTGGTGGTGCATGCTAATCCAATAATTTATAAAGCTCTGTTTTTTATGGATTTGAGTATGTGTATAAATATTTGTGTTGAAGAATTAGTCATGTGCATGTAATCAAGCGTTAGTCCGTCTGTCTTGAAGGCTGACTGTGGTTTGGCTGCAGATGTGAGAGGTTACAGTGGTTTCGGTTTATATGAGGGAAATAGTTTTCACTGAGCTGGTTCGACCCAGATTACCACAAACACTGGGTTCATGTCCAGCATCAGGGTGCAGATTTGGACTATATTTGACATTTATTAGTTTCGCGGTATTTTATAATTTTGTAGTTGATTTTTTTGCACTTCTCACATTTCTCTGTTTTCTTTTTGTGATGCTTATTCTAGTATACTCTAGGATAACCACTGTTCTTTAAAATAGTTTTTTTAAGATTATTATAATGCATACAACTAAATTGAATTCCCAGTTTGACGTCGAATTTAAAAACCCTTAGTGGCAAGCTGTGGTAGGAGACCAAAATAACATAATGGATGAGACCGAGAATTAATTAACTTATTTCTCCAGATGTGATGTTTTCTTACTTAATTTAGTTTTTGCACCTAATTTGTTTAGTTTCCAGTTCCCACTTTCTTTGGGGATCAAGGACATGGCTCTATGAAAAGCATTTTACAGGAAGCTGTATTTAAATCAGACTAAGTGCAAGATACAGCTGGTTTGTCATCGCCCATATAAATACCTGTGTCTCTCTGATAGATTTACAGATAGTCGCTGTCTTTCAAGTCAAATCATCTTTTTTTTTTACTGACTTATGTGTGTGTGATAGTGTGCATCCACTTGCATACCGTATTACAGACATTAAATGCAAATTTGTACCTCTCAGAATTGAGGTATAATAATAGACAAGCTTCTTTTGATTTTTTCCCTTGTAAACTTGAGTTTTAGCACTGGTGGTGGTTAGCTGGCATGTAGACGCGTGTGTAAATAATGCCTCTGAAGCCTCAAGGCATAACCTTTTTATTTTTTTAGCAAACCCTTACCTCTCCCACAAATCTGTCATCTGGCCCTTTTCACTGGTCTGTCTAAACTGCAATCAGTCTTTTCTGTAACAGACCTTAAATAACAGCAGGGTTGTACATAATGAACAGATCACAGCAACAAATCTGAGAACATTCGTTCTTGAAGTGAATAATGTCATAAATAGTCATATTCATAGATATCTGCCCAATCTTGTCACAGTTGTTTCTGGATGTTCTCCTCTTGGCAGGCGGATCATTGTGATTGCAGATGTAAATGTCACCACCACAATCCTAGGTTGTTGCATTATGGTTTCTCGATGTCTGTAATGGTATTAGAGTATGGATGCCTTTTTTCTTATGCTTTCGATCAGATTCATCCCTTTTTCCAAAATTGCCATAGAACAAACAAAAACCTCTGGTAACTAATGAAGGACAAAGCCTTGCAGCAGTGATGTTCCAGATATTTTCATGTTGGTCCGTGTAACAGGAAGCCCTCTGGTGGCCATAAGGTGATATAGCTAGGTGATATAGCTAGAGCTGCTCTTTACTGGGTGACTGGGCACTTAATGTGAGTGTACTGTGTTCAGACCCTCTTTGGCAGGCTATTAGAGGGATATCAGACCAGCAGCAGGAAGATAAGCTGGACGACAGCCCTTCGTAGCCAGGTGGAGATCAAGTGTCGGTTTATCAGGCCACGGCCACAGAAAGAGCCATTGTTAGTGATACTGTATTATTAAGGCAGGGGGTCTTGATTTTTGAGGGTTTTCTTCACATAAAGGCTTTTTTAGCATATTTTTGCTGCCTATGTTCTGATGTCATAATGTATTATATTATGGCATGTTTATTTATATTTTGCTTTTTTTCTTGGAAACCATGAAATTGACTGGCCTGGCAACCCAAAGTGGTTATAATTGTGCAAAATAGCTTCATGTATAACTTTTTTAAAGTCTTTTTTTTTTTTTTTTGCAGATGCCACCAAGAGATCTGAAGCGCTCATATTATCTTACAAAAGTCACATTACTAAAACACCTGGTTTAGACTTCATTCAAATACAGCAACTAGACAGAATCACAGCACATTTTAAGGAAACACATGCTTCAATTTTGTATGATGTCATTTTGATATACAGCAACAATCCTCTGCCTTTGACACTATGATGTGGGTGTTTTATCACAGGGAAAAGGCTGTTTTTCATTTCCCTTCTCATCATTCAAAACCAAGCCAAATCATATGGAATCCAGACCACTCTTCTATGTCATTTTTTCACTTTTTATTATTATTTTTTTGTCTTTTTCATAATTGAATTGATCTTTTCAAAACCTAGCCTTTGTGTGTGTGTGTGTGTGTGTGTGACATTGATTTGCAAGTTTGCATATTGTTTGCGTGAGATGCATTCTGTCTGCATCTTGAACTACCAGTGTGATGTAGACATGGAAAGATGCCTTGTTTGGAGCGGTACAAATGTGTGAGCCTTGCATGTAACTCATGCACATCTGATCTTCACATAATGTCTGATCTCAGTAGATCATTACTGATTGCTACAAGATGTTTAATAGTTCAAATTATTGTTGTTTATCAGTGTATTTACCTTAACATCTGCTAGCAGCAACAACTTCACAACCATATGTAAAAATGGAGATTACAGCTTTAATCATGTCGCATAAACATTCTCATGATAAATTAGAAATTATAAAGTGATTTCATCTTCATTAAACATTATTACAATGAACATAAAGCTCCCAGATGTAAAAATGGATAACAAACATAATTGAATAATACCTCACACTCTAATCTTGGTACACATGAAGTAATTTGTTTATGTTCGTAGGGTCTCCGTAGACGTGGGATTATACGTGGTGATGGTACTCTGCCTACTGGATCCAAACGTCCTGAGTTTGTGGGGCGAGGGGATGTGTTTGAGGTGGATGAGGATACAGACCTGATAGACCAAAACATCTTGTCCAAAAATGGTAAACCTTCCAAAACATTCCCAACTGAAACTACAAGCAGCCGTGATGGAAAACCAGACTCTACATCCAAACATCTAGATGAAAACATCACCACTGACAAGCACAAACCTGGCAAACCTTCACCAAAGAAACCAGTCGATACCACAATTATCAACCTGGATGTTCGGGTACCGGAGAAACCCACCGGAAGTATTGTACCTAGTAGTGAAGTTCACCTGGAAACCACTTTCAGTCCTGAGGATCGAGAATCCAACTTGTTAAAAGAGGATTTGGGGGCCACTACACAGGCTCCTGTCAGAACAACTTCTTGGGAGGGCATCTCAAAAGGAAGTAGAAGAAAAACAACCAAAACTACAGATATCCTTGTAGGACCTGGCTGGGGATCTGAGGAGGAGGGTACCGTTATACTTATTGGAAGGCATGGAGATCTTGTGCGTGGCTCTGATGGGAATATGTATCGCATTCAAAGAGGACCCATGGGGCCAGTGGGGCTCCGAGGTGAGCCTGTGAGTACAACTTAAGAACAAAATATATAAGTATAGTATATAAGAATATATCAGTGTTGTTACTGTTAATGATTAACTAAGACAAAATCCAATAAAAGTTCATTATTGGTAATTGAAAGAAAATGTTTAGGCTGAATGCGAAAACACCAAACTGTATTAAGTAATTAAGTTAGTTAAGTTGTTATTATTATTATATATTTTTTTAAGGGCATTACAAAATAACTAAAATCAACCTCTTGGCTCTGATAGGGTAATCAGGTAATAGGGAGACTGGCGGCAGCTGTGGTTAATCATTTGTACGTTCTCCTCCCGAAATATGTATGCAAACATTTGCATAAAGCTTTGTTTTTTGTCCCATCCTGTTAACACAAAATTCTTACTTGAAACCAATCTGCATCAGAAAAAAATGGACACAATGGCTGAAATCAATTGCTGTAGCGGATAGATCGCACATAATAGAAGTCAAACAAAGCATGTGCAGATAAATAGAATAAAAACTTCTGCCACCATCTGCAAAAGCAGTCTGATGCAGAAAGCACAAGAGGAAAACAATTAAGCAATAATTATGATGTTGTGTATGCATATTTCAGCTGTTCTAAGCTGCTCAACATACTGCATATGTCAATATGTCTCACTTCATGCCAGCATGAGTCATAAGACTCTCTACAATTGGCTGTAGAAGGAACGACCCAACTGCATCACCCAGTCAAAATGCAACATTCACCTGGCTTAAAGTGATCAGTTCTAACAGAAGTAAATCCAGATGTGATGCTTCTGGCTGAGCTCCAGTGGACCAGGCACTGTAAAAGGCTTCCATTAGATCATGAAGGGTTGATTTATACCAGTTGGCTGAACACATTACGGACATAATGCTTTACCTGAAAACAAAATGCAGTAGAGACACAGTAATTAATACCTCCACTTTTTACCATCTCTGTTACTGCAATACCCTGCATTTCTGTCTTGGTGGGGGTCCTAATTTTATCATTGCAGGGAGTTAAAGCCTGTTACCGTATGTTTTAAGAATTAAAGTATACAATATTGTACTGTGATGCAGTATTATTATTGTTTCCTAAAATAGAAATAAAGCATGTTTTTGAATATGTTAGTATATAACTTGTGGGCCAGTAACGATGGTCCAGTATTCAATTAGTTTTACTGTAGATCAATTGTTTTTATGGCTCAGATGACAAAAACTTGTCACAAACTGTTCAGTGCCGTTAAGTGATGTATTCTTTACTCTGAATGGTTTTGTTGCAAAATAAAAACCTTGTAAATGTGGTGTAATCTAGTCAGCTTTTACAATAGTTTTGTGATGGTTAGAAGGTTAGGTTTAGGTTTAACAGTCTGCTCGTATTACCATGGTCAGAGTGGCTCTGAAGTTAATGGTTTTTATTAGGTCGTCTGACCTCTGAACTCTGAATGGTTGTTTTGTTTGATCAAATTAAGACAAAAAGGAAAGTGCTTTGTTTGCCTCATTTGTTATTGCTTATTTACAGCTTTATACAGTACTTGCAATAAACATGTAATCTTTACTCTGTTAAACAAGCTCATTGCTATTCAAACTGAAAGCCGTATGTTTTAAATTAGTCACGCCCTGTAACTTTGTATGCTTAAGGTTTTTACTATGCTCCTTCTAGGGATGTCCTGGAAGTGATGGCTATCCAGGATCCAAAGGTGATAAGGTATGATAATCAGAGTGATAATTAATGAGAAATGGACTGGAAGGACACGATGAATGAGCGCAAGCCGAGGTCAAAGTGCTTCACCACTTAAGTTCGTGGAAAGTTCACGTGCCTGTGGTCATGACCGGCTGACCCTTTGTGTCCTTCTGTGAACTTTGTCACTTTAGATGACTGCTCTAATATGTTTAACCTCCAAACAGAAGTCCAAATACCAACAGGGAAGCTTGCAAAGACATGCTGTCAGTCTGACTTCCCATACTCTACTTCTGTTTCTTCTTACTGACTTCATGCCAAACTTCCTCAATCAGAGTTTTCACCAATCAAACCAATAGTGGTGACATCATTATAACATTTGCAAACATTGGTCTTCTTCTCATCTATATCCATTTTTATACTATAACCTTATGAGATGTCCTTAGTGTCGTGGCAAAGAGGTTCTGATACACCATTTTCATCAAGGCAACATTTATATGATCATTAATATGCTGAAGAAACAATTTTTATTATCAATTTTGAAAATAGTTTTCACAAAGTTTTCTCTGAGTGTAACAAATTATAACATCTTTTCTTTTCATGATTATTTGATGAATGGAGAGCTCAAAACAACAGCACTTATTTGAAATATTTTGTAACATTATGAATGTCTTGATCATTATAATGCATCCTTATAATATATGATATAATATTTATACATTTCTTTTAAGAAAGAAAAGGCAAAACTTTTGAATGGTGGTGTGTTGTAGGCACTGGTATTTGACAGTACATCTGGAAATGTATTTATAACTTGAGTGGTGAAAGTCTGATCATTTCTATAATATTTATCATTTATCTGGTGGTGTCTAAACTGTTATGTACAGTGCTGTTTTACAACATGCCTGTTTATACAATGCAGATGCATGGTGGAATTTTGTTTTTCATCCTAATAGTTCTGCTTTCATCAGGTTTGAGATTTGTTTAAGATTATAAGCACATGTCAGTGTAACTTTTTTTTGTGGGATGCATTCTTCCTAAACACTGTGATGTTTTTAGGGGGCCATTGGGCTTAAGGGCCGCGCAGGACACCTTGGAGTCCCAGGACCTCCTGGGCCACCTGGGCTGCCCACATTCTACCTGTGGAGAAACACACCTGAGGAATGGGCTGCGTTTCAGGTGAGTTTTCTCTCCCTTTTTTTTTTTTGGTTTCTCCAAGGTTTCTGTCCCTGTCTGTGGTCTCCCTGTCTACATAATTAAACTTTACTCCTCATTCCTTTAAAGTGGCTGTCAGTGCACAGCTGTATCTTGTGTTATAGCTTAGATGAGCACCACATCCGTGATTGAATAAAGATGCCCTCAGAGAAAAAGAGAGAGAGGGGAAGGAATTCTCTCTCGTTGCTGTAATGGGGTATTTGTTTCCTACAGCCTTTGAACCATCCCGCACTGTACATCCAGCAATCCAGCTGAGGCCAATGACTTTTCTACTCTTAGTGCTGCATGAGGTCACAAGTTGTTCCTGTAACTGAAGGGGTGATACCCCTTTGCTCGAACACAGAACAAGGTCACCTCAACACACTCAATCATTCTCAGCCTTCATGTCTCTTTCCAGCTCGGTATCTCCAAACGCATCTGCTCTGATAACCGAAACCTCTGTCAAGCATAGTCTAATTAAAAGCAGCCTGTGACCTCGTAACTCATTTTGGGATATGTGTCCTGTGTGCAGCATGCTGCCTTTGTGAACGCCTTTGTAGTTTACAGGGCAGCTTTTAAGTCTAGAGTCTGGTTGGATGAGAACGGATCATTAAAGCTTTAGTAAGACCAGAATAGCATAGTTATGACTTTTTGCCTTCATTAAAATGACTCCTCAGAGTAACGAAGAAAACTGCGTCAAGAGTAGACCAAGAATTACAAATACAAATTTTGAATGTAGACTAATTGGTGGTTAGTCTGAATGACTAAACAATAAATTGGCACAAGGAAGCTCAGTATAATTAGGCTGGTTTTGAGTTCTAGAGACCATGATCAATAGAGCTGCACCATGTATTAAAACAAAAATCATTGGAAAATTTTGATATGCTGTAATGTAATAGTCAAAATCTTGAAGAGTGGGATTTCATTCAATAAATAAGAATATCCTGGCAAGCTCTAAAAATAAAAGTTGGTTGGTTGACCCATTTTAAAAATGTAAATATTAAAATGTAATTTGTATAGTAATTTGACAGTCTACTATGAATTAAAAGTATTTTTATTGAAAATATTTTATAGCTATAATAAACAGAAACAGTGGGAATGTGGCCTATAAAAATTAGAAAACTTTATTTAAGTTTATAAGATTAAAGTTTACCCAAGTATGAAAAACCCTAAGTTAAGATTTATTTATATCTGGAGCAATTTCTAATATTTTTTCCTATTGCAATATACAGTAGTCAACATTCGAAGTGGATCAAAACCTTTCTTCAAAGTTGTCCTAAAACAAGAATAGGTATTGTTTTTGATTTTAGGACAACTTTGATGAAAGTTTTTGTTTGAATGTTGACTGCTGTATATAACAGAAAACAGCTCGACACATTTGTAGGGGATACATAATGAAAAAAAACCCGCATGATTTAATATAGTGGAACTTAAAATGTTGGACTGTTTGGAGTTTGATCATTTTATGACACAGCATTTATGACATACAAGACATTCATGAAACTATTAAAATATCTGTCTGTGTGCATATGGATATACCTGTGCAAGTTGCAACTACTCAAATGTGTGTTCCTGGCTGCTGGACAGCAAATTGACCCATCCTAATGTCAAACAGGGCAGTTTTGTTGGGTTAAATTAACAAAGTATTAGATATTGCTTTAACATCAGCTGCGATGCTAATAATGTGATAAACATTGAAAGTCTCATGATGGCTCAATTATATTTATCTCTCACTCTCTCCTACAGCAAACTTCATTCTTCCAGCTTCTCCGTGCAGGCTGGCCTGTAAGTATATATGTAGCACATATTTGTAAAAATTTGTTTGCTTCGGAACGTGTAATATCCCTGACTCCACTCTTTTTCCTGTGAGCTTGTAGAGAGCACAAGGTCCGCCTGGTCCGGAAGGAGAGATGGGGAAACCTGGGCCACAGGTGAGGTACCAGCTAGTTTAATAAGACTTTGATGAGGCTCAGCAACACCTGTGTTATGTAGCCCAGTACTTCCTGAGCTCAGATGACAACACCTGCTCTGCTATATCATGATCTTTCTTTCTTAACCTTATCTACAAGGGGCCATCTGGGGAGCCAGGTGAAAAAGGACATCCAGGACGTTTTGGAGATATGGTAATATCCTATACTTTGTCATTTTAAGTGATGCTTAATAAAGGAAAGCAAAATTTGTATTTGTTGTACTTGCTAAAGCTTCACTATTTCTGCTGTGATACAGTCATTAACCTGCTAATTGTGCACCAACATGTTCTGGTCTTTAAATATATCATTATCAAATCTGTAATAAGAAAATATGACAGTTTTTCAAGATAGCTGTAAATAATGTAATTCAGTTATTAGATACACAACCCCACCCATCATTGCTGAGATTTAACCACAGATGTAAACAAAGGCTCTACTATCTGTGTTCCTCATTGCGGTTTGTCAGATTTCATGTGACAGAGACATCGCATTTGTGCTTCTCAAAAACCTTGCATCCATCACTGCCGAAATGAGCTTATGTTAGCTAATTAATCCATCTTAAGCCCTCATTAAAGCATCTTTAATATGCTCTTAATAACCACTAAAAATAATTTGTACCTCAGTGTGTACACACAAAATATAATGGAAGGCCAACTGGTCAGCCAGTGGTGGCTTTCATATACTCATATACTCATATTTCATATACATATAGTTTCATATATTGTAGTATTACTATTGATAATAGTACTTTTGTACTATTTGGTACCTGCAGACTCGAGCAAAAATCACTGTAATATTATTAGACATTAGCAATAAAGCTACAGCTACTGCCTGCTTTTTTGTTGAAAATAGACATGTGTTTTTTCTTAATGGATGATTATTAGCCTTTTTTATGTGCTGTTCTTTCAGGGTGACCGTGGCCAAAAAGGTGTGATAGGCAGAGCAGGGCTCTTTGGAAAGGATGGAGAAAATGGGCTGGATGGGCCTCAGGGGCCTCCAGGGATTCCAGGACCAAAGGTCAAGTCATATTCATGTAAAGCTTACATTGAAATTTACATTTTAAAAGAAGCAATTCATCTCAGCATCCTGCTCTGGAATTGTTTAATTATGTCATTTTTTTTTCGGATTGTTTTGGTGTGTTAACAGTTTATTTTGAAATGCAGGGTCCTTTAGGCTATAAAGGAGAATCAGGCTCACCTGGAGAGAAAGGAGAGGAGGTGAGTGTTATGATTGGTCAAGCTAGTAACTAAAATATTGTAAATTTGCCTTCCATAAACCTTTTTTTGCTTATGGACACTATTCTTGTTGCAGGGCATTGCTGGACCAGAGGGTCGATGTGGAGAAATGGGAAAAGTCGGTGAGAAAGTAAGTCAAGATTAAACCAATAACCAATAAATCCAAGCAACTAATGTAATTGGGTGCATTCTTTGAGATAATAGGATGCATCGCCATCTAGTGGTCAGGCAAAGAACTACTGTATTTAAAAGGCACCTAATTAATTCAGATCTTCTTATCTTCTTAAGTGTAAGTGTTTATGAAAATAAATAACCTTCGGTTCACATTTCCAGGGTTCAAAAGGAGCGCCTGGCTCTCCTGGCTCTGTCGGCCCTCCTGTAAGTTAGGATTGCAGCTAAATTTATAGTAATTGTGTATAAACAGAATAGAAAATACTAATTATATATATTAAGCTATTATTTTTCATCGTCTTGCCTGGTTGTATTTTAATTCCTCTTCAGGGTCCACAAGGCATGAGAGGGTTGGAGGGCCCTGAAGGTCATCCAGGGCCAGATGTAAGTCAGTACATAAACTATAGTGCAATAAATTCAGTATTTGTTTATCAGATGCACAGCTCTACATAGTTGCTCATTAACTTTGACATCAAGTTGTAGTTATCTGTTAATGATATTCTTTACAGGGGGATGATGGGATGGAGGGACCACCAGGCTTTCCAGGTCCACCAGTAAGTAATACAGAACACCATAAATCAATATTATTCTTTCCTATACAGTACGTACATCTGTAACATTTCCTATTATCACAGTTAAAATCAACTCAATAGTTCTATTGAAAACATGACACATATTTTTTAAGGATTGAAAAGAAATTATCCCACAAATGTTCGATTGATTGTATGATTTGTGCATTAAATTAGTTCTCAGCTTATTTAAATATTTGCAGGGAGCTCCTGGTTGGACAGGTGTGGTTGGTGCCCAGGGGTCTAATGGGTCTCGTGTGAGTATTTGACTTTTTCCTCACACTGTCACACCTTAATTTGTCTGTTACATGCTAATAATTTCTGTTTTATTTTCTAGGGGGAGCCTGGGCCTCCTGGAGCTGTTGGTCTCCCGGGGCCACAGGTATGTCATTTATTATTTGGGACGGCTTAAAGTTACTAATACATGACCTCTACATAACCTGTACGTCATTATTAGGGTCCACAGGGATTAGAGGGACAGATCGGGCCTCCAGGACAAAGAGGTCTGCAGGTGAATGTTTGTTATGCTATAATGAAGCTAGTTAAGTGATTAAAAATATAATCAGGGATTGAATAACTTGGACGTTATGTTATTTACATAGATATCCGCATACAAACCAGACAATCACAGACTCTAACAATTTACTACTGGATCATGATCTATAATATTGTATTCACATGCTTTTCTACTAGGGGCTGTCAGGCCGGGAAGGTTTACCCGGTCCCAAAGGAGAACTTGTAAGTACTCTTTTTTCACAGAGTGAATTACTGTATATATTTTTTAATTGCTTTGATCATCTTTCTCATTAAAGATTAAGACTTCCTGCTCGATCATAAGATGTCAAATATGAATGCATACTCTAATATCAAGAAGTTTGCAGTCTGTAAGATTTTTAATGTCTCTTATGTGATCACCAAAGCTTAATATATTTTATCAAAAATACAGTATCAAATATAATGAGTTATTACAAGTACAAGTTTTCTATTTTTTATTTGATTAGTGTTTTTATGTCAAAGTTGAATTTTTAGCAGCACAGCTGTTTAATATTTTTGTGAAAGCCATTATACATTTTTATTTTTTATTTATTTTTATTTATAATGTTTGTGTTAAAACATATCATGTATATTAAATTTTTTTTTTTTTTTTTTAATCACTCTAAATGCATTTTAATTCAATGCATCCTTGCTGAATAAAATTTGTTAATAAAAAAAAAATACTTACTGACTTTTGAAGAATAATGAACCTTCTTATCCCTGCTCATTTACAGGGCCCAGCAGGGCCAGTGGGCCTCAGGGGGGAGCCAGGATTTGAAGGATTAATGGTAAAAGCCAAATTCAGTCTGAAGAGTTTTTTTCCTAACGAGAAAGCTGAGCTATTTTTCATACCACAGTTTTGATAACTGTCTTTCAAATTTTTCCTATGTAATTTCCTATTTCTCACGTTTTGGTGAATTACTTTTTTCCCCCCTTCATTTTTCTTTAGGGTGTGTTAGGAATACAAGGTTCAAAAGGTTTTACTGGTATCAAAGTAAGCTAATTCTCCCTATTTTTACCTATCTTGTCTACTAAGTTTTATTTTGGCTCTAATGGCTTTACTGCCATTTAAGGGAAACCGAGGACCTGATGGAGACCAGGGAGACTTTGGACCTAAAGGAAACAAAGTAAACATTTAACTGTAAATTATCCCCCAAGTTGATGTAATAGGGTTAAATTTTCACTTGTTGAAAATTGTATTTTCCTCCCAGGGTGATAGAGGAGCCCCAGGGATACAGGGCGTTCAAGGTGAGCAGGGACCAACAGGTTTTCCTGGTTTCCTAGGCATCAGAGGTCTGCCAGGACCACATGGGATCCAGGTATGAGTTACATTAATATTATTTCACTACTATATTATAACTCCAACACACATATGATAAAACACCCCATAATCCTTACACAGGGAGAGGATGGAGAAGCTGGGCCGCATGGCAAAATGGGAAAGGAGGGGCCAAAGGTCAGGGTTGCTCTGTATTACTGTACATGCATTAAGATTTCCAGCGTCTCAGATTGAGTGTAATATTGTAATATTATTACAATGTGAAATGTCCATCTTGGTTTTACTGAAGGGGAGCAAAGGTCTTGAAGGCCTCTCTGGAAAGCCTGGTCCTAGAGGCCTAAAGGTGATACACTTTATGGTGTTTTGTCATTTAATTATTTCTAAGCTTTATGGTATTATAAATAGATCTATTCATGTGTATGAGCTGTTTGGTGTTGATTTAAAAAAAAGTCTCAATACATGTCTTATTTTCAGGGTCGAACAGGGCAAAGGGGTCATGCTGGCATGCCTGGACTTCCTGTAAGTGTTCATACTCAAAAGCTGAGACTAGTTTTAACGTTTGTGTCGGATGTTGATGATGTCAGTGTTGATGGTGTTTATTGTAGGGTTTTCCTGGCCCACCTGGACCTGTTGGAGCTGAAGGAAAGCCTGGTACACAGGTTCCCATTCTATATTCTAATACCATGAACTGTAAATATATATATATATATATCTTTGATGCATTTCTACATCAATTAGATATAAATCTATAACATGAGGATATTGTGCGAAAACATTAGAGACATTATATTATGGCTTCTAATTCTAGATTTATGTATTCTGACACATGAAGACACATATGGGTTTAGATGATATAAAGAATAATTTTAAATAATGTTTGTTTGAAGAAATTAAGATATATTTATGATGTAACTAGAATATTAGTAGTACAATAGAGTACTATAATAAATAAAAATGATATTTTAAATATATATATATATATATTAAAACATATTTTATGTTTTTCATTATTATTATATAAAAAGTGTATGGGATATTATTACTATAAACATCTCAGTAATGACTCTAGTAGAGATGAACAGGTATGCCAACGATTATTTTAACCAACCCTTGATGTTACATGTTGGGAATGTCGAAAGTTCAAATTGATTCTTATCGTTCTTTCTTGTGTTACAGGGGCTGCAAGGCCTTGTGGGTAATGCAGGAAATAAAGGACTAATGGTGGGTTCAGCACTCTTTACAGAATAGCCAATTGTTTAAAAGTTTGTATTGTTTTTATAAAGTCATTAATGTAGTCTTTAGCTACTAGGCTGAAACGGTTTATTTAGTTCTCACTGCTAAGCTTTCATACTGAGCACCTCAGACTTTATTTACTATTAATGAGTCGGTTTTGGCAGAGAAAGGAGTTCTATAATGCAGATTGTTGCCATGAATCCAGCAAACTGAGCTCCCGGTGCAGAGCAAATAAAAAAAATGATGATCACATTTTATAGAGGATGGGCTATGCCTTTTATGAATCATAAAGAGGTTATACAAACAAAGACAGCCTTTCCAGGAATTTAGTGGGCACTGGTGTTTTTGTACAGCTTGTCAAAGTTTTATTTGCACCTTACCAGCCATAAATGACTCTAGTAAAATGCAGTAGGCGAGAAGAGTAATGGTCAGTGGTGACTACAGAAAACACTTGAACACACAGGCTTTTAAAGTCTTGGTTGGTTTCTCAAACCTCAGGGATTGCAAGGTAATCCTGGAGAACGTGGACAGGATGGACCCCCAGGATCTATGGTGAGTTTTCTTCTCTGTTCATGTGTTTAACACACATCTTTAGAATCACTTCAAAGTATTTTATTCAGCTGAGCCTGAAGCTGAAGCAAAAGAATGATGACAAAGGATTAGTATATTTGAAAAATCATTCCTGCTTGCAAGGTAAACCGCCTCCTGACCCTCCAGATGAAATTACTTATCGGACTTGCCAATTTTATTACCTGCAGTACCTCCATTTAGAAAACAAAAATAAATTGAATCCATATTACATATTATTTTTCATCCTTTTGAATTTGCTACACTTTGCATCCAAATAAGGGCCCAAGCTGTTACATTTACATCATTTATTCTCGGCACATCAGGTTTTCAATATCCAGCTGAAAAATGATTGTTCTTGGGTTGAGGATGTTAAAGTATAGTCTGTGTTGTTCTTTATGCAAATCATTGCAATCACATATGTTCTACTCTTCTTTTCTCACACAACAAGGAAACCCATGCAAATTGAGATCAAAGCTTATTTAGGTCTTTGAATCAGTCGTTGTTTGTGTAATGAGTCTTGAAAGTATCCTTTGCAGTCAGTCTTGCAAACTTGAAACCTATAAAGCAACTACTGTTTTGTCAGAGCCGATTAACTCAACTCTTGACCCCTTGCTATGGTATGCCGTCATACAAAGTACAACAAAGGGTATCAAGTGGTATTAAGGTCCAGTTTTATGACATGGTTTTATGTTCCATTATTGCTTTTATTATTTGATTATATATTGAAAGTACTTTCTGTACTTGTAGTTATCTTTTCTTTTTTTTAGAAATTATTGCTTTTATTAGTAAGGACATGTTAAACTAATCCAACGTGGCAATAATGGCTTTTACATTTATACAAAAAAATAAATATTAAGTGATATTCTTTAGAATTTTTTATTTATCAAAGAATCCTATAGAAAAAGTCAGATTCCACAAAAATATGATGATTTGGGTGATGAGTTTGTTTTGATTGACAGGGTCCACCTGGACGGGAGGGGCCTATAGGCGGTCCTGGCCCAACAGGAGAGAGGGTATGTTTATGATTTTTATTTTTCAGCTATCATATAACTTGTAACCATGCTGCTGATTTTAAGGATGTTTTAGCATTTGTGGTTATTTCTCTCAGGGTTTCCATGGAAAGACAGGAGCAATGGGACCGCAGGGCCCTGTTGGCATGTATGTAAGTGACCCCTCTACTGGGCTTGCATAGAGAGAGAGGGAGCGGGATGAGGAGAATAATGTTTAAGGTTGATGTTTTGACATAGCCAGCTCACTCTCTTGTATCCTCTTAAGGGTTTTCCAGGAAACATGGGTATGAGAGGAAGACCAGGCCACAGTGGAGACAGAGTAAAGACAAAATCCCATATTAAACAGTAATATGTCTTCATAAAAGTGTGCTGTTGTACAGTTATAATGTTGAAGCTCATATACAGATAAGAGCTCCATTCTAATCCTTTGTGAGCCGCTTTGCAGTCTTTTAACATCCTAATCAAGGTTGGAAAAGCCTTCCTTTAAAGCTAATGACTAAAACTCTAGACAGCTCATTTGGATTTAAAGCACAGCCACACTGTTTTTAGCCTTTATAATAGTAACTTAAGGTAAATTAAGACATTTGTTTTCTTATAGGGAGAGCCAGGTCTAAGAGGGATTCCTGGACCAACTGGGAAACCTGGACCGCCAGTAAGTGTGCGAGGGATCATGTATAAACACTTGATTTATACATGGTCATTTAACACTGTCATTTGCATGTTGTGATGTCTAATAACTTTACTTAAACTTTTTGTTTGTTATTTAGGGTCCCCCTGGATCAGGAGGAGAAAAAGGATTACCAGGACCCCAGGTATATACAGTACAATTTCTCCCAAAAATATATGATCCTGAGCTTACTGGTTCAGTGGAGTTTGATTTATCATGAAGCAGTACTAAAATATAAAGTGCTTATTTTTTCCTTTAATTGTAAAGCATGGGTTATATCTCTGCAGGGCCGTCAAGGAGATCCCGGGCATCAGGGAACTGATGGGCCATGTGTGAGCACACAATCAGCCCTTTCATTTACGTTATATCTTTATTTGGCTGATATTTTTTTTAAAACTCATTTTATTTTGATTGATTGTCTAATATAGGGTACTCCAGGACGTCAGGGGGTTAGTGGAGTCACAGGAAAACAAGGGCCACATGGAAGTAAAGGACCCCCAGGGGACCCTGGGCCAAATGGTTCCCCAGGTATTCCAGTAAGTGATAATTCTTCCTACCACACTTGATGAAAAGCTTTGTGACATCAAGTTAAAATAGCTGGAAATCTTTCTTCAGGGTCCACAGGGGGCAAATGGACTGCCAGGTATCAATGGGGAGAAAGGAGAAAAGGTGATTGAAGTAATTTATGTAATTAAGATAATCACAAATTCTGCTTCCTTAAGAAAATATAAAGTGTCTATAATTGCACAGGGAATGATGGGCCCTCCTGGTGATAACGGGCCTCTCGGACTGGAAGGGCCACAGGTTAGATTGGCATGGAACTACCTAACTATTTGTTCTTTGTACAGAGATGTCTTTGTTAGAGGCCATATATTACAGAGATTTTGCCATGGTTATGTAGAATTTTAATGAAAGAGTATAAAAGCACTTTTACTTAAAATATTGTTATAGCTTAATAATATAATAAAAACTAGTGGTAACACCAATGTGATGAAAGCTTTTTGACCTCTGCAGGGTTCATCTGGTCCAGCAGGTTTGGAGGGTCCTCCTGGAAGAAAAGGAGATAAAGTATGGAGAAATAATTCTAAAATTCTATTTCATTGACACAGTAACATATAAGAATTGTTTTCATTAATTCAATGTATTGGCAGGGGGACAGAGGTCCGTTTGGAAAGCCTGGTCCTCAAGTACCAAAAGGAGACACTGGCCCTCCAGGTGCTAAAGGTCCAATGGGTCCACAAGGCCCAGCAGGCAGTGAGGTGTAGACATCAGTTTCATAATGTTGGCACAATTATGCAATTTCACCCTAAAGTCATCAGTCTCACTGCGCCTGTAAGAGTAATATTAGTGGGTTTTCTTCTGTTGAAGGGTGATGCTGGTCCAGTTGGCGTTGCTGGTGATCCCGGCCCTAAAGGAGAGAAGGTCATTTATCTTTTATAGCTAGTGTCATTTCACAAAGGAAATGCTGTTGTACTATATTTCCTTTTTCTCCTCAGGGTCATAATGGCCCACAAGGATTTAGTGGTTTAGAGGGGCCATGGGGAGATGTGGGGGAGAAAGGAGAAAGGGGGATCAAGGGAGACAAGGGCCAAATCGGACTCCAGGTATGTCCATTGCAGACTGTGTTTACATAACATTTTATTTTGCCTATATATATATATATATATATATATATATATATATATTAGGGGTGGCGCGGTTTGGTTTGGTTCACGGTTTTAGGGTCACGGTTTTCGGTTCGGTACGGTTCTTGTTATTTTTTCTTTTA
>JAUCMU010000046.1:2141390-2156237 GCA_032275025.1 Enteromius treurensis | reverse complement strand
AACTGTACATTAAAAAAAAAAAAAAAAAAAAAAGGTTTATACAAAATGTTTAGGATGCTGAGTTTTTTTTTTCAGCTCTCTTTATTTTGTCTAGTGAACCAAGCAAGTCTAGACTACACAAAGAATAAGTGTCTGCTGATGACGCCCTTTCTGAGCTGGTTCCTTGTGTAGCTTGTTTCCAGATTGTCTTTGTCTTCCAGGAAAGACGATAATGACCGAATGGGCCATCTTCTCAAAATGCAGAACAACACGATGCAGTGATTAGTGCTTACATGTTCCTCTTTTTCTTAATCAGGTGACCCCTGCGGCCTCGGGACTTCTCAAACTACAACCGGTGTATTGGCCGCACCTGTGCAGCGGACACGAGCCCTTTGGACTTTATCCTATTGGGTAATGATAAAAGAGGGATCTAACCATTCACAGACAATCTGTCAACATGCTGAAGAGCTCCTCTGCCTTTTAGCACGGGCCGAAAGAGTTGGGTATCTGGTCCGTCTCTTTCTTCAGCCACACATACTCAAGAGCCAGAGAGCTTTGACCCCTAGACATTCAGCAGCTCAGTTGCAAGAGTTTGGGATCTGCTGGAACAATTAACACCCCCTTCCATAAACTCACTATGAGAGGGGGAGAGAGATGAAGAGATTTGTCTTTTAACAGGGAGTGAAGATCTGGAACAGTGGATGGGATCCAAAAGCTGTCTATTGCATGCTTCTAAGTCAACATTATAATAACTATCTCTTAAGCCACTGATTTGCTGTATTTGCACAGGCAGGAATCTAAGTTGTATAAATATTTCTCATCATAGCCATAGAAAAACAATGAAAATTTATAAAAACTTAACAGTCATGAAAATGACTAAAAGATTTTTCTTCTGTAGTAATGCTCTGCTTTTAATGATCTAATCAGTACAATTGTATTCGGTGTATATTTTACAAGTCTTTCTCATCAATGAATCAGTTTAGCAGATTGGTCTGAAGGATTCTTCAGCAAACTAATCTGAAATAAAAATATTTTTTCTTAAGCCTAAGAATCATTCAAACTAAAAACTAAAACTTGATCAAAATCGTTTCATCACATGAAATATATAGTATATAGTATAGTATATCAATTCATATTGATCTGCAAAACAATGGACTTTGGCGTTTAAATGACACGCACGTGTTTGGCGTGCATAAAATATACCAGTTTCTAGAGCAGATGATATGAAGTTTGTTGGCGTGCATATGATACGCAGTTTCCGTGTACCCCACAACTCTGAATCCTACCCATGTACAAGCCAACGTTGATTTTTCTGCGTGACCAACATGAAACCGTAATCGCGTTCCTGTTGAAATGGCTGGATTTTACCTGCGAAAATTCCCCGAACAACTGTAAATGTGACCGCACCGTATTTACCCTCACTACAGGTTTTGGTACAGAGCCAGAGGTTGTCAGAATAAACCTATATGTTGATTCTAAAGGCGGCGGCTGACGCTTTGCCGTCTCTCTGGTGGTGTCCCTGCCCAGCTCACGGGAGTACTGTTTATGCAAGAAGATTTTATGAACCTGATGCCTTTTCCAGACAGGACTGAGTGATGGAAAGGGCCGGAAAAGAGGGGAAAGTGTCCCATAGTTTTAATGAGAGGAAGAGTCTGTGGTGGAGTATCGCAGGCTTCCTCCCAGAGGAACATTAGCTGCTGTAGGTTTGAGGGTAACGCGTTAGTTGTTTATTACGAAAATTCATTAAAATAACTCTTCTAGTTAAATGTATCTTAAAATTTTAATTGCATACCTGAATTATCAAATCTGTATTGATTTAATCAGTGTTTCAGGATTATTTAAAAATCATTCTGATATACTGAAGTCAAAAACAGTTGTGCTGAAAGTATTTTAAAACTGAAACTATGACAATTTTGTTGTTTCTTTAGTGAATACAAAACGTTCAAAGGACCTGCATTTTATTCAAAACTGAAATCTTTTGCAACGTTATAAATGTCTTTCCTGTCTCTTTAATGTAACCAATTTAATATATCCATGCCAAATAGAATAATTTTCTTTCTAAAATAAAATTTAAATACCGACCCCAGATTTAAAAGAACTAACTAGGTCCTATCTACAAACACTGGAATTTGTCACTTCTATTTTAAATGCACTTCCAAATAGCTGCAGTTGAGGTAATAGTATATTATAATATTATTATTAACACAAATAACTTACTTTGAAAAGAACATTCCCAAACACTGCAAGTGCAATCTCAATAGTTTTGCACTCACTTATGGGTTGTCAAATTGCAAGATTAAACTGTATGTTTAGTTGCTTAATAAAAGTGAAATTTTCTAATGTAACAACCTGTCACTTACTGACAACTGAAATGAAACCTATGAGCATCTCACATGCTAAACCAAATCTAAAATCATGCCTTGGATATCAAGGTTCTCCAGACTGTAATACAAGGATGTTGTTTCTTTTCTCCCTCTCTGAACCCAATTACTAACTGAAATGTGCACCTGGAATGTGAGGAGGCGCACTGATTGTTTAGACATTTTGTTTATTTGGGCAGATCAAGGCGCTGATCCAACAGGCCAAACACCCATATGCGGCACAAACAAATGACTTGGACAATCAGCTAGTTTGCATTGCTAATATGATGAGACAGAATTAATTCCAACAAGTGCAACACAAAGACCAAACAGTGCTAACGGAAAACAGTGCGAGTCAAAAGTTTGGACACACTTCGATGTATTTGTTAGTCATGATCTTAAAACCCTGTTGATGGAAATTTTTTTAGCTTAAATTCTAATTAGTTTTGTAGACAAATAGAAATTGTGCTGCTTCTTTTTTCTTTTCTATACAGAACTTTTTTCATCCTGTAGTGGATGAGTTGGAGCGGATAGTCAAGGAAAAGCAGCCAAAGTGCGCAGCATCTTAGAATGCACAACCCTTTGACCTCTACAACGTGAATCAGCACGTTTGTTATAACATATGAAGCTGATCGAAATGAGAGTTTAAAGCAAAAATGCACATAAGGAATATAACACCCAAAAATAAAAATGAGCTAAAAATGTACTCACTCTCAGACCAGATGAGTTTGTTTTTCCATCAGAACGGATCAGAACATCCACTTTTCCACTTCATAAGTCATCAAATGATGTGATGTTCTTATCAGCTGTTTGCACTCTCATTCACTGCAGAGGATCTATTGGTGAGGCTAAACTTCAGATCTGCTCAGATGAGTTATCTTGGAAGGCCTGAAGGGTTGTTTTTGGGTCAACAATTTCTTTAATCTGCACAGTTAGCTTTTGTCTAGCTTCTTGGCTGTTCATACTGTAAGATTCAGTAATGTCCTGGAGCAGTCATGTTAAATCTATAGCACTACCTAGCACTTCTTAACACTGACGTCATTCTGCAGTTCGTTTTGGCTGGACACAGTGATCATGATACAGAAAGCAATGATCATGATACATAAATCATACCTGATTGAACAGCATCATTTGCATTTGATGCTCAAGCCCAATCTCTAAGTGTTCACCAGACCCGAGATTTGTGTTGACACATTTAGTTGTTCTGGTCTGTGTGCTGGCATAACCAAACAGCATGGCTTATTAGCAGGGGCACTGCGACCTTTACAAAGCAACGCAATGGGAAACAAAAACAGTGAGAGTACAAACAAGTGGAGTAAACAAATCTAAGTTGACTGTGACCCCAGTCACTCTTAGAGGAGAGTTCAAAGTATATAATCACCCTGTGCTGATCGTACTGATTGTGGTCCAAGTGTGTAGAAGTAAACGGCGCAGAACAATCACCGTCTCAACACAGCAGAGCATGTCTGACATATGACTGCACTGACCACAGATAAGGGCTCTAATAGCTTCAGTGGAACAAACACCATTATTTCAGCACAGAAAGTTGTTTTTGATACTCTACTTATCTGGAAAGATTACCTCAACTTTGCAATAGCCAAACAGAGAGAGAGAATGACAACATTCTTAATCTTAATGTCTCCTGTGCACACTGTCTCAACAGGAAATAATGTATAATCATGCTGCCAAGGCGTCTGCTGCATGTCCAAGAGCTCTGCTGTCCATACACATTAAGCATCTCTGTGGACACTTTTTACATTTCCGGGCCTTCAGAAGCAGAAGCCAGCATATTTTGGTCCGTGCGGCCAAGAGCTTTCAGTTGAAAGTAGCTAAAAGTCACTAGATGACATCACAATGGCAAATTCACTGATCTAGATGAAGATGAACATAGATCAGTGGGCAGATGAGAAGTCTTCAAAAGGGGCGGGGAAAATTCTTGGTAGAAAATTGTTAAATTACCAACACTGATTTTGGTTAACTTCCATCCACGTGATTAGTCGCTGTAAAGTAAAGGTTAAAACTGTTTGCTCTACAAACGTCTATTCAAACGATCGATTAAAATGATTTATTTTTTAACATTACCGAGGATAGATATTTTGTGCAACTGAAAATCACTGGAAGGTAATGTCACCGGAAGCCTGGCATATTCAATTCACAACTTTAGTTCTTACAATAATTAATGAGGTGGTGGTGAGGACCAGTGATGTGAGGGTCAATGTATAAACAACCCAAACCCGACCTACGTTTTCAACTGACCCGCCCGCAACTCGGACCGGAAAAAAAAAAAAAGAAAATATTGTCCCCGACCCGCTTCCTGACCCGCATTTTTTTTCAAATGGTGCGCTCGCTGACGTGGCGCGCTCAGAGGTACGGCGGCGAGAGCAGGCGGTTCTTGAGGCGACCCATCATATTGTCCATTTCAGCTGTCTGGATGTATATTACTGATGAATGCGATGTTTATGTTTCGACCCTGCTTGAAGGATTCATCAGCAGGTCAACTGAGAGAAAGCCCACTTTTGGAAAAGTGTGAAAGCCCTTAGGAGCGCAAACTGTTCTTTTTCTTTCTTGCTGATATAGCCTAGTGTTATGTAATAAAGGCTTTATTTATTCATTTATTTTGTTTCATTTTCTTCATTAAGATGCTACATGTGTTTATCCAGTATAATCGAAGTGTGCGTCTCTCCCCTGACTTTCCCAACACAAATCTCACCCCCTCTCAGAAAATACATAAAACTGACATTACTGAGCTATATGCATTTAAAAGTTCAACGTGTTGGAAAATCAGGAATTTTGTCCCGTGTCAGCTTTTATTCAACAGTCTTCAGAAGTAACATATTTGCATAATGTCTGCCCACGTTCTACGTCATGAACAACTTGCCTGTCCACAAACAGTACAATGTCCACGTGGATTACATCATGTCAAGAAGCTGCTGTATCCTGCGCTGTCGTTCAGTTTAGTTTTAATCAAATTTGATAAAAAATTACATTTATTTTTGGAGAAAACGAAAGTGTTTTTTGACCTTGCATACATGTAAACCTGTTTTAAATTAGCAACCTTTAAAATGGCATAATAGGGGCACTTTAACTAAATCCACCTACTGTAGTTATGTGGATTTGTAAAAATCTGATTTTGTGCGTTTCTGTGTACCTGAAATTAAATTATTTTTTTAATTACTTTTTTCCTGTAAAAGTTCTGTACTAGTTCTTACTCTTTTTATATTCCTGATTTAGACTTATAGTTTAGAATAAAATTTCAGTGTTTTGTGTATTGATATCATGGCAGAACTAAAATATGTGCCATTTATCATCCGCAAACTAGTGGCACAACATCACAAAAACTCTTATTCTTGGACCTTCACTAACGTGCAGATTACGAAAAAGCAAATAGTTTTGTCTTACTTTTCCTTCTCCAACAGGACCTGATGTACAGTTCAGACAAGCCCAATTACCCTGTGATTCAGACACTGCTGGACTCTCTGTACCATGACCTACGGCTGCTGGTGGACCCTCCGGACGGTAGCAAGCAGCACCCAGCCTCTACCTGTCTGGAGCTGTGGCTATGCCATCCCAACTACACCAGCGGTCAGTTAATCGGCTGTCGGTGAACATATCAAACTACTGATCAAAAACTAGAGATTTTAGCCTGGGATTGTAGGACTTATTTAAGATTTTTTAAATTAGTCTAAAATCGCAGTGTGAGCCCGCCGTAAGGTGGTAAATGAGATCCAATTTTTTTTTAAGGTTAATACGTTAGTTTGACTAAAATAACTGTGTGTGTGTGTGTCAGTTTGTTTTGGATAAAATTATCCATTAAATAACTCCTTTTGTCAATTTTGCAGGATTCTACTACATTGACCCAAACCAAGGCAGTCCTTTAGATGCTCTTTTGGCCTACTGTAACTTCTCGGAGTCAGGAGCAGAGACCTGCCTTCACCCCAGAGATGCACACGTAATAAAATCTGCTTAAAATCTTATTACTGTGTCTCTTTAATGTCAAAGAACTTTAAATTCTTATTATCGCTCTTCCAATTTCCACAGCTTCCCATAAGGACTTGGCTGTATGACTTTGGGAATAACAGCAAGTTCTACTGGTTCAGTTCACTTGAGGGAGGTTTCCAAGTACGTAGTGCTTTCGACCTGTAGAAATTTTAACTTCCTGTTGGATCAAAGTTTGTGCCATTGTTCTGTTGACAGGGGCTGACTATAAGATATTTGAAAAAAAATCACAGGACTTGTAGACTTGCAGTTTTACCCTCAAAACCTGTCTGCCTTGTCTTTGGTCAGTTTGAGTATCCAGCCCTCAGTGTGGTTCAGCTGCGGTTCCTACGACTTCAGAGCAACAGAGCAGAACAGAGAGTGACGTACGCCTGTTACCCTGGACACCGACTGGGCCAGACACAGCGACAGGTCCAGTTCCTCACAGACTCTGTGAAGCAGAGCTATTTAGGAGAGCTGCAGGATTGTGTGGTATGTGGATTCTACCAGCATTGGTTATAAAAATGTGTTCTTTTTATCACATCATTTACTGCTTAAAAACATTACTTATAAAGGTTTTAAACAATTGTGCTTTACCTTAAACAACCCTTTATGTTTGTGTTTTTTGTACCAGTCTGCAATGGAAGTGGATCCCGGACCGCGTGAGTCTGTGTTTCAGTTTGAGGACATGGACCTGCTTCCTCTACGTGACATAGGAGTCTTGGGCAACAGCAGCTACGAGTTTGGCTTTAACATCGGCCCTGTGTGCTTCAGCTAGAGACACCCTGAATGATAATGGTACATCCTGTGCGTTTAACCGTAATACAACAATACAACAAAGAGAAGAATGGAGGATACTCTGAGGCTCGAGGTAAAGGAAATACGCTAGACAGTGTCCTGTCTATCACGGTGCTGCCAAACAAATAGACAATATCCTTTTTTGTTTACAGGGACTTTTGGCTTTGTAATTGATGTACTTTTTTATAATAATTTTATGTGTGTTTTTTTTTTTTATTTTTTATTTTTATCATCACTAGCTGGTCTTGTAATAACATTGTAGATGAAGCTGGGATCATAACAAGTCTAATGACAGGGTTCTGACTTGACCACTATGTGGTTGCATGGTCCAAGTTTCAGCTGTTTACTACTTAATCATGTAACGGTTACCATGGATTAACCAGTTATTATTATAAAACTTTTTATTATTAGGCGATTAGGTATATGAATGACACTTTTTCCCCTCTTGTTTAAGTGTCTAACTTGAATTGTAGGATTGATACAAACAAAGCGTCCCAGTGAGGACACCGCTAACCTTCCCATGAGGTTATCCTGGATATCAGGAAGTCTGTGCTACCTTTGATTTCTCTGTTCATGTCATGATTTAGTTGCAGAAATGGTCTTAAATATATGTGTTAGGCAATTTATGGGTGCTAATATTTACAATTCAGCAGTAGCAGTTATTTCAAAAAGAGAGTATTACAAACTGCAGAAAAAGTGGTAAAAACAAATGTGCAAGCAGTGATTTAATGTTGATATGAGGCTGAAATTCAGTACACTATACAGTATGCTTAAAGTCATAGAGACAGCATCCTTCACTTCACATTTACTGTATGTAGGTCTCAGGGAGCACTTACAAATATGACATAAATGTAAAATAAAATACATAAATGATATTGGAAAAAGGTTAATTTTATGGAACATGTTGAAATTAATAAAAAAAAAGCCCAATTTAAGTGTTGTTCATCATTGTTTTAAAGCAGTTATCATTTAACTTTTTAAATCACATTGAATTCAGTCACAGGTGCTTTGTTTTGAAAAATGTTTTGTTCAATAACATTTTGTAATGTATATGTGTTGTCTATGTATTTGTGGTGACATTGGAAATCACATGCTGGTCATCTGTTTAAGTATCAGCTATAAAATGTGCATTAATGTATTATTCAAATCGTGTATGACAATTGTGTATATCATTGTGTGAAACACGAACGTTTCTTAAAATTGCTTTGTGAAGTTGTGTTTTTCCTGTTCAAACAGCCAAACATGGTAACGAGCAAAACTGAAACCCAGCTAGTTCTCCGGAATTTAATTTTGCACAATGGGCCCTAGAGGAGCCACCCTTTGCCTATATCTGAATGCAGTAGTTCATGTCCTGTAGTCTTTGTGGAAGGGGACTAAATGTGGGAAATTTACTGCACACTGCATGCCTGAACCTGCCATAAAAGTTTCCAAATGTTGAGATCTGGACATTGGAAGGTACCAGACGTCTGAGCGTCTGTAAGGATATCATCATACTGGAATATATGAACATCATGAGGGAGGAGTGTCATCAGTCCCAGATAATGGAAGTCAGTAAAGTGTTTCTTTCTTTTCGCAGTCTCCTAATTTTTTACATTACTTTGTACGAAACAAAACAATAATAATAATAATTTTTCAAGCCTCCTGTATGTACAAATGTAGCTGAATTCTAAGTTGTGTATTGTATTATGCCATATACTGGTACGGAAAGTATTCAGACCCCCTTACATTTTTCACTCTTTGTTATATTGCAGCCATTTAAGTTCATTTCTTTCTCAGTTAATGTGCACACAGCACCCCATATTGACAGAAAAACACAGAATTGTTGACATTTTTGCAGATGTATTAAAAAAGAAAAAACTGAAATAATAATACTTTCCGTACCCACTGTATATACACATTAGTGATGTCAAATGATTGATTGTTATTATTAATGATCGTTATTCATTAATTAATTAATAATTAATTAATTAATGTTATTAATTATTTTTATTAATTGTTATTATTAATAATGTTATATATATATATATATATATATAATGATGTTTATATGTTAAAGTTTTAAAAAGTTAAACTTTATTTAATAGTACTCATACATAAGTGTATTAAAATACATAATTTATAATAACATGTAATATATGTACATACATTAAAATACTCTCCATGACGGGTGAATGGATAGCATTTATGTGTTTATATTTCTTAATTATTTTAATGTTTAAAAAAAAAAAATATATATATATATATATATGTATTTTTTTTATAGTTATATTTATACACTGTGTGTGGGTGTATAGGTTACAATATATTGTTTACACGTACGTTGTTACGTACATTTTAAGTCCATTAAATCCCTATAAATCGCATTATATTATTGTCATTTAATTTGGTTATAGCAGAATTCTACATGAGACGTTCTTAATTTCCAAATGTAGCGCTGTTCATTTGTGGTGACGTTTTTGTAACTAGATTAATAATCAAGCACTATAAGAATATCGAAAAATGAAGATGATAAACCACGCAATCATCAGTATAATTATGTTTACTGAAATTGTATGCCCTAGTAAGGGAAGATGAGTTGTAAGGTGATGAACGTGTTAATAAAAGGGGCGGAGCTCCGCCGAATGACGCGTGAAGATCACGTGATTCAGTAAAGCGCCGCTGTCACATAAACATTTCCCTGCACACAGCTGTGTGACTATTATCAACGGTCATGCTTATTTTTCGACAGATTGACACAGTGCGGATAGACTGTATGTCAGCCTAAATGAGCGTTTTGTGGGAAGAGAACGCGGTTTGTAGGAGAGCAGCGTGATGGAGGAGAGATAACGTTAGAGATCTGATAGCCACTCCTGCTGTCACCAACACACTGAGTGTACACTAATACTACTCGCACAGTGGATGGGATGCAAGAGCTGTGACCTCCTCTTCATGCATATAGATCCTCCTCCTAACCAGGAGCAGCAATTTGTCCAGAGAAAGGTAAAACGAGGCTGCGTTTGGAGGCCGCTTAACGTTACTCACTTACCTGAGCATATGGGTTGAGCAGTTAATATAGACACAGTGAATTATTCTCTTTCTTTTTATTTTACTGTGCTTTATTGGTCTGACAAACGTTAACGTACATTTGCATTGCCAAAGCATTTGCAGCGTAGCTGTGTACAATTAGAAAAAGGCCTGTGTAAAGTAAAAATAGCAAGTAACGTTACTGCTCCAGCAACACACATCCAAGTATTTTCTAAAGTGTCTTTCCGTTCCTGATGAGAATTATAATTAAAAAAAGATTTAGAAACCATAAGTAGAATTATTTACTATACACAAGCTTATAAATATTGACCAATAGGGGCGCCGCCAGCAAATTAAATTGATTATTGTCAAAAAAAAGGGGTATTGCATATGGCCCAAACTTTTCAGTTATCTCAGAACATGCTGCCAATTATTTTTTTACAAAATTACTGCATTTTATGATAACATTTAAAAGGGCTGACAACCAATATGACTGACTTTAGGACAAAGTTCAAAGCTTCAAAAGATGTAAGAAGTATATATATATATATATATATATATATATATATATATTTAAGACAATGTAAATGCTGCTTCAGAAAAATTAAAACTAGTGGAATATATTTGGGTGGAAATATTAAGCAATTTTTTGACTCAACATGACCGACCGAAGCAGACCAGATTTTGAGATTCAATAGGTTGATGTTGGAAAACAACAAAAGGAAAGGTCATGGAAATTGTTTCAATGTGTGGGAACCTTGTCTCAAAATAGAGCTTGTAGTTCATTACACACTAAAGTTACACACTTTGCATTTGAGACCGTCTGCCTTCAACCTTCTCCTGTATAAGCAGCATGTGTGTGTGATCTTGGCAGGCCAGTGTCTTTAAATCTATTCCATCCAATAAGCTCAGGTGGGTATGATAGAAACTAGATGGACTTAGGCTAATGTTCCTAATCCCCTCTTACACGGCTCTCATGGCCCTCGGACAACAAGGTGAACGGCCCTGTCCCATGGTGTTGTTCTCAGATCAGATGGATGCCAGTGTGCCACCCCCTGCCACGATTCCCTCTAGATTTAGTCCGGTGGTAATTAATCTTGTGAACAGATCTGTATTTTACACCTTGAGTCTCCTCAGGGACCTGCAAAGATCAGTGTCGCTCAGAGCAACAGACCTTCATGTGATCAGCTCATGTTCTGAATAGTAATTTGTGGGAAAATCACTTGATATCTGTGTCAATCTTGTTTTCCCCCCCCACCCCCCTCTCTCACCTATTTGATTCAGTGGTTTTGAGTGGTGGCTGTGTTAGAGATGTATTCGCCACAGAGGACAGACTTTGTCTCTCTGACGCTGGGAGACCAACACAACCGCAGCTACACCAACGGCAAGCACCGGAGACAGTCCTGCTGGAGGGTTAGTGCTTGGGTATAATCTTCTTGTATTGTTCATTCATTAACAGGGATGTTTGAAGGCTTATGGCTTCTGCCTCTATATTTGTTTGTGTTAATAAGTCCCATTTTCCTCTCTGCGAGTCTTTCATATTCTGAGAACAAATGCTGGCACTGTAGTTGTCATGTGCTGTCTTAGGAAACCACAGGTGTGCTTATTTTCCTTTTTTATTTAATCTACTCATTTGTATATACTCCATTATCTCCAAAAAGCAGACATGCTCTCCCTGCTTAGCCAAAACATGTGCTTTTAGCTCGAAAAATAACCTTTTAGTTTAAAAACATGGCTTAAAGAAGCCCTTCACCAAAAAATGAAAACTCTGTTACAGTATTGTTTTAATTTTTTCTTTCTTTCTTGGGAACCCAGAAGGAGAATCTTGTTAATGCAGCGGCAGTTTGATGTGATGGTGTCATTTAATCACTCTGATTTGGTCTAATTGGAAATTCACGTCAAATTATTTAGTAAGGTTGATTAAATTATTAAGAGAGAAAACTGAGAGAAGCTTTAAGGGGTTAAATAATTTTTGTTGTTTCCATGTAACTGTGTTTTTTAGTGCTATGTTTGGCAGTCATTGCAATTGCCACGTCGAGCCATCAAATATAAAATTGCTGCACTTTCCTCCAATTGTCCTTGAATTGTTTTTGGCAGAAATGGAAGCAGTTGTCTCGGCTTCAGCGCAGTCTGATTCTTTTCCTGCTCGCCTTCCTGTTCATCTGTGGGATTCTTTCCTATCCCAGCCTGACGGATCAGTGGAGAGGTACTTCATACAACCACCTTTAATAACATTTCATTGGATATGAAAGGTGAAAACAACAAAGTTGGATGATTGGTGCATCCTCTGCTTATTTATAATAGCTGCTGGGAGAGAATTTTTATTAAACATCACGCTGTTTTTTGTATTAATAATTCACGTGGGATGTACTTCTGTCTGTTTATTCTTCAGGACTCTCTGATAGATCGTTGAAGGAGGACTGGATTGAAATGGATAACCGAGGTCTCAGGCCCATTCCTCCGGGCTTCGTCCCAAAGATGCCGCCAGGAGTTGTCCCGGGGGTCCAGGACATCCCACCAGAAGTGATGCCAGAGATTCAAAGACCAAGCATTCCGTTACTTCCCAGACCTCCAGCCATGGTTAGCAGGAATGCTTCTCATACATTAAAGATATGCAAAATAGTATATTATTCACTTGATCATTTTCCTACTCATTTGCAAAGGCTTTTTACAGCTGTGCAATAGTTTCTTAAATCAGTATTATTATATTAATAAATTAAAATTACAGTTGCTTCTAAATTCCAAACAAAAGTAAAAAACAATAGCACAAAATTAATTATTGAATTAATTAAAATTAATAGCAATAAAAAATTTTTTTAAATGAATATGTGTTAAAAATATTACAATTGTGATTGAATTTAAAACAATTATTAATATTATTATTATTAGATAAATATTATTTATATTAGCATTATTATATTTCTATTTTTAAAAAGCTATAACTGTTTAATAAATTAATATCAAAATTGACAATAAAAATGTATATTAAGATACAAGATACAAACGTAGGATAACTTGTAAATAGAAAATAAATACAAATCCGTAAATTAATATTATTAATAATAAAAATATATATATATATTAAAAGTAAACCACTTCCTCATAAGTTATTCGATTCTTCACCTTCTCCTGTCGGGTGGTTGGAATCTGCAGAGGAAGCCACCTAGCAAGCGTGGTCCTCCAGTCCTCCAGAAGCGAGGGAATGTGTCAGACTGGCAGGTGAAAGACGTAGAAGAAGCGACGCTCAAGAGAGATGAAGACGGAGGGAAAGAAACAAAAACAGTCATCAGGTTTGGCTTATTACATTCAAGAACTTAGGCCATTCTATATGATAGTGATGATTTACCTTGGATTATACATTGACATTTATTCGGTGTTGACCTAGTAACCTTTTGAGTAAGTAAGTGTGCTAAAAATATCACTTTGATTGTTCCACAGAGGAAAAAAAGAAATGTGAGAGTGAGTAAATAACAACAGAAGTTTCATTTTAGGATGAATGCTCCATTTTTAAGAAAGTGCAGAGCTCACACACATCCGGAGCTGAAGACAAACACTCCTGTGCCGTTCTAGAGCCCTAGGGAAGAGTTTATTAACAGTTGAGCTGGTAACACAGCGGTTTTGAAGTGAGTTGTGATGGGCTTTCATTTCCTCCAGCTGTGTCCTGTCACAGGACTCCACCTCCCGCCCGTGTGTAATTGTGGCTATAATCGTGAGGCGTGTGGGAGGAATCTCTGGGTTGGATTTTAGATAAACCGCTGTCATAACTGATCCCAGTTTTTTGGATTCCTAGCTGGCGTGGGGCAATGATCGAGGCGGAGCAGGGGACGGAGATTCAGTCCACCGTCCATGGAAAAGGAGGAACCGTAGCCGATGCAGAGGAAGCTGCCAGCTTAAAACAAGGTATCAGAATTCATCCTGTAATTTGAGGCACTTGTGCATGCCAAGGTTTGACTTATGCTAAAGATCATGTGAATCTGTATCATTCTGTGTCAGTCACAGTAAAGGCCGTGGATCGAGCGGAGGAAGTGAGGGAGGCATTCAGGCACGCATGGAAGGGATATAAAGCCTTTGCGTGGGGTCATGATGAACTGAAGCCCATATCTAAGACCCATGGAGAGTGGTTTGGCCTGGGCCTAACTCTGATTGATGCACTGGACACCATGTGGATCCTGGGGCTAAAAGACGGTGAGTCTTATAATCGCAGCTTCTGTCTGCCAGTTTGTTTCAAGGTCACTGTGCTCAGATTCTTTTTTTCTTTCCTGTTGTCAACACGAGGGTGTTTCACAGGCACTTCAATTTCCCAGATGTGGACTTTTATTAAAAGTGACCATTTTATTTATTCATATTTTGTTTTTGCAATATAAAGGTCATAGAGTGGCATTTGTTAAGATCATTTTTTATTTTTTTTTACTGCCTTTTAGATTTTTTTTGTTTGTTTGTTTGTTTTTACTACCTTTTATAGTAGGGGTGTGAACCTACACTGGTCTCACGGTTCGGTTCGATTACGATTAGCATGTCATCGATTCGGTTCAATACAATATCTCGATGCATTGACGATGCACTGCATACTCAATTTTCAATTTTAAATCACATGTATATAATTTTGTTCATAAACACATACAGTCAGATATATGACCTGAAACTTTAATTTTACATTCTCAATGAAAACACACTTCTTGAACAAATGTATATACATGAAATTATAATTTATAAACCAAAATAGCATTTAGAG
>JAUCMU010000046.1:2117979-2137799 GCA_032275025.1 Enteromius treurensis | reverse complement strand
TATCTTAATTTAACTAAGGCCTAGTCCTGGTTTAAACTAAGCCATGTTTGTGAAACTGGGCCATTGTGTTGATAAATTATAAGATGGCAGTACTGACACACAGATATCTCAAATAAAATAGGTAGCACACAAATTCTGAATGCCTTTGGAAGATCTCTAATGAGCCATTTTAATGTAGATGAATGTAGATTAATTTCAAAATTAATCTAGATTAAAAAAAAAATCTATGCCCACCCCTAGTATATATAAATATATATTAGTACATTTAATAATCAGTATCAATTAATATTGGACAATATTGGATATTATTACATGTAGATTTAATTTGACATTATTTGCAATCAGATTAAAACTATAAATATATATATATTTTTTATTCCTTTTATAATTTTTTCAATACTTTTTTATTCTATTTATTCCAGACGTGAATGATACCGCAGATGTTGTGGTGTACTATTACTTTTCTATCCAGATAAACTGGAGGAGGGGGGGGGAGCAAGACCGCAGCTAGACCTCAGTCACAACAACTGTCACAGGCACGTTTTGCACATGTCCACCATTAGGGACAGTGCCAAGGTGCCTTCGCTCCTGGCGAAATGCGACATCAGCCGTTTTCTGCATTTGACAGGATGTTATTCTGTCTTCCTGTTTTTCCTGCTGGAGCTTGACGAGTCATTGTCATTCACATCAGAGCTTCTACTCACACCTGAGTCTCGTTAGACTCCCGCTGTGTTGACATCACATACGCCCGCTCCTCGCTGATCGTTTTTTTTTTTTTTTTTTTTTTCATAGGGTTCAGTTTTGAATAATTCAATAAAAAGGTGTTCACTGGGGTTCAGTAGACACTGACTCTTAATGAGGTTTGATAAGTGTCTCTGGTCAGGAATAGCAAATCAGCCCAAGACCAGGTCGATGGATGGTGCTAGTCATTGATGTGGAAGGTGGTTCATTTAAATGACCCCTGTATTGTGTCTGTTATTAATGGGGTTCAATCGCAGCTCTTGGTTTCTATATGTAGGATTTTTATGTGTTCTGGGATGCTTCCAATGTACAATTAAAATGCAATAGCTCATTTTGCCTCTAGAGGGCAAACTTAATCACTTCTGTGATGCATCTATTTCTTTTTCAGGCTGCTAGAGGACTATCTTCAGGCCATAGAAGGTGTCAAAAAGAATCTGTTGAAGCAGACTTCTCCCAGTAAACTGACCTTTGTTGGGGAGCTGTCCAACGGCCGTCTCAATCCCAAAATGGTGAGTCATAACTTCACCATGTTTTTGCTGCCAAGTGTTGTTCTTAAAGAAAAAAATTACAATTCTGTTATTATTTGTTCCCTCTTATGTTGTTGTAAGCTGTGTTTTATCCCATGGACCACAAACTTAGAAATGACAAAAGAATTCTGCTTTAATAGTCCTCATGGAAAAATACAGTGTACAGTTTGGGAAAACAGTACATGATGACAGATTTATTGTTTTTGGTTGTTTTATTTGGTTTGTTTTATCTCTCTGCCTGATCCAGGATCATTTGGTGTGTTTTCTTCCTGGTACACTGGCTCTCGGTGCTCACAACGGTCTGCCCGCTGATCACATGGACCTGGCAGTGCAGTTGATGGAGACGTGTCATCAGATGTATGCGCAGATGGAGACGGGCCTGAGCCCAGAGATCGCTCACTTCAACCTGCAGTCCAACAACGGACGGGACATCGATGTAATGGTAAATTAACCTGTACAGTCACCACTCACTTCTGACAATAAACTCCCTGGGCGGTTGGAGCCATGGACTTAAAATGCTGATGCAGGGTTTGGAATGGAGCCATCATTCATTTTTTTTCCTTCGCCTAGAAATGAAATGGTAATAAACTCTGCAAATAGTGCAGAAACCGTGTTCAGACTGTCCAATCAAGGCCATTGTGTTTATCTGTTCTGAAGAACAGTGTTTCTGCGCTCAGCACTGATGAGGATGACTTTAAAAAAAAAAGTTGGTGACCTTTTACATGAACAGATATTTTACTCTCTCAATATGTGTGTGCAGCCTGCAGACAGACACAACTTACTGAGACCTGAGACCGTTGAGAGTCTGTTCTACATGTACAGATTCACCAAGGACAGCAAATACAGGGACTGGGGCTGGGACATACTGCAAAGCTTTAACAAGTACACCAGAGTGAGTGAAAACTATGAAATATTTTGGTCTACATTTTATTTATTTATTCGTTTTATAACAAAAATGTATGCTTGTGGAAAATCACAAATTTTACATGTATTACAGTTTTATTGTAAGTGTTATTTTAGTATTATTTATATACCATTATTAATATTTTGAGTAGCTTTTATTTTCATGCGTTTTTTTTCCCATTTTAAATTTGATTTGCTTTAGTAATTTGATGTGTTTCTGTAATACATTTTTTTTGATAGTTCTATTTATCTTTGATTTACTACTTCATCTTTAGTTCAACTCATTTAATTCAGTTTACAGAGTTTTTTCCTTTTTAAGTTTAAATCGTTAGTTATATTTATCTGTTATTTATAATGTTTTATTTAATTGTTTTAATGGATGGATGGCGATATATATATATATATATATATATATATATATATATATATACACACACACAAATTATTTTACGCTAGTCTAACATTAGTAATTTTTCATCTAATATTTATATTTTATTTCATTTCAGCTTCATTTCAATTAATTAAAATGTGTTTAAAAATGTTTAATCGTTAGATATTTAATAGTTTTATATAAAATGTATTATATTTTATACAGTTATAAAATGTTATAAAATAAACTATAAATAAAATATATATTATTATATATAAGTGTTAAATATAACCTTGGGCAAACTTCAAAATCATCCCTTTTATCATACGGTACATTGCAATTCACTTGTAGCTTTTAAGCAGATTAGGGGATTTTTTTTTGGACAAAACAATATAGAATTGTCCACTTATCTGTAATAAGCCATAAAATAATTGGCTGGTTTATCTCATTCAAAAGCATTTCGGTGCCCAATGAACCCAAACTTGACTTCTTTACTCGCTTCCTGTCCTAGGTCCCCAGTGGGGGCTACACCTCCATAGGTAACGTCCGTGACCCTGTGAACCCCGTGCCCAGAGACAAGATGGAGAGTTTCTTCCTGGGCGAGACGCTGAAGTATCTCTTCCTCCTGTTCTCTGACGACAGTGATCTGGTCAGTCTGGATAAGTACGTCTTCAACACCGAGGCCCATCCCCTACCCATATGGCCCTCCACCTCATGAGGGTGGAGGCCAGAATTATGCTAATCCTTACTTGATGTTGGCTTCAACAGGAAATAGTGCAAGCTTCCATAGGGAGTGACCCCTCAGAGTTTCTCTGCGGGAATGTTTCTCCTGTGAACTGAGGTGGCGAGTTACGCACCGATCTTTAACTGAGCTTAACTTTAAATGCGGTGAGACTCTTTACTCACCCATAAGAACAGACTCAGTGGCAGTTTTACACATTATGGGGTGGTGAAATGCCAGAAATATTGTTTATACTTTAAAGACTTCACTTACCTTTGAGCTCATGGGACACCTGCAAAGTGTGATACTCTTACATGTTGGACAAGCCTGTTCAGCTGCCGCATTATTTAGGTGTTCCATCTGCTATATTTGGGACAGAAAATCAAACCGTAAATCACACGGCAAACTGCTGAAATCACACACTGTGAAAAACCCCAAGCACTTTGTGAAATTTGGTTAGCACAGTTCTTTCTATGTGTACAGATGGATGCTCTCGATGTGAGTGGCTCACCTTTATTTTTGCAGGCTGTTACAAAAGGACTCTACGTGACAATTTCTAAACGTTCAGAGTCAGGAGGATGCGTTAGGGAACATACGGAGTACTTTTCAGATTGTCATCTTGAGATTAATTTGGGAACCCTCTGGGATTGTGTATTTTTCTGTTATTTATGTTGACTTTAGTTGGGCGTGCTTCAGAAGCCGTTGTGTGGCACTGGATGCTGTGATGCTACATTTAGCTGAACTGCAATCAGGTGTGTATACGTTTTCATTTATCCATTTGAATTTCACAGCAAATCTACACTGAAAATGGATAAACTGTGTCTGATTGACTGTCAAAATCACAGGGATAATAAAGCAACAGAATTTCCCTTGCCGTATCGGAGCAGAGCGGTAATCTATATCCGCATGCTGCCATCTGTTTCAATATGTTAAATGATTGTAAACATTAAATGAATCATGCACCCAGAAATGAAACGAAAACACCATTTACTTAACACAAACCTGAATTACTTTCTTCCGTTTTGAAAAAGAAAGTCTTTTGGAGGTTTGGAATACTCCAGACATTTCATTTTTGATGAACTGTTACTTTAAGGTGGATAAATGTAGTCCGATATTTCTTGGAAAACTCCAAGTGCATATCACCTGTTTATCTGTGCCGTCAAGTGTTTGTTTCTCCTATCATCTCATCTGTCTTTGCTCAAACAGCAGTCGTCCAATCACAACACGTCAGACCAGCGCAAAATAATCCTTCATCTGAAACAATCCATTTTCAGGGTGATTGGCATTTGCATTACAACGTGTCTGTTCCGTGTCACATTCCTCTTGCTGCTTCTGGTGATACGGCGTCGAAATCTGCATCGCTTGTGCCTTTCGATTTATAGAATACAGAGTGATCGTATGATAATGAGAGAATTCTCCCTGATTGCTTCTCTGGTCTCTTTGCTGCAATCAGCGGTTTGTGATTACCGTTTGTGCTCGCTCGCGAGTGGTAAATGAAGGAGCCCCGAGTGGACACAGATCGGATGAGGGTTTGTGAAGGTCAGGTCGTGTTCGAGGTATTAATATCCAGCACAGCTGAGCCGTTTTTCATCATGATGAAGATACGAGCAGGTCTCTGAGGTTGTTATGAAGCATAAAGACAATTGTTAAAACAATAGTTCACCCAAAAGTGAAAAATTGGATGAGAATTTACTCACCCTCAGGCAATCCGAGATGGAAAAGTTTGCGTCTTCATGAGAACAGATTTGGAGAAATTTTAGCATTACATTGTTTACTCCCCAATAGATTGCCATCATCAAGATATTTAAACCTTATTGCCTCCAGCTAGAATATGATTAGTCTATACATAATTTAGCTTTCGAAAACGAAAAAAGTATTTTCTGAATCAGGAGAGAAATATGCACAGATCAGGTACGGCTCTAACATGTCTGTGGATTGTGATGTGTCATTTTTTCTTCTTGAGGAAGCATTAGTATGGATTATAGACTCATATTTTAGCCAGAAGCAAAAAATGTATTAATGCATTATTGGTGGTTGTAATTACTCCCGTTCTAACAGCACAGTTCACTTCAGTGGGTCTAATAGTCAGCAAGTGATTTGTCTCCAAATCCAAAACTCTACATCTTGGATGGCCTGAGGGTACACTTTATGGAGATTTTCATCTTTGGATGAACTATTCTTGGCCTTAATTATTCGTTTTTGTTTTATTTCACAACATTTAACTGTACTGAAATGAAAAGTCTACGTTTATATCACATGCCGTTTCAATGTGCCACCTTTCAGATTTCATATTATACAATGTACGTTTCTACAATTTCGTAATAAAAGGGAGTTCATTCTAGTTGTGAGTTATGCATACTTTTTCATGTTAATTCAGTCATGCATAATATTACATTTTCATAATTTAAAATCCATGACAAATAAAAATGCTATCCTGCCAAAAGAGTCCTCTGGAAGTGGATGTTGAATATTGTGAGCATTGTCCTTGTAAATCCTATTTGAAAAATCTGCCTTGCTTCATTTTCTTTCATCAGCATTTTGGCTTGTGTTCCTGTAACAGTATCCTTAAAACAAGATGCATATTAATTGAAAAGCAATACTGCTTAGCCTAAAGTCATATTCTTGTCAAACAAATCAACGTTGTAATATGTTAATAGCATTAAACAGCAATTTTGCTTCTTTGAGTAAGTTCTTGTTCTAAGGATGTTTAGATATTTGTTTTATTGAAACTTGTGTCGTAGTACGTTGTCTTGGTTTTAGAAGCGCGTTTGTTTTTTTTATTGTTGTATTTGCACTACAGTTGAAACACACAAAAAGTTGTACATCGTCTTGTACATATTCCTACATTAACAGCATATAACAAAAAAATAAAACCGACATGCAGGAGTTGTCCGAGTTTTATTTATTTTTTTAATGAATGCACCGATCTGTTTCCGCTGACAAACTTCAAATCAGTGCGAGCAATACAGCTCCTGACATCTGCTCAGATCTGTAGCTCAGCCATGCACACGTTATCTCTGATCCCACTCGGATGCCCATCGCAACCAGGGCAGAAACAGCACTGTGAGAATTTCCATTTTCCGCTGTGAACATTTTCTGTTGCTGACTTGTATCAGGGTTTTCAGTCATGCACTTTCTTGGTTGCCGATGTGAAGAAATCGGACTCCTCTGACCTGTCTCCAGAATGGCAATGTCATGTTCGCTCATGCATTTATGATAGAGAACTGCTGCCCAGAACTACTTTACAGCACAAATTTCTATCATCCGACAGCTTCAGCACACACACAAAGAAGTCTTGTTTTCTAAAAACGTCCTTTAAAAGACAATCCCAATCAAATCTATCCACTTGTTTGGCTGTAAATTAGTTGGTCCAGCTGAGGAATACTGACCTGATTTGGTTCAATTTGTTCCCAGAGTTCACAGCTTGAGCATGGCCAATTTTCTGCATGATGATGAAGTGTGACAGGCCCAGGGCCGTTACATCTCCAGTGTTGAGAAACGGCTGTATAATTGCTTCCCTTCTCATCAGGAATGTTCCTGCCTCTTCAGACACCATGGCCTCTGTTGGTTCCTCTGAGAAAAGGGCACCAAATTAAAGGAAGATGACATTTGTCTTGTAAGTTCAGCCATATAAATTAAGTGAATGCTGGAGCGTTAATTGGATGTAGTTGTTTTGTTTTTTATGAATTTCATAATTTTTTCCTTATGTGTTTTATTTTTTTAAAGAAATAGCTCTGTTTTGGACAGTTTTTGCTTGTAAGCTGTACCTGATTTGAGTATTTTCAGAAGCATGCATTTATTTCACTTTGCATCTTTTTTTTTACAAGTGGCCTTATTATACATTTTTGATAAAAACCTTTCATTCAGTGTGCAACACCGCTCTAAGTGAATGAATACATCCTGCAATGTTTTAAATCTGAAAGGGCACCGTGTATAAAGCTGTTGTCTTTCAAAAGAAAGAGTCCCAAGCTGTTTCGTGTCGAGGTCAACATGACATTAGCATATTGCTCCCAAAACCAAAATATGGTCACTTTAATGAAAGGGCTGTGTGTTGCTGGTGATGTTTTGATCAGCTTTTTGTGCTCTCATTTTGACTGCACCCATTCACTGCAGAGGATCCATTCATGAGCAAGAGAATTAATTCTAAATTCAAATGAAGAAACAAACTCATCTACATCTTAGATGGTCTGAGGGTCAGTCAATTATCATTTTTTTTAGGTGAGCCATTGCTTAAAAAAAAAAAAAAAAAGCTTTATTGAGTTGAATCACAAACATGAAACTAAAGCATGATCAAAAAGCATGTAATCAAGGGTTAAGTATGAAACTACTCAAGTACAGTAGTTCCGTAGTCAGGTTATTGTATACTTTTAATGATATATACATGGATGGATGGATAGATATGAGTGTTGCGCTCTGGCTTACCTTCATCTGAGTGGAACACAGGCACTTAACCATGAAAGGGAATTATTTGGCATTCTAATGGTCTGTCCCTTAATAGCGACAGCTAAATGTCCTCATTAAACTGATAAATGCTCATGTTAGCCAGAGGTTTACAGCTGTTTGGATGTGATGAGAGAGAGTTAGGAGGAAAACTAAATTCCGCCAGTATTCCAGCTGGCTTGGGTTTTGGGAAATCCATGTGGAGCAGAGCTGAAGGTGAAACGAGAGACACATATACTGTAGTGAAAGCTTGGAAAATGTCTGAAAGCCCTGGGCTAAAAGAGCTGAACTCTGAAGGATCCTTTTTAAACGTCAGGGGAGGACTAGATTGATGGGTAGCGTGGAAGTAAACTTTACAGCGTATTTACATTGTTCTCCTTGACAGTCTCACTGTTGAGGTGAGTAAGAAAGAGCCGTAAGGGATTCCCTTTTTTCTGCTGAGCACAAAAGAAGATGTTGGTATAACCAAAGCGCACGGTAGCTATCCCTTTAAGTTTCCTTGATTTCAAACCCACTTCACATCTCTGCTCCGCAAAACTCAAAATCCCCCTTTATTGTGAGTTCAGAAGTATATGCATTCATTAGGTTTCCACTCCAGTAAATTGTCGGGAACGATTAACAAAAAGGATAAAGATGATCAATTTTGGTGTCCTTCTGGGAGTGAGCGTTAATGGGCAACTAGCACTCGTAACGTCTGACTAAAAGGTTTTCGGATATTGAAATGGGAATCTTCCAGACAGAGAGAGGAGGAGGAGTTTTTTTTTTTTTTTAGACTTCAAGGTGAATGAAAAGAAGGACAGAATGAGAATCGGAGACTGACAGCAAGACGGAGGGCGATGTTCTCAACTGCCATATAAGGAGGTGGAAATGACTCTAAAGATCAGTTAACTCATGCAGTGAAGCACCGACTTCCTCCTCCTGGTGCAGGTACCGTTTTTTTCTGAAGAGAGCCTTTAGAGCGTGGGCTAAATGCGTCACACACGGTCCCCGGTGGTCTGACAGCAGCTCCACAGGGACGGCCTGTCGGACTGACGATTATAAGCTAAGGATAAACACACAGCCTGGGAGCGCGCGCTAAAATGAGCTGACAGGTGCGTGCGTGGTGCGCCCACGCCATTCGTTCTTTGAAAGAGCTCCAGCTAGACTCATAAGACAAAGACGGGTGATGTGGAATGACATCCATAATAAAAGGAAAGTTCACCATCTGATTAGAGCGGCTCAGCCAATACCAGGAACAGCATCAGTATGCCTGGTGCACATTGTTTTGGTTATAACACTGTCTTGCTGATTAAAAAAGAAGCCTTTGGCCTTCACATATTCAGCAGGTGATTTAAAAGTTTGCGCTGTGAAAGATATTTGAAATTTGTTGTGCGCCATATATTACGAATTTTGCCTCCAACGTGTGCGCAAAATTGCGTCACGCTCTGTCTGTGTGGAGCAGGGACAGAAATTTCTGGAGAGGTTGATGTGTACATTAATATTATTGATCAAGCTTCCTTACTTGTCAAAATATGTTTTCCCCCCTTATTGGCTGGTATAGGTGGTCTCAGATTATTCCTTAAAATAAGCTTGATGATTTACAACCCATAATAATATTTCCCAACCCTAGGCAATATTGGAAACGAATTGAACTAATCATGCAGAGCCATCTAAATGCCTTTGATATCTGATTAATTAATTTTAATGGACTTTAAAAATACGGCTTAATTTGCATATTAATTCAATATTATGCGGTAGTTCATGAAAGTAAATAAATAAATAATGTGACAAGTAATTAAAAGTAAATTCAAATTGTTGAATTATTTTAAAGTCCATTTATTCCTTTTTGTTCATGTTCCTATATTGATTGATTGTAATATCAAATAGAGACTTTGATTGGACAAGTAGCCTACATCACGTGTCGATCGTAACCTGAAAATTTCGCAGTGTTTTTTAGTGCTAAAGTGTTCACCACTTCTATGAAGTGAAGTGATTATCCAGATGGGTTAAATCCAGTAAAAAATAATAAAATAAAATTTAAAAATCTAACAGTTATTTCAGTTTATTAATACTTGCTAAGGTACTGCAACAGACAGATTGATAAAAATAATTGCTATTGCTTTGTTAATTTTTTATACCCACTTAAGTAGAGCCTAACAATCATGATAATATGTTCAAAGTACATTTTTATGATGCAAAAAATTTTATCACACCCCTTTGATAATTCCCCTAGGTGCCATCTTCACACACGTTCCATTATTTTTCAGGGGCCTTTGACTCATACCTCCGCAAACTGAGTATTCCTTTGCTAAAGGTGCATATGGAGCTTCAAGAGCATGCTCTCCTGATTGCAAAGTGAGCTAATTTCACATGGGACTCATTAATTGTTGCCTTGTGCATAACAAAAGCTTTAATAAGTGCTGTGAGTGCATTCCAACAAGTCGTTTCCTTGTCCCTATTAATTTCATGCCATGAGGCAAGTTCCAAATGAAGCATCTTGTCTGTTTGCTATTTCAGTGACTGCTTTTTAAAAGGGAGCAAAGCAAAGGTCACTTGAAATCCTAAGGGAAGAGGTTGACTAGCCGAAAGCTATTTGTCTGAGAGGCATGGCTGGAATGGTAAGGTTTCTATGTCTAGAGAGCAGCCCTGCAGATGTGAATAACACACTGCATGTAGTAATAATCTCACAGGCTCTTAACATATGTATATGCGTGAAAGTCCAACCCACGCTAATGGAGCCCATACTGAAGAACTTAAAGGTTCTGGGCCTCGTTGCCATTTCCATATGATACACGCTGGGAAACAGAGACAGGGAAATGGCTGAGTATGTGCTACCTCTTAACCTGTACTCACAAAGTGAGTTTTAACAATACAGACGGATTCCATTTTCATACGTTTCTATTGTTTTTGGCCATTTCTGTGGCTTATCTGAATTTTTCAGGATGGGAGAAAAATCGATTGTCTGATGCATACAGTAGCAATTGTCTCGATTTTGAAAACTGACTTGCTTTTATGATGTTAAATTAATGTAAACACAGTCAATGGCTTAGGTAATTAGGTAATAGGTAATTGTTTTGATTTATTATAAACTATATAACTAATTATAATTATTCTTTATTGTAATTCATCTATATAATGTAATTATTTCAGTTTATCATGTGATTTCCAGAATCTGAATCAAATCAGATTTTTAGGTCAAACAGGGAATGTTTTAAAACATTTTTAAAAAATTGATTCATTTCATTATTTTTATTATTATTATATAACAAAAAAAATCTATTTATACATTGTTTAAGCAACGTTTTTTCTGAAGCATTTTAATTGGATACTTTTGTTTCATAAATAAATTTAAATGTAACATTTCAATTCCATGCAATGAATGGAATGTTCCCTGAATGTTTGCACAACTAAGAATAAAAACAAATTTAAAAACTACACGTTGGCTGAACTTTCTTAGAACATACTTTTGGGAGCTAGTTGAGATTCTCGAACTGTAACTTGTTTGCCTAAAAGCACCTGGGAAGGCATGCCACTCAGTTTAATAAGGACAGAAATTGTACAGACAGTCAGAATGTGGCAAACCAATAAAGGTCAAGGGTGTGCGGGAGAAAAGTGGTCACTGGATAGCTGTTAAGGAGGTTGGAAAAGTCATCCTCGGCCATTTGGCTGTATTTGCTGCAAATTGCTCTCTCTGCTGGGAATTAGACATGCAGAGTCCCCGCATAACCCTCCTCTGAGGACACGGTGTTGGAGCACTGCCATTTTTGTGATGCTGATAATTTGTATTACAAAGTGATAATGTTTATGTCCCACAATATGGTGGTGGTTTAAAGCCATTAAAGAGAGCTGATTACACTTTTTCTGAACAAAAGTGAAGACACAGCACAAGCAATCAATTCTTGTCATTATAACTTTAATGGTATTTGTTACCACAAACTGTTAGATCAATACAAATGAAGAAACTTCCTGGCATACTATATACAAGCCATAACGTGAAATTGCTTTGCTGCAAGCATTCACTTCAAGATGGGATGAAATGAAAAGCGTTTTTTTTTTTTTTTTTAAATATAAAGGAGCATTCATAATATTACATGGGAGTAATGCTGTTTTTTCTTTGTTTGTTTTTTATGCCTTTCCAGGTCAACAACAGACCGCTGTGTTTTATGGAATGAATATTTTTGCGAAGCTTCATGTCAGGCTATGGCAGGAAAATGGATGAATGAGGACATTGTATGTAAAAGTGACAATGAAATATAAATAAAACATAATAGCGGTGCAACATATAACATAGAGAATGGCACTAGCAGCTGGGAACTGTGGCAGGTCTCCCCGATGCTACAGTAAATAATGAACAATAAATATAACAGGTAATAATAAAAACGGTTATGAATTTAATGCTAAAATTAAATATTGCAACTTGCAGAGCACACAGTTCAAAATAATAAATGCACAAGCTGCTGCTTATAAGGCAGGACATACCGCCTAAATCTTGTGTTTATCTGTCTATCTATCTATCTATCTACCCAAATCTTCTGTTTATCTTTTGTGTTTTTATTGACTTATTTTAAGAACAAAAGGTCCCATTGCATAAACTTAACTTACATTTTAACTTTGCCTATACTTAGCTTAAACTTCAGATTAAATCTCACTTTCATTAGAATTAGTTATGCATTTCTTTAAGGATGCTTAGATATGAATACTATACAAATATACTGACAAAAAATAGTATTTATGCTTTATTTGTCCATACACTGCAAAATATAGACAATTTTGCTCTAAAAACGTTTTACACTAGACTATGCTTCTCAGATTCACTGTACTGTACCATACCAAGTAGTGCAGTATATTAGGACATTGACTTTTAACACTGTATATCAAAAAGCACCTTGTTTATCCTAAACTGCCTGGAGGACAAATATATTAAGGTTGAAAATAAGAGACAGTGCCCATTCCAAAGAAACAGATCAGTTTATTGAACCCATCCATCTCTCTGTATGGCCAAGGAATGTGGGCTAATTTACATTAGCAATAAAAGCAGGGACTTTCACGTTCCTTCTCTGACCCCACCGGTTTCCAAGATCTGGCAGTGGAGGCAAATTGCCCTTGTGATTCAATGACATTACCTGAGCCGCTTGAACAAGTGAGTGTCCGGCAGACAAATGAGATCCATTTTGAGAAGCCTCATATCCTTCAATCTCACAGATGCATATTTACAGCCCACTTATCTCAAACACTTCAGTATATTTAGACCTGCCATTTAAGCCTACTGTAACACTTTGTATTCTGTTTTTCTTTTTTTTGCAAGAGTGTGTAGTTCCTATATTTACCAGCGGGGGCTGATGCAACAGTACCCATGGATCTATTGAATGGTAGTTAACTGTGTAACTTTAGTTTTGTGGAAGTAGCTAATGAATCAGAGGATTTATTATTAAAGCATTTATTAAGTGTAGCATTACAACACTTGCTCACCAATGGACCCACTGCAGTGATGGGTGCTTTAGATTAAGAGTACAAACAGCTGATAAATACAGCACATGACTCCATTCTATCAAAACTTCAAACCATTTCCAAAATGTCCTGCCTTCTCCATTGAAAAAGTCATATATTTTATATCAAGACAGAGATATACAAACATCAAGCACTGTTTATAACCAATGCATCAGTGGACATTAATGTGAGATGACCTTTTTCCCTATGAAACATGATTATGGATTATAGACTCATATTTTGGCCAGAATTATGATTTAATGATTTAATAAACACCTTTATGGAATTCTTACTGACAGGCAGCTTTATGCTTCACAAGATGTTGATGGACTGGAGTCGAACTATTCCTTTAAAGCTGAATTTAAAGGAATCGTAATTCTCTTTATCCACTTGATCAAGAGCTTCCTGTGAGATGCAGTTGTTTATTAGGTATAAACACACAAAATCGGACTCTCTGGGGTCTTGAATAGTGTCTGTGTCAGAGCCGTTGAAAGGCTGAATCCATTCACACTCTCCAGAGATACCTCCAGGTTGCTCTGAGTCACTCTTTCCTAAGCCTATTATATAACATACTTAGCAGCTTTTTCTCAAAACAGAGATTAAAAGAGTCAGCCGGTGCGAAGATAAAACTCTCTGGTTTAACTGTGTATATAAACAAATTCAAAGCATCACCTGTGCATTTTTCTTCCGTGCACACGCCCCTTAGTAGTTCCCTGTCAAACTGACTGAAGTGTTATCGTACGATGCTTTATTCCTCAAGACATTTTTCAGCTTTGGCATGTGCAATAAGGTGCTGCGGTCTGCACTATAAATTGAAAATCAAATAGATAGCCAAAGTCATTAGCAGTGCTGATGCAGGCAGGGGGATAGGGAGAGTTAATTAGATATTTCTTCCGGTGCCTACCAAGCTGGAATTCAGCTCATTGTTACTCTGTCTATGTCCAGATTGGAGGCACGGCAGAATAATCGTGTTTACCTTGCCACCTTGTCGCTTATACTCGGTAACTGCATTAATTACGCCCATCAATCACTCACTGTCACTCCGTCCCTCCCTCCCTGACCTGCGTGTGTTGCTAAGCTCTGAGAAAATGACTAGACACCTCATTATCTGATACAGGTGGACTAGGAACGTCTGATTAGTGCCTTTCTGTGGGAATCACATGGTCAAAGCTCAGCTGGGTTGAGATTCTGACAAGGTATATCCAGATGTCATTTCTTGACGCGCGTCACCATCGACACCTGTGCCTGTGTCGTCCAGAAACCCATTTGGCTTTGGATGTGTGAATGCTGACTCAGATTTGTGGCAGGATTTTAGTGTTCTGCTTTATGGGATCAGTTCTGAAATGCTGTAAAGGGTTTTGATTTAAAGGCTCTCCATCATGTACTCCCGTAATGTGAACCGTACTAATGTGGTCAGAGCTGTAAATGTTTATAGAGAGGTAAAAAATGATTGAAGGATACATCTTAAACCCTTGAGGGACATTCACTTTAGAGTATTAACTTTGTTTTTTTTATTTACTAGTAGGTTATGTGTTTCTATTTTAACCCGAAATGTAATTTTCTCTTTTTTTTTTTAAATGATAGGTCAATTACAACACCAACACCACCCAGCAAATGTGGAATCAGATTGTTGTAATTTAGATTAAGAATGAAGGAAAAATGTTGTATTTCTAATGAAATTGCATAAGCAATGCTATTAAGTAAAATGTTACTTATGTGTTGATGCTGATTCATGATAGTTTGCCTTCAGTTTACTCTTACAATAGCAATAGGTTACAACTTGTTGACTACTGTATCTAATATGTATATATATGTATAGTGATATTAACAACTTTTCTGTTTCTCTTAATCAATAAAAATAAAAGATAAAAACAGAAACGAATAAAATTGATTAAAAACGAATAAAAAACTCAACAAAATAAGTAAATATTGTAAGTAAATTCAAATGAAAACGGAAAATACAAAAAACAAACAAAAAAACAAAAACAATGGGTAACAGTATTTCAGTGACACTAAATTACACAGCTCTTAAAATAAGCAGATGGCCATTTGCAAGTCCTGCGCGCACCCTCCTCGCTCATGTGTTGTTGGTTACTAAGCAACTTACGCGCTCTACGTAAGCTGCGTCATTTCCTGTGTAGGGACGCGTTGGAGCGAGCCAGTTCAGTCTATCCCCTTGCTCCGACAGCTGAAGGCTAGACGACGAAGACAGTCGATCTCCGTGCCGGTTTACTTTGTTTCTTTGCGCACTTACTGAACGAATAACTTTCCAACCTGTTTGATTTTTTGTTTGTGGAATACACCTGGCGCACTTTCCAAAGGACTCATGCGCGTTTCAACTTTCTGATTTGAGCGTCCCAAAGGATAACAACTTTGCGTTTCAGTTTGAGTGCCATATCCTCCAAATACTGGACGAGTGGATTAGAACCGAACGCTGAACCCGGTGCTCTACTTTTAAAATTAATCAACGGGAACGCATTTATGTGATTATGGTGGTTGTAAAGCTTTGGATTTCTGGGCAAAGATCCTGAACTCCCCCGTAAGGGATTCATTGTTGACGACAGAGATATTGGAGAAGACGCGCTGGCCACTTGACCCTTTTTCGCGAGCGCAAGACGCACCGGAGCGCGCTGCTTTCTGTCGGTGTTATTTGGAAGGTGCACATTCCTGTGTAATATAGGGCTTTTTATTTACGTTTTTTAGGTTATTTTAAAAGTTTTGGCTATCACAGTTGTCGGTTTTCCAGCTGAATTCCACATATTTTTATAAATTTAAAATGCTGATGATGGGGTGGAATTTTGATGACTGTATTATTCAGTTCATATGCCATTGAATTATGTAGTGTTAATATTCAAACCTCAATATCCAAATCTTGCGCAATTCCATCTGTTTGTCACTAAACTTTCGAATTAATAATGATATATCTGGTAACACTGAATGTTGATTTTAGTAAAATAAATAAATGAATGAATGAAAATAATAATATTGTTTCATAACAGTAGCAAATGAATGCATTTAAATGTAAAATATTGCAACTGACATAAAACTAAACATAACATAAACACATCATGGTTTACTCATGGAATTCTCAAAGTGTATGTTTTTTTAAAAACGTAATGTTACCTGAAATAAAATTACCTTGTATAAATTAAAGCAAACTTAATGCAACTAGATATTAAAATGATTAAGCCTACTTTTTTTACAGCGTGCTTGAAGTGTTTATTTTAATTCCAAACTTTTTATTTAGCCTATTTATTCTTTTTTTGATTTAGAATACTTTCCTAATTAGATGTATGTGTTTGGTTTTGTAGGTCCTCTGTGACCCGTTTGGTGTATTGTTAATTATGACAGTGAACACCAAGGCATCGCAGTGCCATGCGCCGCTCCGCAGACTCCTGTAGACTCGGTTCCGGTGCTACTGCAATGCTCGCCGGACCCCTCCGCTTCCGCGTGGCTCTGTGATCCAGGCAAAGGGCGCGAGGATGAGCACAGACCTGGAGCGCCTGTCGCTCAACTCTTCCTCGGGCAACTCTGTGGCGTCTAGCGCGCGTACCCTTTCCGCCAACGTGAAGAAGCTTCACAACGCGCTCAACCTGCTGCTCAGCGATCTCGAGAGAGAGCAGTTCATCCACTGCCTCAACGTGTACCACTCCAAGCGCAATGTTTACGATCTGGTCCAGACGCTTAAAGTCATACTGAACGTCCCGAGCAAGCGTCAGCTTCTGCCCATGCTGCGGCTGGTCATCCCGCGCTCGGACCAGCTTCTGTTCGATCAATACACATCAGAAGGGCTCTATTTGAAATCCGATGTTCTTGCGCGCAATGGTGACCCAGACAGTTCCCACGAGGCTGCTAATTCGAGTCCAACACACGGGGCTCACTTTTCACCGCCTTCCGCGTCTCAAGCCACTCTGCGCGGGTCCCCTGACACTATCAGCACCAGCAGCGATGGGACAGCGACTCTTATTCCTTTACTGGGAAGAAATTTCTTACCGGAGCCCCCAGGAGAGATCCGACAGGTGACCCTCAAGCGTCACAAAAGCAACGAGGGCTTGGGATTTAGCATCCGCGGAGGATCTGAGCATGGAGTTGGGATCTATGTGTCACTGGTAGAACCGGGATCACTGGCTGAAAAGGAGGGTTTGAGAATTGGAGATCAGATCATGAAAGTTAATGACAAAGTGTTTGACCGGGTCACGCACGCAGAGGCAGTTAAGGTACGTTTTTTTCTTCTTTAAAATAATTTGGATACATATTTTTACCGTTAATTGTGTAAATAATATATCTTAAATATGTGATCATTCAAACAATGTATTTATTTATTTACACATGCTGTTCTTGATATGGGAACCAATTTTTTTCCTGTCGTTCCTTCTTTGAAAAACTAAATATTACTTCACCCACAGATTGCACCTACAGATTTTGTAGCCATATTTAGATCACCTGATTCTGGACAGTCATTTGACCAGAGAGAACAGACTGCACTACTTCTTTCTTGATTGATTATTAATGGAAGACAAGCAGCCTAAAGTGTCCCTTTAAGGACCAGAAGGATGAATGCTCACTTTTCGTAAGATGTTGTAAGTCAGAAAGGCCTTTACAAATGTTGCTATTGATCAGTGTGTACAGATTGGCTGTAGTTAAATGATTGCATGTGGCATATCAATTTTGTATCATTAATATTTGGTGTCACGAGAAGGTTTCTAGATATACTCAGTATTTCAGTATAAAGGCATTTTATTGTGCTGTTGTCAATGCCTCACATACTCACTGTAAATCATAATTTATATGAAGTAACTGCACATTTTTGGGCCACACATGTATCGTAACTGAGACTGTGTACGCTCTCCATGGTGCTGAAACCTGCTATTTGTTCTAGATTGCATTCTATTCGAAAGAGTTTATTCTTTCCCAAGTATAGTATGGTTTGTCAGTTGTATGACAAGACCGCCGATCTTCACATGCCACAGCATGGACACAACGATGGACCTCTCAGGAGAAATGCCATTTCTAAAAGGGCAGTTCTCTGAAGTACCCATTAGTTTCTACTAGAAATCTAAACATTGCCAAAAATAATAAGCAACAAGCTTTAATGCACTTAAAAAGCATATTGAAATTCCTTAAGTGCACTTTGAAGCATCTTCAAAAAGTGCTTCGACTTTCTCCGAAGGCTTCCACCAGCGTGGCAATCTGGTGATTCTCAAATGAGGCCTGAGTTTTATAATTTTACAGTGATCATATTTTTAACAACATTGCAAAACATGAAAGCATCTGAAAGTGAAGATAAGGCACACCCTGGACATATTTCAAAGTACTGGCACATAGCTAGAAGCTTCACTCCACTGATACTGCTTGTTTGACTCTGTCATATCCCCGTGTTTGGGAATCTCTGTAGAGATGTGTGCCAAGAGAAAATTAACAAGAACAGTTTGCCGCCTTTCTGTATTATTGTTTCCCTCCTTCACTGGGGGAAAACTGGCACAATTGAGCAGCAGGGTATAAATTCCTGCCATGCTGCCTTTCTTAAACAGAAGCGGGCAGAGGGGGGAGGCTTCTTCCTCCCAGTTAATCATATTGATCTGCATGAGTAAATGGACAAGCCTCTCCCCCAGGCTGAACATGACCTTCTGCTTGTCTTGATGCTCTTGTTCTCATGTAATGCAGACATAGCCTGGGTAAAGACACAATAACTGTCTGAGCAGCCAGAATGGAGAGAGGCAGACAGTGGTTTTGCTAGGTGCAGATAATTTCAGCACAGTGTATTTTGATCACTAAATTCTAGCAGGCAGAGTTATCTCTCGTTTTTCTTGCAGAAGGAAGAACATCTATTTTAGTTGCAGTGAAGATTTCCTCTGGGCTCTGTTGACCTTTGTGATGTGTAAATGAACCCTGAACGTTATCCGTTTGGCTTTTTCTTTCTCTTTCTTGGATTATGTTGGTGTTTTCAGACATAAACACCAAAATAAAACACATTTTGTTGAAGAACTTGTGACAATTTCACACAATGCCATGCAGCTACAATTCTACACATGGTAAACGTAACAGTATCTGTGTCGGAAAATGCATACTCTCTTTAGTGGCTGCTTCTTTTGAATAAGTAATTGCTTTGCAACCAATAAAAAGGTTCTTTATATGAATGTAGTCCAAACATACAACATTCACCATCATCATCCAGTTGGTATGCCATTCGTAAATCCTCTCCTGTGGCATCATGGGACAGTGAAGTTTCCATTAAATGCTCACTTAAGAACCTCACCAGAACAAGTTAGTCATCTGCTTACGTTTTACCTACTTTTTGCTTGTGAAGTTCATACTAACCTTTTTGAGCATGCTACTCTTTCACATAGGCCTATCGTTTATTTTTTGCCCACACTGTCTTTTAAAAATAAAGTTTTTTTTTATTGGTATCAGTAGATCAAAAAAAAAAAACCTTTGAATTGGCTTTGAATTTGTGATCAGTTTTAAGGCATTTCATTAGACTGAATCATGTAGAGAAAGAACACACTGTAAATGCGCACTAACTAGTCTAGGGCTCCGTCCACACGAAGCCGGTGCGTTCCCTATCCGATCTTTTTTTTTCCTCGTTCTAAAAAAAAATCGCGTAAACACGAAACCACTGAAAACGATGTAGTATATATGCCAAACCAGTATG
>JAUCMU010000046.1:2060669-2071832 GCA_032275025.1 Enteromius treurensis | reverse complement strand
TTCATACCTGGACTCCATTCCCCAGAATGCACCTCTCCTTCACAGCTGTTCCGAATTAGGTTCAATGATTCAATCAGCACCACCTGTATATATACCAATCTGTTTGTTTGTCTATTGCGGTTCATTTACACTGTCAACCCAGTCCTTGCCATTCGTGTTCCTGTGATTTTGTATGTTTCTCTGTTTGGATTCGCTGTCGACCTCTGCTTCTCCACGGACCTTCGCCTTGCCTTCTGATTTAAACATTGTTTACACGGTAATCGAACCTCTGCATTGGATAGGGACTATTCTTTATCTCAGCCTACGTTGTGTGTGTTTGTATGTATGTATCTATGTTTGAATATTGACCACGAGCTTTAATAAACCCATGTTCGCATTTGAACCCGAACGCCTACTCTACTCATTCGTGACAGTATCGCCTAATTGTTACTAAAAATACTTAATCCCTAATAGCATCTACCTTTTTTTGCTGTCAAGTAAATTGACTGAAAATTGCCAAGAAAAATGGTGAAAAAAGAACTAGTTTTCTATATAAAAAATTACCTAGTTATTGCAGTTACAGTACTTCAGTAATAGAACTGTAAAATAAAGTGCTACCACTTGTTTTATGGATTCTTTCCACTGCGTTTCTAGATTGTTGTGAATGGTGTTTATGACTGAAGCACGAGAAACAAAACAGCTGCCATTAAGATGAATGTGAAAGCTATCTTTCTTCACATCTGTCTAAAGCAATTTAAAGTTTTTTTGAAACCAGTAATAAAATAACAAACTTAAAAATGCACAACAGCAACCTTGCAGGTGACAAAGTGAGAGTGTTTGGCTTACAGCTACAGCCTCTAAACTACTTTGCTAAATGAAGAATGAGCGATGCACTATGCTCTGACGTTTGACGTAACAGTAGAGCAGATGTTATTCCTCTCACAAAGATACACACTTCTTTAGATTATTTGGTATTTGATAAAACCTAGAATATCAAAATCTTTTTACTATTTAGTACCCAAACTCAAAACAGTTTTCCTAATGCTGTTCAGGAGGCAGCAGAAAGAGATGATCTTCATCGGAGACCAGAACACATAGATGAGCCATGTGGACATATGCACACAAACACTATAAGTCCTTTGCACAATCTGACATGCGCTTAAAACTGAACTTGAAGTTAAGTGCTGGGCGTCCGGCCAGAGGAGACTGGGCTCCAACTAAACCTGGTTTCTCCCAAGTTTTTTTTTTTTCTTCATTCTCTCAGGGATGGGGTTTTGGTTCCTTGCCACTGTCGCCTCTGGCTTGCTTCGTTGGGGACACCTGATTTCTAGTGATTATCATTGTTTTGACTACAGAGACCGTCTGTGCATTTGATAAATAAATAGTTTAATCTCGTCATTATACATTATATTACATACATCACTCTGTTCTCCTATTTGATGATGTTCAGTGCTTTGCTACAATCTGTGTTGTTAAAACACAGTGCTACATAAATACAAATGATTGACAGACCTGGATTGGCAACAAAGCATGATTGCTGTGTGCATTAGCCACTGTTTCTGATTGCTGTCCGGATATTGGAGCCATTTGGGGAAAAAACAAGCAGCCAAGCCCATTTTTCATCTATCTTCACTTCCTTTTTTTATTTCCTCCTCCATCAGGAAAGAGACAAATGTCGGGGCAGGCGTTCTTCTAAATGCCAAACATTTTCCTCATTCACTCTCAAGGGCCTCTGCATTGACAGCAGTGAAATCTCAGGCCTCCCAGTCTTTGCTGTTGGCTCCTTGTCGACTCGTCAGCGTTTTAGTCGACTGTCTGTACTCCCGTTGATAGTCGCAGCATCACGCCGCTGCTCATTTGCATTAAGTTGTCTCTCATGTTTTTGAATGACTGCCGGTGGCTTTGCAGCTACCAAAACGCTGTCGTTCCTTCACTGACAGGGAGTGCAGAATGCAGTTAAAGGGAAAAAATAATGGATTGATGTAAAAGAAAACAGAGAGAAAGAGCGAGAGAGAGGCTGAACTGCAATGTTATCATGAGGATTATTCAACTTCATCCTGTCATGATTATACTCCCCACATGATCCCAAGTCATGAGAGGTCAGCACAGATGATGTGGAGGAGATTAAATGATGGCAGGTGGCTTTACATACATACAAAAATATATGTAAATAGAGAGAGAGAGACACACACACACACACACACATAAATACTGTATATTAGGGCCGGGACTTTAACGCGTTAATTTAGATTATACTGGAGCATCAACTAGCGTTTCTAATGTTCTGAATGTACTTGAAAGTAGGGATGCACCGATCCAGATCGGCTGATATGTTTGCTGGTTTTGTCAGTTTTGCCGGTCCTGTAATCAGCGGTAAATGCCATCAGGTGCGTGAGTTTACAAATTGAGCTGTATATACTACACACAGCCGTTGTTCACTGAGGAGCTACGCAATTCCACGCTGATAATGAACATGGTTCTGTGCCGCTCGTCAGTGAACAACGGCTGTGTGTAGTATATACAGCTCAATGTGAAAGACACACGGCACAATATTGGTCTGTAAACAATATTTTTGTTGCCTAAGCTTATGTATTCAGTCATTATTCAATGGTATACTAAAAATCCATATGAAAAAACTTACTCCTCAATGTTCGCAGGTAAAATATTTATATGCGATTAATTTCTATTTATTAATTACAAAGCCTCTAATTAATAAGATTAATTTTTTTAATTTATTCTTCTTTTTTTTTTTTAATTAAGCCATTGCATTTAAATAAGTGTTATTTCATGTTTCTTTTTTTTCCTTTTGTTTCCTTTTGTTTGTTTTGTTTATTGTTTGTTGCCATTTTTTTTAGGTGCTAAATCAGCTTTAGTTGTTATTTTATTATATTTTACATTTAAATATTTGTACGTTAAATTTTTTTTTTTTTTTTTTTTTTTTTTTTTTTAAATAGCTTTATTAGTTTTTAAAAACAAATATAACTATACATTTTATAGATTTTTTTTATTAGCTATTTAGTGAGTTGACCAGCCAGCATTTCTTTTTTTTTCGGACATTTATGTTTCACTTAATTTCTGTTTCATTGTAGTTACTGGCATTTTTTATATTTTTTAATAGTTTTAACTGGTTTGGTTAACAACAATGGTTCAATAATACACTATATTTCAAGTCTACTAAAGCCTAGGTTATATATGTGCAATTTATAAAGACTACTGTCATGATGATATTTTTTGCATATGATAATATTTCTAGCCATTTAGAGCACTGTTTTTTTTGTTGTTGTTTTTTTGCTTTGCTTTGCTTTTTGCTTTTTGTTTTGTTTTGTTTCGGTTCTTTAAATTTTTGTTTTCCATTTTGCAGCCTTGGCATTCTTGAGAATTTCTCATTTTGACTGTTTTAAAGTTAAAGACGATTAGAGCAACTTCATCCTTTCCCCTAAAATCTTTTCGAGTTCTCTCTCCCGTTCCTCAGTAGTTAGATGTGTTTCCTGTAATAACCGTATCTGGTATCTCACAGCGTTTGAACACACTGGAGTGATACACTGAAAAGAAATGCCGGGAGATAAACCTGAGCTAATGATCGGCTGTTTCGCTTGGGAAAGCAAGAGCTCGTATCTGCCCCATCGATTTCAAATACCTCTCTTGTGTTCTTTGGGAAAACAAAGCTGTATTGCTTCCAAATTGATCAACGCAATAATTTATTAATATCATGATTACTGCAAAGCCTCTTTAATTACCCTCAAGCTTCTTTGGGCGGAGAGAGGGGCAGGCCGGTATTGATCCATAAAAAGAGCTGGGATGAAACGGAGAGATAGTGATGAAAACAGAACGAGTGCAAGATAAAGAGAAATGGAGCCAGTTTGCTGTTGTGACGAGTTAATCCCAGAGTAAGAGCTTCGAAATAGAAATATTTTACTTAGAGCTAGACTGACAAAAGAAGAAACAATGGGTGAGATAAATGAGTGACAAGCAGAAGGAGCATGGGAAAAAGATAAAGAGCAGATCAACGAGTGGGAGGATGAATGGATGAGGCGAAACATCCAGAAGAAATGTTCTGTGTTTGTAACACTAAAGCTACAGCTCTTTTTATTTGGCATCTCTTCAGTTTCTCATCCAATACTGAGAAATGAAGTGATTGACTTAAGACGTATTACATTTACAGTAAAAGCAGGACATGCCTTGCCATCTAAATTGAATCTTTTTTGGTGGCATTCGGTGGACTGAAACGTTCCCTTTCTTTTTTCTTTTTTTATGCAGTGTTTTTATGCAGTTTGCAGGTTCAAGGCTAGGAATTATGTTATTTTTTTATTAAACCATTGTTACCATTAAATTTTTCATTCTGCTCTCTAAAGGCTGATATAGTTTATCATGAGGTTATAATATATATATTTTTTTGTAATCGTTCTATCCTTTTCTATACTTTTGTTGAAGCCCAATATTAAATTTTTTGAATATAAAAAAAACTATTTTATTTTATTTTAGTGATTTACAGTAGTTTTTCCGTAATTTTGTTATTTTGTCATTGAATGTTTTAGTAATATTCTATTAAAATTACATTAATTATAAAATAAATGTATAAATTAAATTATTTAATCTAAAATATAATAATAATATTGTATAAAAAAAAATAGCTTTATTTCAGCCAGTGAAAATTAATTGAAATTGAAAATTTGATTAAAAATGTAGGCTGTAGGTGCAGCTATTATTTTTGAAGGGGGCGTATTTTGTGCTGTTTTTTACTTGTTCTCGTTTTGAATTCTCTGTATAAGGCAGGCATGAATATTTAAAATGTGCTTGACTATGAATGCGTTCTCTTCAGTAAGTCGTCATAATTTGGACTTTCTGTTTATCTCATCAAAACCTTCTCTGCTGTTCCACAAATTTAACCTGACCCCACCACTCTACCATGTTCTGGATGTCCAGACTGCCCCGTCTCCGGCCTCCTCACAACCCCCCTTTACCTCCTGCCCTGCTCTGCCACCACCAGCCCATCCACCTTCTCCTCTCTCTGCTCCATTATCTCCACAGGTCGGCGATCAGATCTTGGAGGTTAATGGCCGGAGTTTCCTCGGCATCCCACACGATGAGGCCGTACGAGTGCTTAAGTCTTCACACCACCTGATGATGACGGTGAAGGATGTCGGGCGACTGCCACATGCCCGAACTGTAGTGGGCGAGACAAAGTGGATCACAAGCTCGCAGATTACAGACAGCTCGGCCAGCAGCAGTGTCACAGGGTGAGTGACGCGGTGATGGGAAAGTGAGAGATATACTGTAAGAGCCATGTCTATAAATGGGAAAGCTAGTAACCAGTTTTGTTCCTGAATCAGTGTTTTTGAATATATATCAGCCAAAAGGCTAAATGATGTTGCCAGATCACATTTGCTGTCCTATATCTGATTTGTCAAACTGCATTGCTTACCCTCAGGCCATCCAAGACGTTAAAAAGTAAGTTTTTTATCAGAACAAATGTAGAGAAATTAAGCATTACATCACTTGCTCACCAGTGTTGAGCATTTCTCAGTTTTTCAGCAGGCAGAAGTATGAAAACACAAAAATAACAGTAATGATGGCTTAAATACAACCCAGTGCTAAGTAAAATATGAACAAATGGAGGAATTTAGGTTTTTTTGACCCAGCGCTTGGGTTATTACCCAGAAGATAGTTTATTATACATTTCTAGAAGTGTCTAAAATTTTTGCACCTTCCTACATTAAGCAATACTACTATTTCATAGACAAATAGTATGCTGGTTTGTTAATTTGTTCTTAAATACAGCCCAAGTCATGCCTTGGTGCTGCGATTAATGTTCTTGTTTAATAAATTAAAAATGTACTGTACAATTCAGAAACAGTCATTAAATTTGGACTGAGGTGAAGCTTTTCAGGCTTAGTTAAATTGACTGTTTTAAGAGCAGATTATACAATAGCTGAGTTTTAATTATTTAATTCTGAATATCGAGACTCTCGCACATGGAGAAGGCGTCTGTTCATAGGATTATTCCAGACACTGCTGGTCTTTCATGGCCTGTTTTTGGGAGAGTGTGAACCTGTGAGTGTGTGCACAGCACACTAACGGGATCATGAAGCGGCTCAGGTGTGTCTGGTGCCAGTTCTCTGGACCTTCTCTATAATGGAGGTTAGCTGATGAGGTGAGCTGGGTGCTGTGCTGTCATGCCAGGGGAAAAATGCAAGGTGGCATTTAATAAAAAAATAAAGAAAGCTGATTATCAAGCTCCTGGTGGTTTGGGGTACAAGCTAAAGCCAAAGCCAAGGACAGAACTGGCACAGGGAAGTGTTTGTTGCTGACCAAGTTGACAATTTGATAAATAGCTGTTCTTGATGTAACTGCAAAACGGTTGCAGAGTAATATGAAAGAGGTGAAGCACAGCTATGTTGGAAAGTGGTTGTCCCAATGTTTGTTTAGTTATACAGTTTAGTGATTATACAAATATGTTTGACCCGAGAACGCAGCAACAGGCCATTTAGCTGTGATAATATGAAATAACATATAGGAGGCTATGAGAATTTAACCATTCAAATAAAATACAAATAACAGCATTTGAAAAATATCGTAATAATTTTTGTTGCTTTTAATTAATGCAATGCTTCCTATATGACCTATATATTGTTATATATGCAATATATAACCTCAAACTATTGAATAGTAATAAATATTGTTTATCTAGTGCCGTCAAATGATTAATCGTGAGGTTTTTCTTTCGTACAAATTTCTATGACCTCAGATTAGCCACCTCATAAAATATGTAAGAATTGAGATTGGGCTCATAAATACACACATTCATTCTATATTTAGAAAATATTTACATGTATACACATTTATTTACTTATATTTTATATATATAAACGTAACATATTTTTCTTAAATATATAGATGCATGTGTTTGTACGTATACATACTTATTCATGTATTATGTAAACAAAATTTTTATTGTTGATGTGCTTAATCACGAATAATCGTTTGACAGTCACAGCACTAATTTTGATCAAAAACGGTAGTCCAAAACCAATGGACCATCATTTTTCCTACGAGAAAAGCATCAAGACCAGATCAAATGCTTAAATCGAATGCCTAAAACCAGAAACTGCATCACTTTCATACAAGTGTCTGTCTATGATCCAGTGTCTATTTGTGGATGTTTGAGGAGGTTGTAGAACATGTATATGGTATTGATTTCTCCATGTTTACCTCTCTCTCATAGCCTCTCTTTGGACCAGGGAGCATCAGCACCAACAAAAGTGAGTACTGTGTTCCTATTTTTGAACAGAATGTTCTTCACTGTGTGGTTTCAGCAGCATTAAAAGAGTAAACAAGATGGTTAAGGGGATTTTTGAAGAGCGCTCTGCAAATCTTGGTGAGCTCTAGACCGTTTAGGATAGTCGTACCCTATTTATTGCCATTACAGAGTTGCTAACAAGAACCTACAATGGTCAGTACATTTATCTTAATTAGAAACTGTCAAAGGATTCCCAATTAAATTTAAATGCAAATTAATGTTAATGCATGATATTGACAATTAAACATTTTAATATAAAATACTCAAATGAAGTGTCTTTAAATTACCTGAGATTATTTCCTGAGCCACTAAATGAAGATGATTAGTTACAGTACATATGTTAATTATAGACATTACAAAAAGTGTCTTTTTGCACACTCAGAGCTTGACCGGAACATACTTCCGAAAGTATTGTATACTTTTTAAATACTTCTCTACAATGCATGAAAGATATATGCTTTTTTTTTTTAAAGTTACAGAGTACAAAGCTACCGAATAACAGGAATTCAGCCTAATCAACTGCCTCCAGGATCTTTTTTTTTGCAGGTCTATTAATGTTCAAAGAGTCTCTCTTTTGTCCTCCATACTGAGGATATATTGTTGCTATGCAAATGAACCATAGTCAGTGATTAATCTGCATAATAGATCAGACTCATGTATTTGCATTGCTTTGATAACCTAGCGAATATTAACTAAAGAACTTACCTTAGCCAGACTAATCGCAAGAGAAAAGGAGTCAGAGTCGTATCATATTTGGGCAGAAATCATTTTTGGTTGATATGGGAACAGGGGGATTGTGGGCAGGCAATCACACACCTGTTCCTGTACTCTGGCTGGAAAGAAAGAGGACATTTGCGGACATAATGAGGAGAACAGAAAGGCATAGGAAGGGCAAGAGATGGAAGAGAATAGGATGAAAGAGGAAGGTGGTATCGCTGTAAATTATCGTCTTGGTCTGGGTAAAGAGAGTGTCGGGTAGACGCTGCCAAGAGGCTTTGATCCCCCGGGCATATGGTATCCAAGGTGATCTGTATTCAGACTGGTTTCCGCAAAAGACACACGCATTTAACATTCTTACCATCGCTGTGTGTGTGTGTGAGAGAGACTGGTGCACTAGAACTATATTGTAATATATATATGAGAAAACAGGAAATAATAGAAGGGTCAGTCTCTTATGTGGTACCTTTTGAACTGCGACTTTCAGAAAATGAATATGCTTGTGTAATATACGAACATATTTCTGTGAAAGCATATACCACAGACATGTTTTAATCAAGATTGTGTAATAAAATGTATTGTTAATTAACTTGATTAAAGTTAGTCATTTGGCATTTACATATTTAGAGTATGTTTCAGTACTTAGAATACTGATTTCTGTTATTTCGCTGTTACTTTTGAATCGAAAACTGTTACTTTCAGGAGGTTGAAGTCAATAGTGAACTGTTTTTGTTAGTTAAGAGCAAAAAAATAAAAAAGTTATTTAAAAAAAAGGACACATATAAATTGCTTATCAATTAAAACAATATTCTGGAATAGATTTTAGTAAATTGCCAGTTTAGTTAGAACAGCATCTGGGGTGCAGAAAAATATTAGTGCATTTACTTAAAATTATCACTTTGTTTTGATAAGTGGCAACAAACTAATAGAATTAGACTATAAAAATTGTGTGTGTAGTATATAAAAAGAATAGTTTACCCAAAAGAGTTGAGTTAATGCAGAAATTACATTGAAAGAAAAACAAGATATACGTGCACACACACATACAAGATTACAACGGAGTTTTAGTGCCACCAAAAAAAATTTTTTTATCTAAAAATACGAGATAAAAGTCGTAATATTCCGAGATTAAAGTCAAAATATAGTATTTAGAATAGTGCACTTGTAAATTACCTGGATTGAGAGAAGGCCACCAGATATAGGCATATTTGAAAATTGTTGCGTCCAAGCGGCCGTTTGATGTTGATGAGATGAGATCTAAGAACTCGCTTAATATCAAGAATATGATATTTATTAAAGCGCTGAACTTTTGATCTTTACATCAGCTAACACACTCAGTCGACATTCCTTAGGGAGGCACTGAAGCTCTCTTATTTAACCCTTTTTAATAAACTACATTTATGTGGGATTATTAGCAGAAACGCTTGGAAATATGACAATATGCTTGGAAATAATATTTCATGTCTTCCATTGGATTCGTTATAGTGCGCCACCCAATAGCAATAAGACTAGTCCCTTTAGTAATTTTATAACAAAGTCTCAGCGTCAGTTTTATAGCGAAACACAAATGGTGTCTTACAGTAATGTGTTGTCCAAGCTCTTTACTGATCAGATCGCTGTATTATATTTATTCATCATTTGTAGCATGCCAGACACCCAGCAATCACAATAATGTTCTGCTTTGTTTCTTTTGTTATAGAAAATGCATAGAAACAAATTGAGATTTTTCTTTTTTATAAAAAAAATAAGAATTCTGTCGTCAATTACTCAGTTACTCATGTCATTCCAAAACCTATATGACTTTATTTCTTCTGTGAAACATAACAGGAGATATTTGTAGAAATGTTAATTGAAATCATAATTTTCATTTCTGAGTGAACTATCCCTTTAAGATATATACTAGAGACACTAACATGGCCTTCATAACAGGAATAACACTTATGAAAAATGAAAAAGAAATATGGATAGAAGAGAGTACCATAATAAGACATAAGACATAAAAAGACAGGAAAGGATAAGACAGAGGCGGTGAGATTGTGAAGAATAAAAACAGCAAGGTGACCCGTCCGATAATCAGGGTTTTACAAGGTCCTTCTCTGTAAGCCGGGGTTTATGCACAAAACAACGGATTCCAATAAAGCCTGGGCAGTGCGGGAGCTCTAACTTATTACGATGGGGCTGATTATTGCATACAGTGGGAATGACAGGCTAAAGGACACGATTAGATGAAGTGTCTGGGCTCATGTCTGTGGGCTACGAGCTTTTGCAGGCCTCGCTTTGTATACCAAAGACTCGCTGCTCTACGATGCTTTGGAGGACATTGATAAGTTACATACATCAGTTTGTGTGAGAAAGGCACAGTCAGTCATAAATCACTCCTGATATGTAGACATAAGTGTGTAATTGTATATGGACACACATATATTATGCAGTTCCTGTGATATAACAGTTCATATTTTAACTCATAAAATCATCTTAGTAGCTGCTGTGAAAATACATGTCGAAAACAAAACAGGAGCAATATTTTTTGGGTTATATGTGACCCTGGACCACAAAACCAGTCATACGTTTCATTATCTGAAAGCTAAATAAATAAGCTGTCCATTGTTTTATGCTTTGTTATGATAGCTGTATCTCTACCAAATACTGTCCTATTTTAAATCAGAGGGGAAAAAATACTAAGAAAATCACCTTTAAAGTTGTCCAAATGAAGTTCTTAGCAATGCATATTGTTAATCAAAAATTAAGTTGTAACATATTTACAGTAGGGAATACAGTATACTAATATCCTAATGATTTTTGGTCCCACTTTATATTAAGTTTCCCTAATACCTGTGTACTTTCATAGTAACTAGAGGTGTCTCTAGTACAGTATCTAACCACAGTGTAAGTACTGTACGCTTTGCTACATAGTATCTACAGCTGTAATATTTCTGTAACTACACACATGTAACAACCCTCAGAATGGTGTTTGTGAGTACAAATGTGTAACAGGACACTGGTAACAACACTTTTTTCACTTCACTAAGTAGTCATGTAACAGGAATTACGGTTGTGATCAAAATTATTCAACCCCCACTGAAATTGAGTGTATTGGCCAGTTTGACATTGATTTTGATCATTTCAGTCATCTTGTTTACAATTAAATCAAAGAGGCACTTGTAAGTCAG
>JAUCMU010000046.1:2015296-2029484 GCA_032275025.1 Enteromius treurensis | reverse complement strand
TATGCAGTATAAATAAGTAAACATGACTACATATGAGTTTACATTTTTAAGTGTTTTACCTATAGTGTTTGTTATTTAAGTGTTATACTTAGAAATATTATATATATTATTATAAAGTAACTTTACAGCTTACTTGTACGTTTTTTTTTGTTTGTTTGTTTTAAGTTTTCCACTTTCATTGATAGATGGTTTCCTCTTGCTGTGTGAATGTTTAAATTCTTCATAATGTTCAATCTTTATTCTTTATTATGAATTGCACTGACTCTCTCACGACAAGTGAATCACAGTTTCAAGGCATGTGATTGGCTGCTCATTGCTGATGTCACACTTTCATGTGCAAGTGCTATGTTAACTCAGGATCAAGCCTGAATTGACAGAGAAAGTTGATGACCAGCTTCATGGTACCAACAAACCCAGATTACATCGGTTTGGATTTGTCAACCCAAAATTAATCCTGTAACCCTGAGTTTGTTCATCTACGTTCATGGTACAGGCCCCAGGTCAAGCGCTTTTTTTAGCTTGTTTATTTTCTATCGTAGTGGGGAATGAAACCTGAATGCACACCTACATTGAAGTGCTCATGGGGAAACAAGCTTATAAATCATACAGATATATATATATATATATAATATATTTTGAGGATGTCAAACTGCAGAAGGTTTCCTGTTGTGTTGGTGTAGGGCAACAGAAAATAAGGTTTGTACAGTAGAAAAAACATTACACCTATGGAAAGTCCCCACAAGGATAGCAAACCAGATATGTCTTCATGACAAAAATATATGTGCTGTTTTTAAGTTTACGCTCTGTTGCTTTCACTGAGGGCTCATGGTGCAGGTGAAGAACTGCATTATTTATACAGATGTTTTACTTGAGAGAATCTGTTTACAGAATTTGCGTTGTCTTTCATTATGCTCAATTAACACTGAGCTACGGTACATGAATAACAGCGTTAATTAGACTATTGTAAAGAGGTACGCAGACGCTTAAGAGTACAGTCGCTAAGAGCAAATTTCTTTAGTCACCTCCTTCTGCTTCAGCTTGAATTTATTCATTATCTGTTAATGTTTCTGGGAACAGTTGATAATCCTTTATCATTGATGTAATTAGTGTTGTGAAATGTTTTCTGTTTTATATCTCTTAAAAGGTTATTGGTAAATAAATCAGTGACTGATAAAATATGATATTTCTGTGTTTTTCAGGTCATTTTAAATCACCTTGATGACCCTTGAGTGGATATTCATAATTCACATTCAGAAATGGTCAGCTACTAGAAATGACATTAATATCAGTGTGGAGCTGCGGGTGGTATAGGAGCTCAAGGTGGAATAAAAGAGAGCGATAAAGAGCCAGGTAATGGAGCGGAGCAGGGGTGGTACCACTGCAGGGGTTCTGGTGTGGACACCAGCCCCAGCGTACTCCTCTCCCTCAAGCCCAGACGGGTCGGACTTCAGCTGGGATGAAGAACCAGATGAGGACTTTCAAAGCCAGATGGATGAGAATGGCATCATTGGTCTGGCAGAGAGTCAAGGGCAGCAGGAGGTGAGGACATCGGAGATATTTGATTGATATCTGCCCATTTATTGGTCATTTAGAGCGGTCTCACCAGGGCCCTTCATCAGAAGAATCTCATTACACTTGAAACCACTTGCCAGAGTTGAACTGTATTTAATTAGAAACATTTAATTAATTTATGTGCCCTGGTTCTAGATTAACGGAGCTTTTTAAAACTTGCAATCGTTTAATAACCATCTCATGACTGTGTCCATCAGGAGGGAGAGGAGGAGATTGCAGAAGACCCGTTGTGGGATGTGAAGACCCCTGAGCCTGAGCATGGGCCGCCACCTGCACTAGAGGAGATAAGCTGTCACCTGAGTGAGCTGCTGGACTCTGAGCCACTCTCTCAGGCCACTGGAGATGATTTCCGCTCTCCATCTCTGCGTAAGGGCTCACAATTTACATTTTGTGTAAAGGGATTATTTATTAATAGAAACACTACTGTTCTTTAAAGCGATAGTTCACCTAAAGATGACAATTCTGTCATTCTGAGTCACCCTCACGTCGTTCCAAACCTGTAAGACCTTCATTCATCTTTGGAAACAAATTAAGGTATTTTTGATGGCTTCTAAGAGCTCTAAAAAAACCTGCCAGGATCCTCAAGAGCTTTGTTAAAATAGTCATCATGTGGCATCAGTGGTTCAATTGTTTGTTTGTTTTTTTACTACAAGCTGCAAGAATACTTTATGTGCACAAAAAAAAAAAAATTTATTCAACAATTCCAAAATGGAGCTATAGGAAGATAAATTGTTGAATAAAGTCATTTTTTGTGTTTTCTTTGTGCACAAAGAGAGTTCTCGTAAAGTTACAGTTGAACCACTGATGTCACATGGATAATTGTATCTCCTTTCTACGTTTCTGGACCTTGATAGTGTAAGGATCCTTGCTGTCTATGAGAAGGTCAGAGACGAAGAATGCATCCAAAACAACTTAATTTGTGTTTCGAAGATGCTAAACTGTTGGGTTGGAACGACAAAAGAATGAGTAATTAATGTGACACTGGAGTAATGGCTTATGTAAAATAAACAGAAAAGCAATTGCTATACTATTAAACAATGTTACTGGTTTTACTGGATCAAATGCGTGGTTGGATAAGTATCAACATACATTCCAATTGGTCTAAAAGGTATTTATTCCTTTTCTTAGAGGAAGAACACAAAACAGATGATGACCGAAGTGTTTTGTTGGAAGATTGGACTGACGATGAGGAGAGTACAGGGAGCCCAACAATACACAGGCACAAATTAAACTCTTTGCAGAGAGACACAGTGCTAGACATGACTGATGAGGAAACAGAAGAGAAAGAAGTGTGTGAAGAAGATCAGAGATTGGTGGATCAAACATTTCCTGGCACAAAAGAGATGGCATCTATGTTTGAAAGGGTGAAGAGCTGTGATTACAGTGGGATCTCTCGAAATATTCCAGTTTCAGGAATCCCAGAGCATTCTGAGCAAAGTGATTCTGGGGAACTTGAGGAAACCAATGGGCAATTTCTGCCAGTCTTACATTGCATCTCTGGAAACACTTTAAATTCCATTCATTTTCCGCATTTGTCCTCAGAGGAGCTGATGAATAACTGTGGAATTGAAGCTGAGACTTTTTCAGAGGCAGATATTAGGGCAGAGTCGTCTCTTAGCACCCCTAAAACATACCACACGGTTAGATCGAAAGGGGAGGAGATTAGACACAAGGTCACACCTCCATTTTCAGAAAGTTGCTCTGTAATAAAAATCAGACTTGGAAAAATGCACCAAGATGGTATGAGTGGAGAAAAGGATCTGCACAATCTGCAGCCTCCAACACCCTCTCCCAGAAAAACAAACCCAGCTTCCTGCGACGATCGGGTTTCCATTCCAGCGCAGTGCATTTCTAAAGCAAGCATCTCCCCCTCAGAGCGTTCACCACCTACTACACTTCACCGGTCTTCATCAGTAAAGAGCCACAGAACCTCCAAAACCTCTCACACTGATCCAGATGACATCAGGTGAGAGGAAAAATAGAGACAAATTCAAAATGTGATTAATCTGACTGGTAATTTGTTATTGAGTAAACCCCTAACAAAAATGTTTAATTTAAATATTTAATTTAAATGTTCAATTTTAATTTAAAATGTTCAATATAAATCTCTCTGTAAATAATATAATTTTTTTTTTTTTAATTGACATTAAAAATACATTTACACATGCTGTCGAATATTAATCACATCCAAAATAAAAGTTTTTGTTTACATAGTATATGTGTGTGTACTGTGTATATTTATTATGTATATATAAATACACACCCATGCAAGTACGTATTTAAGATAAATAAATGTTTACCTATTTAATAGATTTAGATATATATAATATAAACTAAATGAATATAAATAAAAATATATTTTCTATATATATACTGCATGTCTGTATTTATGTATACATAATGAATATATACATTACACAAATATATTATAAAACTAAAAACCTTTATTTTTGATGTGATTAATCATGATTAATTTTTGAATGCACTTAAATCTCTTTTTTTTTTTTTTTATCTTAAAAAAAAAAAAGTATGTTAAATAAAATAGATTTTCTAAATTGGTACCATATTGTGATTAGCCCATGCTGTGCATTTAGTCCAATTTAGCACTATTTTTGAACTGATTATGTGGATGCTGCATATGGATTTTTAGGAAAGGGCAGCTGAGTCACCCTTTACCTGATTTCTCCAAAGTGGAGCCAAGGGTACGTTTCCCGAAAAAGAGTGGATACAAACCTCCTAAAAGCCGCCGACCTCCTCATGATAGAATTTCACATCCGGATCTTCCTGTAGTGTTTAAGTCCCCTGCTGAGATTGTAAGAGAGGTCCTTTTAAACAGCTCTGATGGGTCTCCAGGAAGCCCCTCCACCAATGTGGCCCACAAGCATCTACACAGCACAGTACCAGAGGAGTTCCGCTGCCCCCAGCAGGCCAGCACACTGATGCAGCAGCTGCAGGTATGGAAGGAGTGAAATGTTAGTGTTCTACTTACAGTCGTTAAGATTTTTTTTTTAAATGTTTCTCTTATTCTCACAAAAAAAAAAAAAAAACAGAAAACATTTTTTTTTTAAATATTATTACAGTTTATCTTATGTTATTTGTTTATTTATTATGTTTTCTATTTAAATTTAAAAGTTACATTTTCAGCAGTCATTTCTCCCTTTTTCAGTGTCACCTAATTTTTTGAAATCATTCTAACATGCTGAGTCGCTCCCGATTAATATGTTTGTGAGGGTTTTTTGTATTTTGTTTTTTGTTTTTTTTTCAAAAAAATATTTAGAAATTTTTGTAACATTAAAAATGTCTTTATTATTATCACTATTGATAAATTCAATGCATCTTTGTGGAATATAAAAAATAAAATAAAAAGTTTAAGTATTAATATTTCTTAATTTTGTAATTAAGTTTTTTGATTAATATATAAAATGTATATATAAATATACATTTATATATGTAAATATATATATATACAGTATATACTGAATCCCAACATTTGAACAGAGTGTATACTATGAAATAATACAATAAAACCATATCCGGTATGCAATCGTAATAATTTTAAACATTAATATTCTAGATAAAGCAGTTAAAATCTTGGTTGATATTTGTACAGTTCTCTGTTCACATTAGAGAGGAAAGTTTTAAGTGTGTTGCACTGTGGGATACAGTTTGCCTTTGGAGTGTGCACTTGTTTTACCCAGTTTTGACCCAAAAAAATGTTTTAATGTAGGGCGTGTTCTAGCATTATAAACGATCTGGGACTCAAAACTATGCTTATTTATCCAAGAAACTAAAGGATGAATCCATCTGCTATGTTTTTTTATCTTTGTCTTTTATTTTTTCCTTTGTCGTCTTTTTCTCACAGGAGGACTATAACAGGCTACTTACCAAGTATGCAGAAGCTGAAAATACTATCGATCGACTTCGCCTTGAAGCAAAGGTTGGCTTCACAGACTGTGTTTATGGTTTTATGCTTTTGTTTTTCCGCCCCTTCATGTGAAGGTTTGACGTGCATTCAGTGCCATACTCTCCCTCGCGTCAGCAGGCCTCTCTCCTCTCTGCGTGCGCTCTGATGACGGCGAAAGCTATTTTTAGACTCCTCAGGCTGAGTCAACACAATATAAATGCAGAATCTCTTTTGTGACCGCCGTAATCACAGCCCTCAGTTTAGCAGCACCACCGTATTCAAGCACAAGGTCATTTTCAAACTGAGGGCTCTCTCTGATTGTGATGCCTTTCCTCAAATGAAAGGCCTGCAGAAAAGGCTTACTTCAGACAACAAACCATTTTAGAGAAACATTAGCAAACAAACTGAGACAATAAGCAGTGTATATACAAAAGCATTACTTTATTTGCACACTAGTCTCTGAACACCAATGTACAAGGATAAGTACTGTTTGTTTTTTTACACACTTAATGCACAAATTCCTGTTAAAGGAATTAAATGCAGCATATCATCTATGAAAAAACATGGAATTATACTTTTTAAATTGATTAAATGTTTAGACCGATAAACATTTCTCTGTTTGGTTTCCAGCTGCATTTTCTCTAATGCTCATTTAGTTCTTCCCTCACATGCCCTGGCCATCTGCCTCTGCTTTAACAGACACAACAGCTTGAGATAAATAGGGTTCATTCGCTTTAATCCCTTATTGACGTTTCTTATTTATGTGGGAATAGGTGTGGTTGTAAATTATTAAACTGTAGAAATGGAAATGGCCTGTACAATTTCACTTGAAATTTAGACAGAAATGTATAACATTTATTTTATGTAGAGTAGTGCTCAACGAGTCAAACATTTTTCATAAATGAAAATATTCTCATATATATATATATATATATAAGTACAGCAGATTTTGGAAAAATAAAAATTAAATAAAAAATAAAAGATTTATTTATTTTACCTACCCCAAGTGAAAACTGTAAGCTTAGGCTGGTAATTGAGATCTGATGATCTGCTTCTAGTATTGATCCTGTATTAATATTGATCGTGTTCAAAAATAGGTGATTTTATTCAAATGACTCAGAGGTCATGTTGAGGTTGTGTTCAGTATGATTTAGTGTCTCGGGGACTTATCTAGACGGAACAGTCTTTTGACCTCCATTAGATTTCAGCACACAAAACCCATTACCTCACAAGTCATGAGCGTGCGCGTGTGGTGAAGTGCATAGATGTCAGCCTATTGGCATTGTGTTTTTGTGTTTCTTTATCCATTGTCTTATCGTTAAGTCCAGCAGTGGGAAAACACCATTAAATTGCCTGCTTTATTAGCCTTTTATTGTACGTGAGTGAGTCTCCCCTCTGCTCTTTTGTGGTTCAAGCCACTAGTCTGAAGTAAATCTGAGGAGTCTGTCACAGGGGCGGGAAAAACAGGGCTGATTTCTCTGATGGTCTCAGCATCTGCACAATGGATGGCGACGCAGTCCTTGTTATTTTCTTCCCACTATATGTTGGGAAACAGAAATTGTTTGAGAACCTTAAGATGAGATGTCACTGAATATTGTGCCATAGACGAATATAATATATACATACATTTTTCACATTGTACATTTTTTAGGCCTGAAGGTTCAGGTTATCATGCATTTTAAATAGAGCACAGGGTTGACTCCGCCTTGCTGATTTATTTGTCATTTTTGCCTAAAGGAGGCCTTTAACCATCAAGTCATGGTTGTTGTTGTGTATCTGCTGTGTGTTTTCAGGTTGGTCTCTGTTCTGAACTACCAAAACCCAGTACAGCTGTCCAGTCAGGTGTAGTTCAGGAAGCATCAAAGGTCATAACGCTCAGTTTTCCTCAAGCGCAGAGGGCAGAGTTCGGTGCAGGCTCTGCTCAGCTCCAGCAGAGAGATTACTCGGGTACGTCACACTGACACTTTAAAAAACACACAATTATCATACTCGCTCAAACAGAAGTGTTATCATACGCAAACATGTATGTGTGTGTGTGTGTGTGTTTTTGAATTGCTTTTCTGAGGTGAATGTTATCTGACATTGTGTACAAGTTTTTTTATTTCAATCTTTCCACAGCTGAAACACTGATTGAGCGATTGCGAGGCATACCTACATTTCTAAATAATAATTTTATTTCAAAACTGTCTTATCACCTCTTGTAAATTTACTTTACTTATTTTTTTAAGTCATCTTAAAATTGCTTTGTTCACATTGTAGAAAACTGCAGACAAACACCGACTCGTCCGTCCTCTGTGAACTCGGTCAGCTCGAGGAGGTCTGGATGTCTCACTGCAGACCGTCTAATAGATACCCTGACCAAACAAACTCATAGATTTCAGCTGCAGGTATATAAAATAACCAGTTTTAACTTTAATCAATGACTGTCATTATATCAAAATTTGAAAAAATGGGCATTTTATTCTAACAGCAGTGCTTTGTACACTAAATTACTGTTGTTTTTTTTTGTTCAGGTCGATGCTTTTGATGCACTTCTAAAGAATGGGAAGCTAAAGCCCTGCGAACAGAAAAAGGTATGCTGATGCTTTTCTAAAAAAAATGTTTCTTTTTTTAAAGATATGAAGTCAGACTGACTCGGTCTGAATCATCCCCAGGGTCTCTCCACACTGGCACAGGGGCAGGAGTCTCTTGAACGTGCTTACCTAGATGCACGAGCCCAGTATCAGATACAGCAGCAGCGAAAAGGCGGGCATGTCTCCTTTGACCCAGACCGGTAGACCCTTTTGCATTACCATTTCAGAATTATTTCAAATTAATGCTTTTAAGCAATAATGCATAAGATGGATCAATAAAGACATTCATAATCATAATTTATTATTATATTATATATTATTTAAATAATACTTGCACAAAATTTGTATTGGTGCATAAACAATCAGTCAATTTTATTTTATTTAATCAAGTTGTAAATGAATTTTACATTTCTATACATGGAAGAATAAAAATATTAATCATAACAATTCTTTTAAGCATATCACCAGCATATTAGACTAATTATTGCAGGATCTGGTTAAACTGAATATAGTATTTGCACAAAAATGGACGCTGTGTACTCCCGGGGTGGTGGTTTTTAGTGTTTATGTTCATACTGTGTGCTTGTGTGTGTGACGCAGGGACCTAGAAGGTCAGATCTTCAGGTCAGGGATGCGATTGGAGGAGCTGAAGGAGCGGTTGGAGCAAGCGGAACAGAACAAACATATTTCTGAGCATACTTTAAACCCTCTGCCTGCTCCAGATGTGCTCTCTGTGTCCATGCTGGAGACTGAACCTCTACCTGAGGTGCCTCAAAATCTCACTAACCTCTAACCTCACAGATCAAAGGAACAGGAAAGAACTGATTTTTATTTTATTTTTTCTCTCTCTCTCCTTTCTCTCTCAGAGCCCACTGTCTGCTGTCCATCCTGAGGCTTGTGTTTGTGTGGAGGTTAGTTCAGTTAGTGGAGAGAGTGATGCAGATGGAGAGGAGGACGAGATCCTCCCGTTTCTTCTTCTTCCCCTCCAAGACAAACACCAGCGTGTGGAAAAAGACTTCAGTAAGCTCATGGACTGGTGAGTGACCGTTGAGCATTGACCAGCATATGTAAGAACAACCAGCTTTACATGTCAAGCTCAATCTCCTGCTGTTTTTATGCCCAGCTATCAGAGTTTTAAAGAGCTACCCGGGAAGCTGGACTCAACTGTGACTTTAAAGAGCCGTGACTTGCTGGATTTTGGTGACTCTGCTTCTCTTGGGAATATAAGCGTGACGGACAGACAACAACACAGGATTGTTAATGAGAAAGAGATGACACAATCTGCTCACCAGTGAGTCCTGTTGTACATCAGCTCTATCAGTGTTGAGAAGCTTTAAGGGCTCGATAACTTTACACAGAAAAAGAACAGGATGAGTGAACTTTAGATATTGTAGCAATATGTGCCTGATCTTCTCCAGTAATCCGTAAACAATTAATTCAATATATTAATAAATCAGATTGGGCCATGTTGACAAACCTTGAGAAAGTTGTACAGTCAGTTAGAAGAATGATTGTACCTGACCAATTAGAGAAAACATCTTGGTTAATAAGCCCTGCCCATTTTAAAACTGTTAATTTGCTATCTTTTAATATCGTATTTTATTTATTTATTTATTTTACCAATTTTACCAAACTTACCAAAATGTTGTTACTTTGCCAACTAACTGAAATAAAGCAAATTGTTTATTTTATTTAAAAGAACATGAATATTTGTATTATTATTATTTTATTTATTTCCTGTTCTTATCTACCAGCTTATTCTTATTCTGTGATTATAAATTTGTCACAGACATCATTATGATATTTCTGTGTTTCTGATCTAAACATCAGCTATATATTGTTATCAGGGTTAATAAGGTAATTGATGGTAACAGCAGATCAGTCCGCGCCACCTTTATCAACACCTGGCTGTTTGCTCTCTCATTCATCTCTTTCTTTAGGCAGGCAGCAGCAGATTGTGTCCCTCCCTCCAGCCCATCTGTCAGGTCACAGGTGTGTGACTCTATGGAAACTCACCCAGAGGCTTTTTGCCACTCCTCTGTGTTGCCAGGGCAACTGGGCAGGGAAAGGAAAGCGGCAGGAAACAGGAAAACACAAAGCAGTAGCCTGACCAGCTTGGCTGAGGGCACAGAACCCAGAACTATGGGTTTAAAAGCAAAAGCTAAGACTGTCAGATCATCTCCTTTGGTCAGTGATTCTGCTTTATTTGTGATAAACAACACTATATATCATATCTAAATTGTGTGCATTAATAATAGTTTTCATATTATATTAGTTCTTAGTTCTAGTTCTTATGTGTGTTTTTGACAATGTAGGATGGGGTAAAGTCTCCAGAGACAGACAGTGGTTTTATGGGCTCTGAGAGCAGTCAGCTCACTCCTGCAGAACACAGTCCTCTCCAGCAGAGGGCAGTGACGAGGTATGAAGCACCTTCACTGTACAAAGCACTTTAAATTTCATAATTAAATAAGAAACCTCTGAAATATTATGTGCTTCTGCTCATGCTTATGGTAAGGGACTCTTGCGGCTCATTGAGGAGAAATGTGTTTCAAGTACAAGACCAACAAAAACCATACATTTTTTTATAAAATATAAAAATGTGTTTATCTTTGCTATCACAGGGAATTTATACACCTTTTACATTTTCCGCTTTCTGATGTCCTCTCCAGTTCCATCAGGCTGTCTGGCCCAAGCACAACCACAGACAGACCAGAGTCTGCTCCTCCTGCTAGACAGCCTTTTGTCGCCTCCCCATCTGAGTCACAACCCTCTCTGAATACCCCAGGAAAACACCTCAGCAGGTCTGAAGGACGCATGGGTCCTGTTAGAAGCAGAAAAGGGGATGAAATGTGTTCTTCTTCGAGCCTTTCTCCCTTAGTATCCCCCATTCATTGGCCCAATAGCTCCCTTCTGCCCTGGCCGAGCAGCTTGACCAGCCAATCAGAGCATGGAAGTGATCAGGGTGGGTGTAGGTTTGACCTTGCAATATGATTCAATTTGTGATCAGTCAGTGTATCATGAACTAACTGAATAATACTTTTACATGCTTTACAGCATTTACTAAACTAATGTTAATTTCTTAATATACAATACAAAAAAATACTTTTCAGGCTTGGTAAATTAATTTAGTTTTAATATAAATAAACAGTTAACAGTAGTATATAAATTAACATTAACCTAAAATAAAAAATAAAATGAATAATTAAAAATGGAAATATATCAACGCTAGTTAATAATTTTCAGGGTTTTTTTTAATGTATATTTTTTCAATATTAATCCAGTTTTATTGAGGCTAATGTTAACTTCATAATGTCATAGTGTGTGTGTGTGTGTAAAGAAAATTCACTTTTATATACAAAAACATTTTTTATATATATATATACATATAATTTTTTTTTATACTATACTATCGTGTTTTATTGTTGTATTTTTTTAGTCATGTTTTTAACATAATTAAATAACCCAGCTGCAGTTTGACTAAGATTAATGGGAACAAAATAAAAAAAAAAGATTTTTGAAGAAAAAAAAAAGATGTGTTTTTTCAAATGAACTCTTCAAATGCAACCTTGAATCATTCAGAGCAAATGTTTATTAATTAATGATTTTATATAATATCCCATTGTTTGTGGCTACTTGCGATAAAAATAGCCAAGGAACCTGGCATGGCAATGAAACGCCAATCAACCATAAACATATATCTTGTCTAGAATAATACTGATGTTTGAACACATGATTAATACTGGCCTTAATTTTCTCTCTTCATCCTTTATCTCTATCTCTGCATCTTGCATCCGTTTCTTATCAGGAGATGAGAAAGCACAGGATGGCCAATACCCATCCAATCAGCAGCTCCGTTCTCACAGAAGCCCCTCCCTCTGTGTGCCTTATCACCATGGTGACCACCTCGAGGCCCAAAGTTCCTCTCAGCTAACAAATCAGCAGTAAGTTTCCGAAAGGCTGACATGGCCACTGCAGCACAAACAAGAAGAGATTTATGGCTGCTCTACTGTAAAGGAGTTCTGGGAAAAACTCCAAGCATTAAGTGTTCTCTATGAAATCATTTTTCACAGCAGCCAGAGTTCCATCTGGATAATTGCATTTAATTTTCATTCTTTCCTTTCAATGATTCAGCAGGAGTTTGTTTCTCAAATAGACTAGCTGAAGTGGCCACTGGTATGTATTCAGCTCCGCATCAGGAGACCAGCATTAATCACCATTAGCTATTAATAAAACAGTAACCCTCTGTGTGTATTTGATGATTGAAATATTTACCTACCCACATCCACACACCCACCGCTTCTAGCAGTGCCTATAATGCTCTGTTTGGTCCATATTGGAATGGTTATTTCTAAACCCTGTTTTGATCTTAACTGAGATGCAAAACATAACTTGGGACTCAGGACTCGGCTTGCTAACTTGCTGGGTTTGAGTGCGTAGCGCTGAAACTCATTTTGGAATTGTTAGGATTTTTATTATTATTCTTCTGCCCTAAAACTGATTGTGCAGACCAGACCATAAGGCTTAGAGACTTGAAACTTGGTGAAAAGATAGACCTCAATTTATCTCAGCCCAAACGGCCTAATGGGGGCGCTACAGAGCAAAAAAATAAAATTGCAGACTTTTCGGCTATAGCTTGTAAACCATCTGTCATAGACTCAAAAATGTCATATCGTTGCAATCCTTGCATTAGCCCAAAAAAAGTGTACAGGCACGATTTTTGCTCTAGGACGCACCGTTTTCCCCAAAAAATTGAGCTATACCTGTAACCCAATTTTACAAACTAGTCCTAGGTTTTTCACCCGATTGGAACCAAACCACTGCAGAAATAATCTGTCGACATTGAATCTCTATAAAAAGAGGTTGAAATTTTGATTTTGTCGCGAAACAGATGGCTAATTAGCATGTACGTTAACGTTATCAGTATAAAAGACACCTGTCCACAACCTCAAACAGTCACACTCCAAAACTCCACTAGGGCCAAGACCAAAGAGCTGTCAAAGGACATCAGAAACAAAACTGTAGACCTGCACCAGGCTGGGAAGACTGAATCTGCAATAGGTAAGCAGCTTGGTGTGAAGAAATCAACTGTGGGAGCAATTATTAGAAAATGAAAGACATACAAGACCACTGATTATCTCCCTCGATTTGGGGCTCCACACAAGATCTCACCCCGAAGGGTGAAAATGTGAGCAAAAATCCCAGAACCACAAGGAGGGACCTAGTGAATGACCTGCAGAGAGCTTGGACCAAAGTATTAAAGGCTACCATTGGTAACACACTGCCCCGCCAGGGACTCAAATCCTGCAGTGCCAGACGTGTCTTCCTGCTTAAGCCAGGATGATCCAGAAGAGGATTGGGAAAATGTCATATGGTCAGATGATACCATAATAGAACTTTTTGTTAAAAACTCAGCTTGTTGTGTTTGGAGGAGAAAGAACGCAGACTTGCATCTAAAGAACACCATATCTACTGTGAAGCTTAAAAGCTCCAAAACATTACTGCTCTAGAGGAGATCTGCATGGAGGAATGGGCCAAAATACCAGCAACAGTGTGTGAACACCTTTTGAAGACTCACAGAAAACCTTTAACCTCTGTCATTGCCAACAAAAGGGTATATATAACAAAGTATTGAGATTAATTTATTTTATTGACCAAATAGTTGTTTTCCACCATAATTTGCAAATAAGCTCTTTAAAAATCCTACAATGTGATTTTCTCGATTTTTTTTTTTCTTTCTTATTTTGTCACTCATAGTTGAGGTATACCTATGATTAAAATTACAGGCCTCATCTAACTTTTTAAGAAAGAGAACTTGCAGAATTGGTGGCTGACTAAATACTTTTAGTACTTTGACTAAATACTGCCTCACTGTATATGTCTTGCCCCTCCTCATTCTGTCTGTTTTCTGATGATTGTCAGGTTAATGAAAAATCTGCTGCCAAAATATATTAGAGCAACTTCCGGGCCTACTGCCAAAGTGGCACATCGACTTCAAGTGGGTGAGTTCTTTCTTTCTTTCTTTCTTCCTATGCTCAGTACACACTAGCTCTGATGTTCTTGGCTATTTTTTACCTGTCTCTCTCTTTTTTTTTTTTCTTTTTTTTTTTTGTTTTTATTTTATAATCTCTTGTTATAAGTA
>JAUCMU010000046.1:2002972-2013111 GCA_032275025.1 Enteromius treurensis | reverse complement strand
AGAATCATTATGACTTTAGAATTAAGAAATTTGACCCTGAAGCACGAAACAAAGACATATTTTTGAAATTGAGAAAATTATACATTATATTAAAGCTAAATGAATATATAAGCTTTCTATTGGTGAGATGCAACATATGAAAATCTGGAGAGAAAAAAATACTGAGAAAATTGCCTTTTTAAAGCTGTCCAAATGAAGTTCTTTGCCTTGTAAATTACTAACCAAAAATTAAGTTTTGATAAATTTACAGTAGGAAATTTACAAAATATCTTTTCCTAACATCCTAATGATTTTTGGCATAAAATATAAATGTATAATTTTGATGCTTGCATGATGAATGTATTGTTGACCATATAGCTGTGCTACTTTTGTCTGGTTTTGTGCTCTAGGGTCACAAATAATTATCATTTATCAGATCTCAAATCCAACCATCTTTAAATTGATTTTTATATTGTGTTGGTAAGATACAGAAATTTGTTAATGGAGTGAAGTTTGCATTTCACTGCACATTGCACGTGTGTAACTGTGTATGTGACAAAATTTGTGACAAAAAAGTTTCTAGAATAAAAAATTGTAAATTAGTGTATATTAATATTACTTTTAATAACATTTATATGTAAGAATTTAGTGTTATTCAATATAATAAAAGCATTTATTAAATTTATTTATTTGGTAAAATTATTATTTTTTTAAACTATCACTTTACTGTCTTGCTGATTTAAATGTAGTTACTTCTTTTAAATTAGTTTGTTTACATTTTTTTATAATATTTATATTACATGATACTATTTATGTATTAATTAGATAATTATATAATTTAAACTGAACAATTTCTTCCACAACAGACTGAGCATTCTGTGTCTTTTTTCCCCCACAGTTATTTCTCCGGCCCTGTGACGACACAGGCCTACTCACAACCCTTTAACATCTCAGTCAGTCCCATCAGAGATGAGAGGACAGGGGTCAGAGGTCATCGCAGACGCTCTCTCTCTTTGGAGCATCAGCAGCACACTCTGAACGGCTCTCTGACCCGCGCCATCACAGCAGCTAAAAACATGAGAGAGGTCTCACACCGCATGGCTCACTCTCTGACCTCATCCTGCACCTACTGACTTCCGCGTTTACATCTGCTCATTTAGCAGACGCTTTTATCCAAAGTGACGTTTATTCATTTTTATTAGTTTACAAAAACAACAGTTTTTCTCGAAGCCGTGTGACTGATGTAGACATGCTACGCTGCAGTGGAAAATGATGGAAAATGTGAAATGTCTCAGGTGCACAGCTACTTTTAGAGACTGATAGCTGCTTAATGGTAGCTTAAAAATTCCAAGTTTGTACATACAGTGACCCTCCAAAATATTAGGCCACACCTAAAGATGTATGCATGGAATTGCATTATCAAGCAAAAAATATGAGAAATATTATTATTTTTTTTTTAAATTGTAGGTTTTAAAAAACAATAAATATCAATGGATTTTGTGATAAAAAAATTTTTTTTTTTTTTTCGAACATGTTTATAGCTGTGATGAAATACACTGTGTTAGCGGGCACAGTGTAAATTTGAGGTCTTGTAGTATCTACTAAAAGCATTTGTTTTGGACAGTCAGTTGGCTTTTTTTTTTTTTTGTTATATGATGCCAAGACATTTATGCATGTTTAAGTGTGGTTTAAATGATCAAATACACCTTTTTTTTAACAGATTTACATGTACTTTCACAGTGTGAAGGTAAACAAAGCAGTTCGATTGAGTGAAGTATATAGAGTCCAGCATACTTTGAGTCCTACAAGAGTTTGTAGCAGCACTGAGGTCGGTGGAAAAGCCCAGCGTGCGTTTCACTTTGTTGAAATTTATTAGTGTACGTTTTTATACGTTAAGGAATATTGTTACTAAATATTTATGTGCGTATAAGAGGTAAATGTCCTTTTAGTGCTGCTTTGTTAATTAAAATGAACAAATGAATTATTTTGGGCATCACCTACGTAGTTAGGCAAAATGAATTGATAATTATGTTTCTATCGTGTGTTTTGTATTTATAGAACTGTACTTTTATACTATGTTTACTACTATAAATGTTTCTATAATATTTGACATGGTGTGTGATTTTCCTTACTGCTACTGAGTTATTTTTCTCAAGATAAAGGACTGGACCTTCTCCTTGTATCAAACCGTCCACAACAATATTCATTTGATATATTATGGAGTTCCCACGATCATGGAAAAGCAGCAGATAACAGGCAGCCATTTCCTGATCTGGAATTATTCAAAATATTAAATATTAATATTAAACTGCTGCAGTTCATAGAGAGCATGTCACAAAAATGTAAAACTGATTGCATCTTTGTAATGGAAGCCAATTTATTAGACAGCCTTTAGTACATCGGTACACATGAAGTATACTTTAGTTTGTGCTTAAACACTCGCAAACATAGAATCCCGGTAAGGTCAACAGGTTTAGGACGGACTTCGTTCTTATTTATTGATATTCTCTGAAAAATAAATAGAATAGAAATCAATCCAGTCGACACGGCTATACAACAGCAAACCCAAATGAAGGTAATCATTGAAAAGAAGAGAGAACCATAGAAGCGCTTGCATCACAGAAAACGCACAGTGCAATATACAACCTTTCTGCCAGAACAGAGTAAAGAGGAAACTGAAACCCGAACATTAAAAAGAGGGGGTTGCGTTTCGTTGCAAAGCCATTCACCAGTGGAAGATATTGCACCAGAAAGAAACTATCGGACAGACAAACCAAAGATAGATACAGTATTACCTATAAATCCCCCCCAGTTTATCACTACAGCTACAGCTAATACGTCACAAACACAGTGGCTTCAGATTGGCAAAGGAAAGTTTTACTATACTTCACAGTCAGAAATTTTCACCAGTCAACAGTGAGACGAAAAAACAGTAACATATGGCATACAACAACACGCTACTCAGTGCATGTCCCGGTTAAACATTGTTTACTAACCAATGATAAGACGAGATACAATACTGAAATACAACTGGCCCTTTTTTGAATTCCTTAAACATCTGCAAGCAACGGCCTTCTTCACACTAAATCGTGAGGTCTCTGTAGAAGGAGACGTGAAAAGAAAAGGGAGATGGAGAGTAAACGCTCCCGGAATTGAGACTGAAGGAGGGGTGACGTCCGCTATCTATGTACAGTGTCTCTGTCACGTTTACAGCTTGAGAATTTGATCTGTTACTCCTTTGGCCTCCTTCCTCTTCATCACTGGAGTAGAAGATGCTGACTGTTTTATTTGTAACAGTTTTTTTTTTATTTTGTATTATTTTTTTTTACTCGCGTTTGAAAACATTTCAAAATGGCCACATAGTAGCTTCCATGGCATGCACAACTAAAATGAGACAACAATTAAACCAAAGCATCTCAACTGGGCGGCAGCTTAGCCTTCAGTGTAGGAAGTGATATGCATCGTTTTGCCTCACTGGTCTATTTGCATACAAACCAGTCCCTCCCCCAACCACTTCTAAACCATCCAAATAAGAGAAAAGAGAAAAAACACACACACACACACACCAAGTTAAATAAGGAACAAACGCAAAAAGTGATCTACCATTTACGCATTCTAGCAGGTTCCATAACATACAATATTACATTTGGTACTTTCAGGTTTTTAAATAGCAAAACGAAAACTCAGTTTTGACATTTGCATCCATTGTAAAACAGAAGAATACTTGCAAGGAATCTTTTATTTCAACATTATATATATATTTAAATATATATAAATTTATAGAATATTCTTTTTAACTTGTCACCAATTTTCTAATTTTTTATTTATTTTTTATTTTTCTCTCAAGCAAGATGCATACACAATTTATATAGGAGCGGGTGCGATTTACAGGGCGACTGATGAAGGGAGGGAGAGGGTAACTGGGCGATGGGGTTGGGGGGAAGGAAGTTGTGATTTTAGCTTGTCTGCTCCTCGTCGGGTTTGTTCATGGCCTTGAGAGCGTCCAGAAGCTGGGTGGGGCCGGTGATTTGGGTCGAACCTGCGTAGATGAGCACCGAGGAGAGAAACAAAGAGAAAAATCATTACATTTATACATATACTGCGAACTATAAACATGTGTTTTCAGCTGTGTATCTATCTATCTATGATGTTATAGAAAATATATATTACTTTTAATTGTAATAAATATATATATATATATATATACATATACATTATATACACTGCTGTTCAAAAGTCAAAAGGGTTTAGAAAGATTTTTTTTTTTTAAGAATTTAATTCCACAACGACACATTGAATTGATTTTCAAGTGTGCATAAAGACATTTATAATGTCACACATTTAAATTAATTAAAAAGACGATACAAATATATAAATATATTTCCAGAACCATTTCCAACTGTAATAATACTGTAATAAGAAGAAATGTTTTCACAGCATATTAGAATGATTTCTGAAGGATCACGTGACACTGAAGACTGGAGTAATAAATCAAGCTTTGCCATCACGGGAATAAAATGTATTAAAATAGAAAACCATTATTTTATAATAATACTATTTTACTGTTTTTACTTTAGTTTTAAGCAAATAAATGCAGCCCTGGTGAGTATAAGATATTTTCAAAAACAAACAAAAAAAAATCTTACCAACCCTTTAGAATAGTAATATATGTACATATATTTATTCATCAAGATTTAGTTTTGAATGTGAATAAATTTGATTAGATAATTAGCTGAAGACACAGCTCTAACACATCACAAATACTGTACATTCAGACTATCCAAAACATTTGTGCCACAGGGTCATTTAAAAAAAATGTGTATGCACTGAAATAATTCGATTTTTGGTGCCCTGTGGAACAAATGCCTATTCTACAATACTTTTAGCAAAGCTGCGTGTTCCCACTACTTGTAATGCAATAAAAAGTGACGCTTGATGAGTGTCGCATTAACTTAACCAGTGAGGGTTGCCTACAGAAAGAGGCAAATGAATCTTACATTGCTGAACAAGTACAGCTGAATGTGTAGTTGCATGCTCAGCTTTAAACATACAACTAAATTGCCTGGTTCTGCCCACAACTGATATAATCTTCTGGGCGAAGTAAATGCAAACACGCAGTTTTGCTAATCGCTAATCAGATTCACGATGTGATTTGTAGCTCTTCAACTAGATGAGCGGGTCTAAACTAAAGATCCATGAAAACAAACCATATTATTGTTCAGTAATGGCTGGAGCAGTCAAGAAGTGTTGCAGTATGGGTTAGGACTAGCATACTGCATATGGTGTGATCATTTACGAACACGAAAAAACCAACAGAAAAAGGGGAAATCAAAAGGGATATAGCTTTAGCAGCCTGACACTTGAGTGATGGATACTTGATAGGGTTAAGCAATGATCATTCTTGTATGATCGTTTAGTCAGTAAAGGTATTTGAGAGGACACTTTGTATTACAGGACCTCAATTGCGTGCATTTGTTGGCTATTAAATGTTATCTACTCTTAGTAATGCTTCAGCGAAGCCCGTAGCTGGGTTACAGGAATATACCGGGTTCAATACAACTTCATCTCAATCGACAGCATCTATGATTACCGCAGAAAACAATTTGACACTTCCTGTTGTTTTGTTAAAAAAAAAAAAAAAAAAAGTGCTTGCAATGGAAGTCTATGGGGCATTGTATTTCAAAAGGTTAAGTCTTATAGCTGTACTTTCAGAACTGTGTGTACTGTATTTGATTCTTTTTACAATGTAGTTCCCCATAGACTTCCATTTTAAGAGTATTTAGCAAGTTAACCAGTTACAATGATTTCCTGTGGTAGCTGAGAGCATGTGATAAACGTATTAAACCTATAACATTCATTCAAGAGAAAGTACAGCTAATATGTTTTAAATGAATCGCAATGAGTAATTCATAACATTTAATTTAACCACAAGCATGCACAGGAATTACAGCGTTGTAATATAAAGTGTTGCTAAGCTTGTTCAAAACAGCATCTATTTTTATGTACCACTCATGAACCACAAATTGCATTGATTGATTTACCACGAGCCGTTTAATAGTATAGTAAGGTTTTTGGGTTTTTTTTAAGCCAAAAACAGCACCTGAGGCATAACATGAAGGTTTCTGAAAAATGACATAGCCAGGGCCCAAACTAGTTAGTTTCAAAATGTTAGTGTCTGGGGAAAGCGTTAGTGCTAAAGCATATCTGAAGAACACAGCTACATTTCAAGCTTTGGCATCTGCAGAAGAATCATAAAGAAGAAAATGAGCCAGTCGCTGTCTGGCGGAAGTCATTTTTAACATATATTCTTTGCAGACGGCCACTTGGTCATGTAGACGTGATGTGAGGTAGTTTGAGGAACTAGATTAAAAACAAAACCAAATCATCCTGCAACTGGCGTTAATTACTTCTCCAGAGGGGGCAAAAATAAAGTTAATATGAGTGATCGTCTTGAATTGTTATTCGGAATATGGTGAGACTTAAGGGTAGATTAAATCTGCGGGAAAATGGAGCTTTAAAAATTAAATGGAGAAAGCCCTTCCTCGTCGGAAGAGGAGACGCCATTGAATTAAAAGGGGCATATAGTGAGGAGAATGCAGTTTAATCCACCCAACTGAGAGGATGCGGTCAACAGGGATGGGGTCAGGACTCCTACTGCATCTGTCACTCAACAAAAAAAAGGCTCCAGATTCAGCAGATCAATACTGGCTGGTCCCAGTAGAAGGCGGAGCCCGAGTGAGACTTGCAGATCGGAGGCAGGAGCCGGACGCCCATCCCTGAGGCGTGGTGGCGTAGTAAAACGGTAGAGTGTGGTAACAGGAGCAAGAAAAGAAAGCCCTTGTGCTGTGGGGGTTCAGAAAGGGTTTCTTTGTTCGGCTGCCTTTACTTTGTCAGAGTGTGATTTCTCTCTCCCACCCTTCCCTCTTTCTCTCTCTCACTCGTCTGAGGGGTCAGGGTCCTCAAAGGACACCCTAGTGGATTCTCGGAAGTCGGGGTGCCGCAGGTCCATTAGAAATTTGGTTGGGGTGAGTGTGTGAGTAGAACCTGCGGAGGAACAAAGGGTGGCTTCACGCTCAGAATGAATCTCACACCGCACCTCACGTTCTTTCACCACTGTTAATCTTTATGGGGACAAAAGAGGGTTAAAAACCATTTCCATTTCTGCAGATCTTGATGTTTCAGAAATATCATCCTAGAACCCCGACAAAGAAATTGATTTTTTTTGGGGGGGGAAGCCCTGGGTAGACGTATCAGTGACGGAAGACTCAATAAATGTTAGGCCTCCTTCAATCAACTAAAAGAATTAGAAGTACGGCCAATTGTCCCCTTGGAGGTCCTTCAGATGCATTGTTCATCTCTTGGACAAAACTGTGCAAGTCGCACAAATCCACCACCAATTAGAACTTGGTTGTTAATGTCAAATCTTAAAATGCTCAAATTGCTTCTCGAAAACAACAGACTGATACTGTACTTTAAAATTCAATTCTAAAGGGCCGTTTACACTGACGTTAATTTGCAGTTACCAAAACTCAAGAATTTCAATGAGGACTTACAATAGTTTCCCCAAAAATGAAACATTGCTCGCCCTCAGGCCCCTTGAAGATGTAGATTTCTAGCATTACATCACTTGCTCACCAATGGATCCTCTGTAGTGATTGGGTGACATCAGAATGAAATCCAAACAGCTGATGAAAGCATCAAAATCTTCAAGATGTCTTTTAAAACGTCTTAATGATGTATTTGTTCCTAACAAACATGCACTTTTCACTTCACAAGACATTAATTGTGATGGATTACCCCATTCACTGCAGAGGATCCTGAGCAAGCGACATAATGCCAAATTTCCCCAAACCTGTTCTAATAACGAAACACTCATCTTCATTTTCAGTTTTGGGTGAGCTATTCCTTTAAGTGCAGTGTGAACACCTACTCGTTTTGGCTGCCATAACCCTTAAAACTAGGTATAACAGACAATTCTAAACACAAGTGCACATCTTAGACATAAACCTTATCACACGCACACAAGACACACAAAAAGAAGAACTTACGAACATAGACTTATGAACACGTCAGAGGCTCACGACTGCAATTTAAAAGCAGTTAAAACATGACAGGCACAAAATACCGTACAAGACAAGAGCACAGGAAAATTACACATATTATACGACAAAAACACATGTATAGTTAAATATGAAGAAATCAATCTAAATCTTAAAGGGTGGTTGCTTAATTTACAGTGACTTTTAGCAGTATCCTCTGCAGACTCACCAATGATGGCCTCCCATTTGCCATTAGCCTGTGTGACCTCATAGGCACAGCGCATCTCGCTAAAGGACGCGCCCCCAATTATAAAGACCATGATGCGAGGGCCCGTGCGGTACTCTCCAGGGGTTTTGTTCTTGTGCCAGTGGCCATATCGAGCACTGCCATGGAAAGAAAATAAGAATGCATGTCAACTTGCAGGTACGGTTTCTTTTTCAAGGTATTTGTTTTATATGATGTGTTTTCAAGTTTTCCTTTCTCTTTGGGGTTTTACAAGCTGGTAGTGCACAGACACAATCCCTAAAGTTGCAAAGAGGACAGTATTAAATGTCTTTACTTTTTTTTTGTTTTACTTTTTCTTCACTTGGCAACCGAAGACTAGACACTAAAGGAAAGAATACTACTAAAATCAATAACTATCAGCATCTTCATACTGTAGCTACTAACATACTTCACAATATCTGCTTTTGGGTTTAGCAGAAGAAAGAAGTTCATACAGGTTTGGAACAAGTAAATGATGGCAGAATTGAAATTTTTTGGATGTACTATCCCTTTAAGGACTGACAGTTCTTTGCAAGTATAATGAGAGTAAACACTGGTGATCTGGAATCAATAGCTACACAATGGGACCCATCAGCCCCTAGTTCTCCCTCTGTGGGAGTCAGGGACATCCTGCTTTGCCTCTGCTACTGTTTACAGGAGCTGCGCTGGTTTGTTTGTCCTGAAAGCAGAACAGTGCGGCGGGATCATTACTACTGACCCTGAGGAAATATCCCAGTTTCCACCACTTCTGGAAGAGACTTGATGTTCATCGCTCCACCCACCGATCAAGGTATTGATCTTAATGTTCTCTCCACCCCTCGGTGCACAAATGCTTATTGATTCAAGTTGCTTCTATCTTTGGAATTGTGCATTACAAAAATGCACGTATACACCTGTATATTGGGGTTTTAGTGTGTGTGTGTGTGTGCCTTTGAAATTCAAATATGAAGTCGGAGTGGATATTTAAACTAAATAAAATAGCTGCTGTGTAGTTTTTATTCATTTCAAATGTTGGTTTTAGAATTGATGATGATAATCAAAATCAAAAATAAATATTAAACAGTTACATTACATAGTTTTAGTTGCAAATAGTTACATTAGTTTTACAGGATTGTTGATGTTAAGTAATAACACAACAGTCAATTAAATAATATAAACATTTTAATTATGTATTAATTTTTAACTAAGATTAATAAAATGCTTTAGAATTTTTCTCAGTATATTATATTGTATAATATAAATATAATACAATATAAAATAAAATATAGAATTTTATTTTATTGTTAGTGTGTTATCTAATGGTGACTTTTTTTGTACAACAATAAGAAAAAATAAAAATGTATATGTAACTATGTTTTGTGATTTTAAAATTAAATTCATTAGAATTATATTTATATAAATGTCATACACATTATATTAGATGTTTTCATGAAACATTAGATGACATTAAACCTGTATATAATATATTTTTATTATTTTATTGTAATGTTTTATAATCGATTTTTAATAACTATAAAATGGCAAATATTATACATTTGTATTTACTTATTTTTTAGGTTCGTGGAACTTTTTTATTTTTTTTTTATTTTTATGGAAAATCGTAAAAAAAAACAAAAAAACCCAGAATGCTCTAATATATTCCTAATTTATTAAGTAAGGGATAATGTACAGGCAGCCGGTAGTTATTGCAGAAATAAACCCCTACAGTGTGATCAGGACCCGACGCGAAGGGGAGGGCTTAAATTATCCCGCTTATTACACGGCTACTTGCCACATAAGAAAAAAAACTGAACATAAATATGAATTTGAAACATTTTATTGGCATATTTGTTTTAAATTAACATTTTCATCCTTCC
>JAUCMU010000046.1:1989475-2002872 GCA_032275025.1 Enteromius treurensis | reverse complement strand
GTAGATGCGTCGACAGTTACGAAAACTGCGTATCATTTGCACGCGCGTCAAAGTCAATTTTGCGTACCAGTACCATTTTATTTGGCGCACGGTTTATACGCATTTTCATTAGGCCGGGCCACTAAATGTGTACATGTTTATGCTGGATAGAGCGTCAGTGAAACTTTGTGTGGAGTTTGTTTCAGAGGAGGGGGTAGGGGCGGAATCAAAGGGTTGCGACTTATTGTTCAGTGCTGAAAGGCAGCTAATGGCCGGCCATCGCAACTCTGGATCTGGAAGCGACGGGGGGCCTCGGGCTCTTCTGGCACAATGCCTCCCCCATCCACTTTCCTGCGGCGCGTCTTCCTGCTGCAATCTGCACCGATCGGGCTCAGTCGGGGGTGCACAGCTGTATCGATGAGTCTGCAGAGCTCTTCCAAACTGTAAACAATGTAATGAAACAAAAAGGCTACGTTACTTCTTATCCCAACATACTGTAAACAGTCTATAGGCTACTTAAAGAAACAAAACAAAAAAGGTGAAGCTAGATGGATTTTTACAGTGCACATGGAATACTCGTATAGTAATACATAATACAATAAATTAATAAACCTGATAAATTCTAATTTAATAAAATAATGGCCTAATAGACTCTAAGAAAAATTTATGTGGTAGCCTACTCGCGTTTATTTGGTAGGGGCGGGTTTATGAAAATAAGTGATATGAGAGTGACATTTTTATATAGCCCTACATTATAATATTATTATCATTTATGCTCTGATGTCTTAGATTTTAGCTAGACTACGCTTAGCTTCGCATGGGCCTCTAAAACATTTTTGACCGTAGTTTTTGTAAAAAAAAAAAAAAAAGGCTTTATATGAAACTAAAAGTGAACTGAAATAATAAGTTCCACATAGGAGCCTAGGTCATTATTGTTTTTATTTTCTAAATACTTAGATGCTAGAAAATGTCTCCTATCAGTGATTCAACAAGCAGCGTGAAGGTGGGAGATGCGACGCTTGTAAATCCAATTGCATATCAGCAACAGACAAACATTTCACCTTTTATTTGTCGCTCTTGACCAAATAGAGCAGTGAAAATACAAGTGAATGCAGTTTTACCTGATTATACAGCTTTAGGATATATTTAATTTACATTAAAACATAAAAAAAAAAGCTTTTCTTAATTAACTCTTGAGTTTTTAGCTTATGTGTAAAATATATCTTAAAAATGCTGTTTAATTCGTGCACAATAAAATTGATATTCCCACGGCTGTGGAGAATTTCAATATCAAGAAAGCTCATTAAGTGCATATTACTGAAACAAAGTTTACTTAATGTGGCATGAATATAAAACACCCATGAACTGCCTACATAGTGCTATTTGCATTGTAAATACTCCGCGTGCATAAGATAAAGCTGCCTATTATGCATTCCATCTTATGAATTTTCAAAACTTTTACTTAAGTTACATTTTTATTCAGATTAAATACATGTTACTTTTGGAATATGCAAATATATATAGATACACCTCACATTCCCAAACAAGTCTTCACCCAATGAGAAAACCAAGTTCATTCACAAATTCACCGTCAGCTGTGGCTTATTGTCTCAGGTGACCAATAGGAGAGGAGATGATCAAGACCCCCCAGCCTCCAACCCCGATTGATTAGGAAAACCTGTGTGGGGCAGGATCAGAATTGAGATTGGGAAGAGTTGGTGTTGGTGAGTTTCTGGACTGTTCTGAAGGCCTAATTGATGGCCGTCACACAAGGAGTACGCACATTTCCACACAGGCTGATATTGGGACGCGAAGTTTGAGGCTTCGAAATCTGCTTCGGTTTACAAAGTCTGGCATTTCCACAAGAACACACTGGTATGGAGCTTCTGATGGCCCTTCATTGAAGATTAAACCAAGAGCCTTAACGCGTTCACGCTTGAAATCTACAGAACTTTTTTTTTTTTTTTTTGGTAAGAAGATGACGGAGAGACCACAGAGCCCGACAGGAGCGGACTGCAGACCCTACGAGGTCAACCGGGCCATGTATCCTCAAGCGCCGGGCCTGGATGGACTTGGCGGTGCGTCTTTGCAGTTCGCGCACGGCATGCTTCAGGATCCAAGCCTGCTTTTTAACAAAGCCCATTTCAACGGAATCAGCCCGGCTACACACCAAGCCTTTTTCCCATTTTCAGGCGATTTTAAAACGAGCGATCTGCAAGGTAGTGATTTTGCGCAACACAAACACTGGTATACGTTTGCTGCGCCCGAGTTCACCGGGCAGATCGCGGGAGCGACAACAGTCACCCAACCGGCGAACATCAGCCCGCCTATCGCCGAAACCAGGGAACAAATCAAGATTCCATCTGAGGTAAAAACCGAAAAGGATGTTGATGAATACACCAGTGAAGAAAACAAGCCGACGTCGCAATATAATTTCACACCTGGGACATCATCCGTACCCACCGGGATGAATTATTACACACCCTGGAACCCCTCGTTTTGGCCCGGACTGTCACACATTGCGGCCCCCGCTAATATTTCTCAAGCTCCCCCTACTCCCTCCGCATCATCCCCATCGCTGTCTCCATCTCCACCCGGAAATGGTTTCGGAAGTTCGGGTTTTTTCAACGGAGGCTCCGCGCAAAACATCTCTTCGGGTCAGGCGCAAAGCGCAGCCAGGAGCAGCGGGTCCTCCAGTGGAGGGTGCAGTGACTCTGAAGAAGAGGTGAGGTTTTTGACTCATACCAAAAACGACAAAGGCTTAATTTAAATTAACCTTGGATTTAATTTAACGTCTCTCCATTTACGTTTTTAGGAGAATCTGACTACAGAAGACTTGGAGCAGTTTGCCAAAGAGCTCAAACACAAGCGCATCACTCTAGGCTTCACGCAGGCAGACGTGGGGCTCGCGCTGGGAAACCTCTATGGTGAGTTTGAGCCGTTGTTTAACCATTAAATAAACTCGCGTATGAACGAACAATTTCAAGCTAACTGCTTAAACCTCTTTGTGTCTAGGCAAAATGTTCAGTCAGACGACTATCTGCCGCTTTGAGGCTCTCCAACTTAGCTTCAAGAACATGTGCAAACTGAAGCCGCTTCTCCAGAGGTGGCTGAATGAGGCAGAGAATTCAGAAAACCCTCAGGATGTAAGTACGCCACGTTACAGTAGATGGCGCACAAAAAGGCGACCCCTGTAGTTGAACTTGATATTTTACTTCCGTCACCTGTTGAACACGCGGTGACCGTTTCGAATTGTCTTTTTTTTTTTTAGCGCGTGATACAATTATGAGTGTATGCTACATTATTACTCCAGGTTACTTGTAATGGGTTACAAATGACAAGTTGCACTACTTGCTACACTGTAAATAGGGTAATTTATTTCATTAATTGATTATTTTATTTATCTTCAGATTACTTTTTTCTACTGTTTTTCAACTGGGATAAAATTACAGTTCTGCTGTTGCACTGCAGTGAAATATCAAGCTACATGATGACTTGTGTTTTTGCGTTCTTCATTATAAAATGCATATTTGAATTAAATTAAGTGATGGTATAGTAAAATGTTCCAGAAATGCTTGCGTAATTGCATATTTAGTTTGTATCAAATCATATTTCAAATATATGGAGAACAGATTAGTGACTGCCCTTATTTTATTTTTTTTAAATATCTTTCAGATGTACAAAATTGAACGGGTGTTTGTCGACACAAGAAAAAGAAAGCGGAGGACCAGTTTGGAAGGCACAGTTCGTTCTGCTCTGGAGTCGTACTTTGTAAAGTGCCCCAAACCCAACACTCTGGAGATCACGCACATATCTGATGACCTAGGCCTGGAGAGAGACGTAAGCATGCCTTAAAGTCTTCATGTTTAGTGCTACTCGAACCAATCTAAACGGTGTCCTTTTTTCTTTAGGTAGTACGTGTGTGGTTCTGCAACCGTAGACAAAAGGGAAAACGCCTAGCGTTGCCCTTCGACGACGACTGCGCTGAAGCCCAGTATTACGAGCAGAGTCCTCCACCTCCGCCACACATGGGTGGCACAGCCCTCCCAGGGCAAGGCTATCCTGGACCAGCCCATCCCGGAGCAGCCTCTGCCCTTTACATGCCATCCCTCCACCGACCGGAGGTCTTTAAAAACGCCCTGCACCCTGGACTGGTGGGTCACCTCACCAGCTAAATTTGCTAGAAATGCTCCAAGCAAAGCTATGGATCAAATCGGTCGTATGATTTATTTTTATGTAAACATTGCATCTGTTTATTTGGTTCTTTCGACATGTGCCTTGGGACACTGATTGCACACCAGCAGCCTGATGGATCATTGGAAAATGGGTGCCTTGTTCAACTAATGCGTTTGCACATGAAGTCATAGGTTCAGATGATTTTTAGAGTTGTTTTTATCACTTTTTGCTCCTGTATCAATTTTTTTTATGTACATATGTTTGTCTTATTGTTCAATATTCGATTTTTCCATATTATACTTCCATATTTGTCTCCATACTTTAGTTTTTCTTCACCTTTCTGTATGAACTGGCAGCTAATTCAAGGCTTTATGAGCTTAATTACTTGACTTTTAATAAGATGGAATTTTCTTTTTTTTTCTTTTCTTTTTTTTATGCAATTTGGAGGAGACCTTTTTTAGATGGTTTGCAAAGGACATCAGTCATTGTTCTTTTTCTCTAAATGCTTGCACTCTCTCATCTTCCACTGAAAATAATGAAAATCGGTGTAATGTTTTATCAGGGTGATCAATGAATTTTGCTGCCAGTTTAAAAAAGAAAAAAAAGGCCTCTCCGTGGAGGTCATGTGCCTTATCTTTTTGGTATGTTTTTTATCATGCATGCTCATCCTTATGCAATGTAAATTAAAGCCATATTTGATAATTTATTGAAACTGTGCTCAACACATCAACACATACAATATCACTGGGTAGCAATTAAAACCTTTCCATTGACAGTCACTACTTGTTTGTCTTTATTTAAATTAAAAAAAAATTTTTACAGATGAAGTTCAGTTTACAACTTTAAGATGTTCACCAACTCAATCTTAACGCGTACAATGTGAGTGTTAAGATTTATTAGCATTACACTCCCCCTGTACACCGGATATTTAAGCGTGTTGACAGTAAAGGAAGCAAGGTTTGCACGTTGTGGTTTTCGCTTGACACCGTGGCCTCCAGCACCGTCTAAATTGAAAAGAGCTTCTGTTTTTACTTGCACAGGTGCACATCAATGTTCGGTGCTGTATAAATGCATAAAAAGTGCTGCTGATGCTGTCAGTATGACTTTAAATTAATACTGCGTTGTGTAATTTCTAAAGTGCTTATGGACTATTCACACAGAGCATTTGAGCATTGAGTTCCACTGCACTGCTTTCCAATGGAAACTTGCATCTACTGCATCATAGGCGCATCTACCCTTTGTGCTCGTGTTTTATTCTGCATTCTCTACATGACTAATAACGTACCACGAGTTAAGTTTACCTTCAAAAAAGGATTTATTTAGATCACTATTCTGCATTTTTTCCTGTTTTTAAACTTGGAAGCGTTCACTGTGAACAGCTACTCACCTAGAACGTTTTGCATTCCACTGCGCTAATTTCTAAAAATGGTCTTTTGACCTTTTAGGTTTTTTTTCATTTCACAGTCCACATCGTGTGACTCATGCTTTTGCATTCTGCTGCTCTGTATTTCCACAATTTTTGTGTATTAAGCATGCTGTATTGCCGTATTTGCATTTTGCATGTGATAAAATGCAGCTTTCAAACAGTCAACCCTGCATTTTTTTTCTTTTCACTACTTGAACGAATGAATGAATGAAGCATTTTTATAGCGCTTTATCATGTATTGCCAGCACTATTGCTTGTTGGTGTGTGTGTGCATTTTTTTGCTTTCCATTATGATGTTTCTAGTTTGTAGGCCAACACTTCTCCTACATGGACATCTTTGGCAGCATTTCAGGCACAACACGGTGTTCCAAATACAAGTTAAATAACAAAACAAAAAATTGACCTTGCATTTGTTTTGCTCCACTACCTTGCATCTTGTAGTTTTTATACTTTTTTTTTTCATTCTATCGTTTTGCATTTCAATATTTATTATGAATTATTATATATTTTTTTCTGTGTAAAGGCACTAGATAAATGTCTTTGAATGCATCTTTTGCAGCACCTAGCAAATAAGAGAGCATTTTTAAAACTGTATCGTTCAAGTTTTAAAGAAGTTCACATTTAGAGAATATGCGTCTCGTGTGAACGGATGGTTACACTATCAGCTGCCTGTTGCATTACCACTTTGTCCACACTCTCAAATCCTCATAAACCTTTCGAGCTGGAAATCGTCCGTATATGGGACAGATATTGCACAGTCTCTCTCTCCAGTCTGTATATAATTTTACTGTATAGTCTTGTCTCCAGGTAAAATATGCATTATACTTCTCCGGGTCTTTAATTAGGCCTCTCAAATACTCAGCCAGGGCTTTAATAGATTTAAAATCATCCACATGGATGAAGGAATTTGGAGGCGCCACGGCTTCGTAGTCTCTTCGGGGTGGTCCTAGCACCACAGGCACGGTCCCAGCCTGGAAAGCGTTCCTCCAGAGCTTCTCAGTGATGTAATGTGGAGACTGCGTATTTTCAAAGGCCAGGTAGAAATAACAGCGTGAAATCGTGGGAAGCAGCGCCTCCTTCGGTAGAGGTCTTTTTGCGGCAAGGCCATACAGTTGCACCTCGAGGTTCTTCTTTAGCTCTTGGAACACATTACTCCTTTTGTGCCGTTTTTGGTAGTTGCTAACCACCCAACAGGCTTCGTAACGTTTGTTCTCTGGTATAGCAAAGTCTAGATCCGGTTTTCTCTGTAACAGTTTCCCGTATGGCACAGTGATGTCAGCTTGAGGGTGATACGACATGGTGAGGTTGAAAAGGGAGTTGTAATGTGACAAGTCGAAGTTTTGTGGCGCTTCTAAAGATAGCCATACCCACCTCTGTTTGGAAGGCCGATGGAGATTTACTGGAAGGTGCTGTTTATGCCGACTTAGCTCAAAGTGATGAAACACCACTAGATCAGCGCTCTCAAAAAGAGCGCGATTGTCCACTAGCACACATTCAGAGATGCCATAGTCTCTCAAACACACGTCCCCAGCAAGGCTGTATTGGACACCGAACGGCCAGTGCCAGAACAGGATGGTAATATTGTTAGGGAGCGATGCATTGCTTCCATTGAGATGTTGTTGTTCAACCACCAGCAACCAGCTGTAGATAGCGCTGATGATCAGGATTAAAACAAGGAGAGTCTTTAGGGGTTGCAGATGCCTTTTCCTCCACTTTGCTATACATCTTATGATGCAGCCCATATGCGTGCTGTGGAAGTAGCAGAATTGGGCGTTAGTTTGATGTTTTGTTATATTTTTGTTATTGGTCATGCAAGGTCTTAGCCTACAACTTGTGGTTTTGTCAAAGTCAGTACCCATGTCACTTTCTTCCTTCCTGTGAGTGACAAGTGGAGTGACCAGTAGAGGGAGTGTCTCATCAGAATCTCACTTTCTATTTTCAGTTAAGAATTTAAAGTTTTTTTGCAAATGGTGTTAAAACTTACACTATGAGAAAATAGCTCATTTTCTTCTTTTTTTCTTTGTTAAATGCTTATGGTATCTGTGCAAGAAAAAGGTAGAGATTAGCCTTAGCTACACAAAAACAAATTGAACTAAAGTTACTTTTGAATCACTGTTAATTTAGGCTGATTTATACACTATTATAGTATTTGTATTTTGAATATTCTGAATATTCCAATATCCAGTATTCTAAAAATATATTTCAATATTCCGTTTTCATTTGAAAGAAATGTCCTTTTTCAAATTTGTTTGAAATATTTTTATTTAGTTTTAATTTACATTCATTTCAGTTTTAGATCTTATTTTCAGATCAGACTTTTTGATGTTTTGTTTATTTAAATTTATTTTAAGTCATTTTATTTTATTAGAAATATGTTGTTTTAGTTAAAAGTAAATACTCTTTTGATTTTTTTTTTTAACAATGTTTTAAATCAACTATTCAACGCGTCTAGATAGCCTAATAAAACCTCCTACATGGACATCTATGGCCGTTACGACAACTTCTCGCATCTTTTGCTGCGTTTCAGGCACAACACAGTGTTCCAAAAACGCAGCTGTCAAGCTAATATAAGTTAAATTAAAATGCATCTGTAGGACCTTAAGGGGTTTTTGTTTTTCATGCCACTACCCTTCATCTTGTATTTTAATATATACACACTACCGTTCACACATTTGGGGTCAGTAAGATATTTAATGTTTTTTAAAGATGTTTCTTCTGCTCATAAAGGATGCATTTATTAGATAAAATTTTTGTTATATATTGTGAAATATTATTTCAATTTAAAATAACTGTTTTCTGTTTGAATATATTTAAAATGTAATTTATTATGTGATACAAAGCATAATTACTCCAGTCTCCAGTGTCAATTACAGACCTTTCAGAAATCATTCTAATATGCTGATGTTTTATTATCAGTGTTGGAAACAGTTGAGCTGCTTACGAGTTTTTTCTTATGTTTTTTTTCTTTGATCATTAAAATATTAAAAAGAGAAGCATTTATTTAAAATGGATAATAATGTTCAAAACTACTGTTACAGTAGTTTACTGTTACACTACTGCTCAAAAGTTTGGGAACAGTACATTTTTATTCTTTCTTCTTTGAAAAAAATGTATACTTTTATTAACCAAGGATCTATTAAATGAACAAAAAAGTCACAGCATAGATTTAGATTTTAGAAATGTTTTATATTTGGTAAAAAAAATGATGTTGTTTTTTATTACTTGTTATTCATCAAAGAAAGAAAAATACATAAAAATATAACATGTTCCAAAAAAATATATTTGGCTGTACAACTGTTTCCAACATTGACTATTCTAGTAATAAATTAGCATATTAGAATGATTTCTGAAAGGGTCATGTGACACTGAAGGCTGGAGTAATGATCCTTTGTATCACAGGAATAATTACATTTTAAAATATATTCACACAGAAAACGTTATTTTAAATTGAAATAGTATTTCACATTATTACAGTATTTTCTGTATTTTTAATCTAATAAATGCAGCCCTGATGAGCAGAAGAAACATATTTAAAACAATTAAATATCTGACTGACCCCAAATTATTTGAACGGTAGTGTATATACAGTATATATATATATATATATATTGCATTTTAATATTTTTTTCTGTGTAAATGCACACTAGAAAAATTTCTTTAAATGCTATTTAATATTTCTATTTAGTTTTAATTTATTTTATTTTTATTCTACTTTTAAGATTTGTTTTATTTAGTTTTTTAATTAAGCTTTTTTTAACAGAATGTTTTCACCATCTACATTCACACAAGATAAGTCTACAGTGCTGTTAGTAGCCTAATAAATTGAGTGATATATATTCTCACAACAAGCTATTATGCTCTGACAACATCTACTAAAATGGTGCTTTGCACTTCAGGAATGTAAAAGAAATGAGAACATAAAAGACAAATGCATTAAAAGTACATTAAAAGGCCACGGTACTGCAGAAATCTTACCGGTGTCTTGTGGGGAAGACCGCAGCTGCAGAGTCCCTCGAGGAAACTGTCATGTGGAGGATAGGTGGAGACCTGTCCTGTCATTTAATGATGGAAGATTTATGAAATTACTCAGTCTTGTAGGAAACAAGGGCTTCCTCTTAAGATCACTCTAACTTCATGTCCTTCCTCCCTTTTTCACGTCATCTCCACCCATTTTACATCACCCCTTGATCATTAAAGCAGCTTGACACATGCCTATTTCCTCAATAAAAAAATCCAGAATGTAGAACACAGTGTAATGCCTTGATGTTTATTTTCTGACAGGGCTGTTAATGTTCTTTAAGAATTAATTTTACCACAAACTGTGGTTTACGGGCAGAACAAGAGAGAAGCATGGCATCAGGTTTTTCATTCTGTATGTATCAGTGCGAGTATCAGTGTCGTGTGGTTGTGGTTTCACTGTGCTGAGGGCACTAAAATACTACAGAAGGAGGAAGTGAGTATTTACGAAACTCTTCGCCTCACGCTCATGTGTTCATCCTCTGTTTCTTGCAACCTGTGCTGTGTTGAAATAGAGAAGTGAAGTTGCAAACCTTATTATATTTAATTTCTCATTAGAAAAACACGTCGAAATATACTCAAAAGTAAGAAATGTGAGTAAAAACAATGTGATATCACTGTTGGGCATGGTCATATGAAAGGTTGCGTGAAAACATGTGAGGGAGATTGTAAGAATTGTTTCATAATTGAAGAATTGTACAACCTTAATAGTCTTCTTTTATTATTTGGCATGCTTCTATGAAACAGCTCTGTAAATAAACCTAAATTTAAAGACAAGAAAACAGATGAAGCATTACAATACTAAGTTATTAGTATTAAAAAGTGTTTTTTCAGAACCTTAATCATATGTTTTTGGCTCTACAGGCCCAGCACTGCAGAAAATATCAGCAGTATTGGGTCAAAGCTGACTTCCATATTTTGTCTTTTCTACTATGAAAGTCAATGATGACCCAAAACAGCCTGGTAACCAACTTTCTTCTAAATAATTTCTTTTGTGTTCGGCAGAACAAAGGAATTCATACCGATTTGGAACTACTCGAGTAAATGATGACAGAGTTTTCATATCTGGCGCATAAAGTGCCTCAGAGTTACATTTCACAAACCTTCCACTAGATGGCTGTGTTTTCCTTTTCTTCAGGAAAATGACCCTTGAACTCTCATCATCTGTTAGTTAGTGTATATTTATTCACAAAACAATGCTTTTAAGGCAAACTATACTGTTTAAATTTCAGTGCTGCTGAAAAATTGTAATATAATACAGTTTTTTCTCAATTGCTTTTGCTCAATTTTGAAATAAGACTTTTTATAGTAAGTTCAGATGTCTGAACAATTAGGTACTTTTTCATGACGGTGGTGGTTGATACAAAGCTGCCATTTTAGTTTTATTGTGACTGTATGATTATAGTGTTTTGGCATTTATAATTACCCTGGTTATTTTTACAGCAGTTTTCTAGATCAAAACTGGTTCAGTTGACGTTGCTTTAATTTCATACTAATAGTTACATGACTCAAAACAATTTTGAACAAAGGCCGTGTGGTGATTCAGTACATTCGTTCTCGTGTTAACACGTATTAACTTGTGTCGAAATGGGTGTTTAAATCAAGTATTTTAAGTTTCTTCGATGCCTCTTTCAGCTAACAATAAGAGAACAGAACTTTTAGCCCTTTACCATATAGGGGGTGAACACTAAACATAATATTAACTCTATAAACTGAATAAGAGCTTGTTCTTTTTCATAAATAATAAATAAATAAAAAAAATAAAATCATAAATAAAATTGGACAGAATTTTGGCTTCTCCCGGTCGTTGTTAAAGTATCTCTTCAGCATCTCTACCAGGGGTCTTTAACACGTCGCTCACAAGCTACCAGGAGCTTGTGGCCTGTTTGGAGGTAGCTCGCCAAGACATACTTGACATATAAGCCGAGAGGATATTTGAATTGTCCCATTTCATATTTTAATGATCATTAAACCCGTATTTGATTACCGTGATTTGAAAGAACTTACAGTAAATACTACTTAGTTTTCATCAAAGTCTCAAAAAAGAGTCTCATGCAGGCGGCAGACGCAACACTATGGAAATAGAATTGTTTCGTAAATCCAAATAAATATATTATGATCCACAAATAAATGTAAAGTAATTGATAAAAAATTGTCAAATTGGCATAAGTCCGGTGCTGCCCCACAGAACTTCACCCTTACAGAGTCACGGCCAGGAGTGCCGATTCCGATTCTAGTCCCTAGATTACGGTCCAGAGTGTTGATCCCGATCATAGTTCCAGGGTCTCGGCCAGGATTGACGATCCCGATTCCTGATTTACGGCCAGGAGTGCCGATTCCGATTCCAGTCCCGAGATTACGGTCCGGAGTGCTGATCCCGCTCATAGTTCCAGAGTCTCGGCCAGGAGAGCCGATCCCGATTCCAGTCCCTGATTTACGGCCAGGAGAGCCGATCCTGAACGCAGTCCCTGAGTTCACGCTGCAAGAGTGCCCCCTGGAACCTGCGCCTCCTGAGTGCCCTCCAGAGTTCGCCGTAGGAGAGAAGTGATAAATTATATATATAAGTCATAAATCCTAGCCCTCCTACCCACCAGCGCTAGCATGGCCAGAGTGCTCCCCGGCTCCACCTCTGGCCTCCAAAGCTAGAACTCCGCCTCGATCCTCTGACCCGTCGGCTCCACCGTGGGCCCTAGTTTCCTCCTCTCCTTCGGGACCCGTCCATCCTGCTTACAGTATGAATATTTTTGTTAGTTTAAAGTCCAAACATAATTTTTAAAAATGTTTCAATACTTAATTTCATTGCTTATGCAAACACAAAGTGCCTAGTGTGCTAATTTTTTATTTTAATTTATTTTTTTGGCTTTTGTCGGAAAACTTGGTGAAATGATTTCAGTGCGTGTATCAGTATTTTTTCCCCCTAATATTTCCAGCACATTTTATCAGTGCTATATAACAGTTTGAATTGATACATTATTTAAGAGATTTAAGTATTGTATAACACTGGTCGCTCTCAGCAGCTTTCATTTTTAAAAAGTAGCTACCGAATTAAATAAGGTTGGAGACCCCTGATCTATACACTCTCACCGCCGACTCTCAGCTGTAAGCTCTTACCTCAGCCCGAGGATGTCGCCTCTGGCTTGCCCAGTTGGGGACACCTGATTTCTAGTGACTATCGTCGTCTTGAATACAGAGACCGTCTCTGCATTTGATAAATAAATACTCTTATCTGGCCATTATACTTTACCATCACTCTTTTCTCCTATTTGATAATTTCCTTTCCTTTCCTAAAATCTGTATTGTCTGTAAGCGCTATAAAAATAAAAGTGATTGATTGATTGTGAGAGAGAGAGAAAGATCTGTTGTGTGATCTTTATTTATGTTCACTCACTTAGCATTTGCATAAACTACTTTCTGTAAAATATATTTTTATGGGCATAAATAAGTGTGACAATAACCAAAGGATACACAGTCAAATGTAACGGATGCGGACACTCGAAGAGGTAAAGTCAATATATGTGTTTATTAAACAGGATGTGAAACAAAACAAAGGTAAGCAAACGAAGGTTCTTCCAAAACTGGGAATAGAAACTATAACTGAAATAGTCTTCTGTCTCTGTTGCAGGTGAGGATGTCAACAGCCACACACCACTTGTAAATAACAGGTAAGTGCAATAGCAAAGTGAAGAGCTAGTGTCCACTCTCGATGTACGAGCTTCGACCAAGAATGATTGTAGAGTGAGCTTATATGGGGTGCTTGATTGGGCTGGTGATTGTGATCAGGTGAGGAATCCAGGTGATG
>JAUCMU010000046.1:1970302-1982143 GCA_032275025.1 Enteromius treurensis | reverse complement strand
CAGACTGTTTCATTCTAGGGTCAAATTCTAGGGTTGTAAATGGACCTGTAAAACCGTTTCTGGGCATTTTTCCCCTTTAAAGTATTTCTGCAATTCAGTTTAAATAATATTTCATTATACGAAACAGTTTCTTTGTGTTTGAATTTTTACTTATGCTTTTTTAGATTCAAATTGCTATATTGTGATATATATAGTTATCGAGGTAGAAAATTGCTCCTACCGTGATAATGCTCCTATGAGACTGCAGGGTCTTAAAAGGGTTAAGACTATCACATCACAATTCCCATCATTTAATCATATCTCATATTCTTCTATTTCACACAGCCCTATTAAACGCAACATTATGGCGCTTTGAAGGCACATTCGTACACACTGACTGACAGCATGGCAGCTGCCTCAGGTTTTCAACAGTCAAAAAACAGGAAAGCAGATTATGTCTGCCAGTAAAAAGGTTGCTACAACTTCTGACAAACTAAAAAAAAACTGGCTTTTCTTAGCTTCAGGAAGTAAGATGAATCATTTAAAGCATTCCGAGGGGACATGCATCTGTTAGCTTTAACATCATGTTTTCAGCAGGGGAAGGAACGGCAAGCGCTGGTGAAGATCACACTTAATCGCATCTATGGATTAGGAGCCAATTCATTAGTGGCATCCACAGCAAACTAATGACATTTCATTATGTGGACCGAACCGCTGCAGAGGTTGCAGGGCAAAAGGGGGCTAAACTGTATGTTGCTAATCAAATCGAGGGGCTCGCTCTCCGGAGAGAGATCAGATTGCCTTTATCACCTACAATGCTTGAGGTGTGGCAGATGGAGTGAATGATAGGAGGCGAGAACGGATATTGGCTGCTCACACAGAGATGTCCTTTTGTTTGCCCAGGCCTTCGACAAGCTGGGTCAATCGCAAAAGAAATTGGAATAGATTAGCTGGGTCTAAAAATCAATGCCAGACCTAGGAGTGCAAAAAAACAAAACAAAACAGAGAGCTGTCAAGGACTTTCAATGCTGTGAATGAAACGCACAGGTAAAAAAATGCACTGGAAATAGGGTATGTGCTATACGTTGTTGAAGATAATAATCGCAATTATCATTTAAACAAGACATCAAGTATGTCACTTTCACTGATTTTGACATAAAACTCTATGACATAATTTTAGTGTGTGTATCAGTCTGTTGAACAATTCCAGCAATATTGTTTAAACAATACTGTGATCACACGTGAACGTTTTGGTCACTACAATCACATTTTTGTTGCATTTCACCTCTACTTGAAATTCCCGCCAAACTTCAAGATATAAAGGGCCATTTTTTGGATGCTGGAATCCCCAGAAATCAACATGGTTACAAATGTCACATCGATATAAGAAAAGTTTAATAAAGGATCAAATAATTTCAATTATTTCTAATTTATTTATGCAATTGTAAATGCATTCAATCCACCTCTATCAACCATTTGTGTAAATGCATCTACAGATGCAGCTTCTGAAGTGCAAAATGGATTTTACTGATATACAACTCATATGATTGGCAACAGTGTCTTATCAAAACCGAAGTTAACCAGATGCGTGCATCATTTCGGGTCAAATTCTTACATGTATTAAGCTGCCCCCTAATAGTCAGTTAGTTGATGAGAAGAGGCTTAGTCAAATCTAAATTGTATTTGTCGCAGGAAAAAAAGTCACGTAGTCTCTGAAAAACAGATTAACAGCTGATCTGTGTGGTATTTACAGCACGTCAGTCAGGGCATGCAAACGTTGGTTTTGTTCGACGACCTTAAATGTGGCTTAACACCTGAAACACCTGAAACAAAGCAAGCATCATTGCATGACTGCTTGCTTTACATTAACCCCACAAAATGTGTGCTATGGAAGCTGAATAGTAGTGCGCTCACTGCATGACTTATAACTTGCAGGTGCCGATGCGATCATTTGCATTCCAATTTAAAAAAACACTCTGTCATTGTTGGTCATGCAGATGAGAGTAGCACATCTTTTGAATCTGTAAAAAGTCTATTTTCATTTGTGTGCACTTGTGTTGTGCTTTTGTAAAATAATGAAACACAAGCACAGAGTGCTTTCTGACGTCTAGTTCTCTGTGAACTTGAACAAGCCCAAAAATAAATAAATGACCTTAACAACAACAACAATCATCAAGCCACAGCACAATGGAAACGCTTCCGCTCCCCTTCTACCGAGGATGTGCTAAAGGTAAGGAATTTATATCAGAGGTAATGGTCTACTTAAAGGAAAAGTTCCCCCCAAAAATGAAAATTCGGTCATCATTTACTCACCCTCCAGTAGTTCCAAACCTGTATGAATTTCTTTGCTCTGCCGAACACAAAGGATGATATTTTGGAAGAAAGTTTGTAACCAGGCTGTTTTTGGTCACCACTGACTATAAAAAAAAAAGGACAATGGAACAGCCCGGTGGTTACAACTTTCTTCAAAATATCTTCAACATATAGCAACATATTCTATGTACACTATGCAAATGTAGCAGTAAATATTCTAAATAGTAGTTAGATACTAATTGTACTGATAACTAGCGGCAGATCCTATTTCAGTATAGTTGTACAGTAACAAGATGCGATATTAACAAAAAGTGCAAATTATATTAATTAAAAATTATTAAACCCTATCAAACCTCAGAGCATACCAACCCTCAAACAATATAGAGTTACCAAATTTTGCCGTAAGTTAAATATGTTAAATTTCTACAATGTATAACCATGTAGTAGAAACTTAATTTCCTGTATAGCTGCTTTGCAACGATTGGTGTTGTAAAAAGCGCTATGCAATAGGGCTGGGCGATTTAATCTGAGGAGCTACGCAATTTTGCGTTCAACATCGGAAATGAATCGATCTACGGTAGGGCTGAACGGTATTCTGTTTTGACATTGACATCGCGATGTGCGCGTGAGTGATAGTCACATACGATGTGAAGGGTAGAAGCCCGTGGTGTATTAAGAGAACGGTAGCACACAGTGAACACGAGTTTGTTGTATGGCTTGTTGCTGGGGTGACATGCAAGTTCCGCGTGCCTGCACAGTGATTGGTTCGCTGTGCCGCTGCTCACCGCTCACAGCCAACATTCACTGCTAAAAATGCGCGACGAAGAGGATCCGCCGCAAAAAAAATATTTCATACCAAAAAGAAAGTCGAAATCATCTATTTGGGACTATTTCGGCTACAAAAAGGAGGATGTTGACCAAAAAGAGGTACTTTGCATGAAGTGTCAAAATAACGCTGATAATGAACCCAAGTTTGCACAGCTCATCAGTGAACGACGGCTCTGCCTAGTGACTGCGGCTCAATGTAAGATCACGCACCTGATGAAATTTACTGCTTATAGAACTGGCTTTACTGACAAGATGCGCAATACATATCACGCAGCCCTTATTTTGGATACAAAAAGGATGATCCTGATGAATATAAATAAATTTGTACACATCGCGATACATATCGCAGGAAAAAAATCTATCGCAATGTAATTTTTCCCCAAAATCGTGCAGCCCTAGATGTCACATAACTGGTGTCCTTACTACTTTTCTGTGCCTTGACCCTGGGAGTACCCGAAGTATCAGAAAGCTATCGGATTTGATCAAAATGATCTTCATTTGTGTTCTGAAGATGAATTAAGGTTTTACGGGTTTGGAAAAACATGAGGGTGAGTAATTAATGACAGAATTTTCATTTTTGGGTGTAGACCTATTCACACCAAGAACAAGAGCAAATACTGCATATTTATTTAGGCATCTGTTTCTTTAAAGGCTCAAGCGCTTTAAAGTCAGGTGGAATCTGATTGGCTGATGGTTTTTATCTTTTATCAGTTGAAATTTTTTAAGTGATTCCAGCAAGATTGTTTGTCTGTGTTGTTGTCATCATAGCTGTTCTATTGTCCTTTTAAATTTTAGAACAGTTTTCGAAACCAGGTTGTTATCAATCAAACAACAGGCCTTTACTCTGGAAAGCTGTCTTTTCCCACATTAGTTTCCAGTGCAAGGGGACTGAATCAGACTGGCTCAGATCAGCTGTGAAGATCATGTAAACAAGTTAGAGGTGTTTAAATCATGTTTGGGTTGAACGAGACACCCATTTTAATGAGATGACTCTTTCTTGCAGCATTTTTGCTCTATTACTAAAAACATAGATGAAAGTGGAATCAAAAGTCCAGTAGTAGAAGATGATATTTATCAGTTTTTCTGTAGTATCAGATAAATTCCCTTATCCTACATTTCTGTGACTTTCATCTGTTCCAGCTGACAGGTGTATTGATCGGTGCCGTGGTGGCTATGTGTCTGATAGGTATCTCTGTGCTTTTCGTCTACCGGAGATATAAACTGGCAAGTATGTGTCACGTCTGTGCCCGATACAGATACTTCAGTTCAAGTGTAAAGAACTGTATACTGATTGGAGCATTATGCTGTTTTTACCTTCCTGCTCGGAAAAAAGTTTACAGTAATATTGTGGAATATTATTACAATTAAAAAAAACTGTCTATTTTCAATATATTGTAAAATATAATTTATTCTGTGATGGAAAGTTGAATTTTCACCAGCCATTACTTCGGTCTGTAGTGTCAAATGATCTTTTACAAATCAACATGCTGATTAAAATGCTAATAAGCTGTTTATTATCAATGTTGAAAATAGTTGCTAAGTAATTTCTCTCTGACCAAACTTTTAAATGGGAGTGCGTGTGTGGGGTACCATTCTTAATGTGTTTGCTTTTGTGTGTGTGTTTTAAGATCAACAGGCTGGTGTTCCTCGCTATCGCTTCAGAAAAAGAGATAAAGTGCTCTTTTATGGCAGGAAAATCATGAGAAAGGTGGGTCACATCTCACTGAAATCCATTTGCTTACCTGTGATTTGCGACCTGTTTTAGCTGGTGATCACATTCACAGCAGTCTATTTGTGCTCCAAGATAAATAGCTGAGTGTTCAGACTCTGAATCTGTAGAGACTTGCTTCAGTACTCATTTATAAGTTTAATTAAAACTGACATCAGCTGAAACTTCAGTCTTCCTCCACTGGAGGGCAGCATAGAGAGTGCTAAGTGGCATATGGCCGTCCTGTATGTGTGGCACCTGTATGACTAACAGCCTGATATTTTTTTTTGCTCTCCATCCTCCACTTCATTTTTCTATTTCTATCTTTCAGGTCCAGACCTTGTCCTCAACACCATCCTCCTCTTCATTGTCTAAGCAGCGCTCACGCAAAAGGCCTAAAGTTTTTAGTATAGCACGCAGGTGTGTTTAGCTTCTCACATACCTAATTTCTACAGAACATGTAGTTTTATCGCCCACACAGTTAAAGTCAGGAGCTGTCTGATCAGTGTTTCTTGGTTGACTCCTGCTGTGATGCCATGCAGGATCTTGCGGATCAGGAAGGAACCGGCCACTTTGCAGCCCAAAGAACCCCCTCCCTCTCTTCTGGAGGCGGATCTCACTGAATTTGAAGTGCAGAACTCAAACTTGCCCTCGGAGGTGCTCTACATGCTCAAGAACGTCAGGTGAACACCTATGGGGTCACATCACATCACATTATAATTTTTTAGTCTAATGGAATGTCTGGGGTCCATCTAAAGTTGAATGTTGATCTGTTTCAGGGTACTTGGCCATTTTGAGAAGCCTTTGTTTTTGGAGCTGTGTCGGCACATGGTGTTTGTGGAGCTGCAGGAGGGAGAGGGGCTGTTCAAGCGTGGGGATGATGACGACAGCATTTATGTGGTTCAGGATGGAAGGCTAGAGCTTTGCATTCATGAGTTTGTAAGAATGAGCTTTAGAAGAACCTTTAGAAGTAATCCATTATTACAGCAGTTGTTTAGAGAATTTCATATGACTCAATTATCAACCTCATGCAATTGACAAATTGCGCACTACTCTTAACTTATTAGTTAGTCACGGTTAAGGCTACATTTAACCCTAGGTCAATATATGATACATTTATATATTTATATCATATAAACCATACCCCAATATATACCTGTTTTTACATCTTAGAAATGTGTAAAATGAAGATGATTATTATTATTATTAATATTAATTCAATTGTATAAATGTATATACAAAAGTGACTATTTATATAAAATGTATTTTAAATATTTAAGTTCTCATGTTTAGTTTCAGTTGTTTATGGTGAACAATTAAAAAACAAAGTAAAATCTTTCTCACACACACACACACAATTATTAGAACCCTTATATTTTTACCAGCTAATAAAATGGTTTTAAATCCTTTATTTCTATCTTTTGCTGTCGTGTGTCAGTAGGAAATATTAGTTTACGTTTCCAAACATTCATTAAGCCATAAATCATAATAACATAGTGATTTAATTTTTTTGCACAAGGACTCTGACAGCAGCCATTGCTCCACAAAGTGATCTGATCTCATCATCATCCAGTCTGTCTGGAATGAAATCAAGAAACAAAACAAAATATATCCAGAAGAACTATGGATGCTTTAAGACACCTACCTGGAAAGCTACCTGAAAACCTATGTTTTTAACGCAAGAGGATGATCACACCAAATGTTGATTTAATTTAGTTAATAGTTGGGACGGCACGGTTTATGGAAAAAAAAAAAACCGAACCGTTCGGTTCGCTTGTCTCGGTTCGGAGCATGCATGCGTCGCACGGTTTGACGGTTCATGACAAGCGCAATGTAGCCTCGTGCCCCTTTTTCAGCGAGTACACCAAAAGCCTGTCAAATAGCGCTTAGTTACTAAACTAAGATATTTATCACATGTGATTGTGTCTAAAGAGAAAAACGGGCCAGCAGAAAAAAGATCTTCATTCAGATAAAAACGAGCTGAGAGAGAGTAAATGATGGATGTAGTGTAGAAGTATATAGTGTTTCACCTTGTGAAACAATATGATATTAATATGATATTTTTGCCATATTGCCCACCCTTACCTCTGTAATTTGCAAAATAGTCTTAAAAAACCAACTTGAAAAAGAATTGATAAAAATCGTGAATCGGGATTTCCCCAGAAAAAAATCGTGATATGATATTTTTTTCCATATCGCCCACCCCTACGTGTACTGGAATTTGTTTAATTGTTAAAATTGGTTTTCAAATTGCAATCTTTTTTTTGTTCGGGCGATCAGTCACATCACGTGACATGTTCTCTGCTTGGGGCAACTCGGTTGCAGCTGAGCAAAAAAAAAACAATGCCGGGAAAATGTTGCTTTAATAATGTTTGGCTTCAATCTGAAAAGTATAACGCATGGCTTGAAAAAGACCAGGACCCGTAGACTTTGCCATAAAACGTCCGACATATCCTTATCCGACATTAGCCATGCTAAAGGTGCAAAGCACCAGTCTGCCCCTGCAGCTGCGCAACAGTCAGCTTCCAACCCGATCGCTGGCTTTTTCACCCAGGTGACTAAGGGACCATTTGAGTGCTGTGTCCAGAAACGAAACCCTCACTGCAGAGGTATTGTGGGTGCTAAAAGTGGCTAATTCTCACTAACATGTTTCAGCCTCTGTGGCCTTCTTCAGAGCAAATTTAACAGCTCAAAAGGGACATCTCGGGCTTATGATTACATCCATATCACTTGCATATGTTATTACCTCGCCGCGATATCGCCGCGTTTATAGGCATTATTGCCTTCAAGTGATTGAACAAGGTGTGCTTGTGACGTATGAGACCTTGGGTTTCCCCTAAGTCCGCTCTCAGGCTTCCAAGTTCCAGACCTTATAGCACGGCGGGATTGTACTGTGTTCCCCATAAGCGTCTTAGCAGACGCAGTACGAGTAAAATGTTGAAAGGGAACTTATAGGTAACTTCTGTAACCACTGTTCCCTGAGACATGGAACGAGTACTGCGTCCCGTGCTGTGAGAGGCCGTCGCTTTAGTCGAATTAACCTGAAGATGGCTGGGCTGCTCCCGCTCTTATATACCGCGGGATACGCCCCCCCATGCAAATAAGGATGACCGGCGGCCATTGGCTCACTGTAGGCGGCGCTTCGCCTATTGGTTAAACAAGTACACCTGCAGCGGCCAATGGCCGTGCAGTTTTAATAAAAACTGCGTTTTAGAATAGGCTTTAGTTAAGGGAAAAAAGGATTTTCCCCATAAGCGTCTTAGCAGACACAGTACTTGTTACATGTCTCAGGGAGCAGTGGTTACGGAAGTAACCTATAAGTTCTGTAGCACACCTGAACGCACACCGCTGCCTCCGACGAGTTATCACCTAATGACAGAGCAGAGGATTGCTGCGGAGCCACAGCTCGTTTATAACCATTGCGTACGCACAAAACATGCCCTGAATGAGGCATATGCCTCTTCCTATGCAGCAGATGGAAGTTATAAAACAAACTTGACTAGAAAATTTGTGCACCTCTGAACAAACTCTGAACCGACCTCTTGTTCCAGGAGTGACAAAATGAATGAAGCAATCAATGATTTTAAACTCTGTTGTCATGATGATATACACATTTACTTTACATATTCCACTCTCATTAATTGAAATAAGCACTAAAATGACATAGTCATTACAAAAACGTTCAACCAAAATGATATGACTTTAGACATGTTTGTAATGGATGTACTTAAAATTGAAATAGGAGTACTTTTACCGGAGTAAATATTTTTTATTGTATGTATCTGTACTTTCACTCAAGAACTTGATTTGTGTACTTTGTCCACCTCTGAATGTTGGATGTTTACATCCAGAGACCTTGGTTTCAGTCCTCACTAGTCAGTTCCTGTTTTCCTGTGCCTTTGTTGTTGTACAGTGCAGTGGTCTCCAGCCCTGCTCTTGTAAAGCATCTGGATTCACATGGGACTGACAGTGCCCCAGTGAGGGTGTGGAGAAATCACAGAGACTCAATGAACTTCTGAAAATACATACATACAATACATACATTCTTGCATTTCATAAATGATGCCGCTTGATGAGTTCTAACCATAAACAAACACACCAAATGACTTAAACGCAGCAGATGCTCCTGTAGTGTACTGTCAGCTGATCAGGACAGAGTAATTAAAACTAAGTAACTAACATTTCAGACACATTTTGTAAATTTTATGAATGTATCTTTTTTTTTTTTTTTTAAGTTTCATGTCACCAAGCCAAAACCAGGGGGCCCAGTTGCTGAATTTAGGTTAAGTTTTCCAGCAATTATGAAAAGAGGTGTAACTTGACAGCATGTACTTGATACAGAAAAAAGAAGCTGTGGGCTTTCTGAACGCTGCTGTAACAGCACATGCAATCTATCTGCAGTGGGGTGTGCTTAAAACCAACATAAGGGCTTCACACTAGTCATGTGGGCCATATGTGCAGATTTCAAGCACACAAACAAATGTTTTATGAATTTTACAGATGCATAGGTCTTGCAAAAAACATGAATGTAAATGTGAATAATAACACCCATCTATTATCCATTGTCTCTGCTTATATATACTGTATATATATAATATGTTATGTATATGTAGTCATTTCTGCCTGTCAATAAAGTCTGGATGTTTAATTTGTCATCTGTTTTAAGATGAAATCAGCGGCCCAGGTCTGAGCTGTCAAGGGCAAAATGCAGGCAGACTTCTTTTGCCAGTTGTAACTATGGTAATTCTCTCTCAAGTTTGTGTTCTGTGGCCTGTTTTCTCTGCTGATGTGACTAACAGGACAGTTAACACGTCTCTGCATGTCACACATTTAGTGTCTATTAATAGCATCATCCACCATCCAGAGACTGTACAACCGATTGGCCTCAGCTCTGGACTGCTATTTCTGAATTTGGTTACCATGGCAACAGCTGTGATGAAGACGAGACGATAATAAGTCAAGTAAAGGCAGTTAATTTTACAGGCTCTGAGTATTCTGCTAATTTTTAAGGCTAGTCACTGAACTCTGCGATCTTATCTAATGCCCCATCAGACTTTGGTTGATAAATGCAAGTCCTGATTTTACTGAGTTAGATGTGTTCCTCAGTCAACATATTTTGTTGACCCTGGAACAATGTTTTAATCCAGAAATGTAGTCTTAACCATATCCCTGCACATACACCTGAACCTAACCATGTGTAATGCCTAAGGTCAGAGGAAATCATCTACAAGCACCAAACACTGATTTAGCCTAAACTTCACAAAAACTATCAACTGATTTTTCAGATCTGATTGGCTAATCACAATGTTGTTCCAGGAATATGACGCATTTCAGGTTCTGCCGACCGTTTGCGTGAGGGACGCTGTGATTGTGCCAAGTAAGACATGATCCTGGATCAACATTTCTGTCCAAAAACATAGGCTTATCCTAATCCCTACCCCTAAACCTAACCAATCAATCGATCACTTTTATTAATATAGCACTTTTAACTATTAGGATTTTAGCAAAGCACTGAACATTATTAAATAGGAGAATAGACATAATGACAAGATTAAACCATTTTTTTAATCAAATGCAGAGACAGATTCTGTAATCAAAATGATGATAATCACTAGAAATCAAGTGTCCCCAACTAATCAAGCCAGAGGAAACAGCGGCAAGAATCCAAAACCCCATCCATGAGAGAATGGAGAAAAAACCTTGGGAGAACCAGGCTTAGTTGCGACCAGTTCTCCTCTGGCCGGACGCCCAGCACCTAATTTTTAGTTCAACTTTAAACACATGTCAGATTGTGTAAAGAACTTATAATGTGTGTGTGTCTGTGTTCATCTGGTCACTGGAGATCGGTGATTCAACAAAGTTGAGTATAACTGAAGTAGATTGGTTGTAAGGACACAAACATTTCAATAACTCTTGACTTTGGTATTTACAGGAATCCAGGGACATCGGGGAACACAGGAAAGATTGAAACGAAGGAACGAGGAGAAACATCCACATACGTTGGAGGAACACAGAAGGAGCCTGGGAGAGACACAGAGAGAGATTTAAGGTAAGTACACAGTTGAGTTTTCAAGTGAATCAGATCTTGCCTAGGATGAGACCACTCTAAAATGATCGAGATTGGACCATGAGTGCACTGTGGTGTGTGGTTTTATATGGTGACTGATGAAGGACGTGGTTGCCGGCAGGTGACGGTGATTGGAACTCTGGAAAAGGTGAATGTTGTGATTGAGGTGAGTGCAGAGTCTGGCATGACTGTTACATTACCCCCTCCTCTAGGGCCGTAAAAAAACCCACCGTGACAACAGGACCAACAGGGGAGTTCAGTACTTATTTCACCTGCTGTCATTGCATTTATCTTTCACTTCAGAAGGTTGATGATAAAAAACTGGTGAAAGTGTTGGCTACCATCTTGAAAAGTGACGTTCATGCTTAACATATGAAGAGCATTTGATTGTGTTGAGTAGACAATGTGTTTTTAATGTTAATGATGTTTTATTGGTGTTTTTTTATTTTATTTTTTTTGCATGTAAATTCCTTCACAACTATTGAAACAATTTTTTTATATTTTAAGTGAAGGTTGATGCCTGCCCTACTACTTACTAATAAACTAAACTGGGCCCGTTTTCATCCAGACAGAGAGATGTAATTGTGGATTTTATTTCTTTGGAAGTTCAACAAGCCTCTGGGTATTTCACAATGACTTGTGAACATTATGTATTTTTTTGAAGCTGATGTTGTCAATACGAGAGCTGTGGATCTTTTCATGATAAATAACATATTTCCATTCCCTTCAAACTTTGCTTGGTTGACTGAGTTTCTCTTTGACCTGTTCAGAGTCATAGCATCTATATTTGCTATCCGAGATAATTTTTTCACAAACTCTGAGGGTTTTTCTAACATCAATAATACATTTTATTTATAAAGCACTTTACATTTTAAGAAACATCCCAAAGTGCTACAAAAGAATGATGATAAAATACAAGAATTTAAAAAAATTTATTAAAATAATG
>JAUCMU010000046.1:1898232-1917856 GCA_032275025.1 Enteromius treurensis | reverse complement strand
CCAAAATTTCTGTCACATTTTACTTATAATAAACACCAACTACTGTCAAAAGAACGAGCCCATATTCGACAGATAAAATGATTTATTTCACGTTAAGCGTTTTCTCCCCATAGAACTCTATTATAAGGAAACAGCTTAACGTGGCTTAATGTACCTTAACAATGGCCGAGGAAACCGAAATTTCTGTCACATTTTACTTATAATTAACACCAACTACTGTCAAAAGAACAAGCCCATATTCGACAGATAAAGTGATTTATTTCATGTTAAGTGTTTGCTTCCCATAGAACTCTATTATAAGGAAACAGCTTAACGTGGCTTAATGTACCTTAACAATGGCCAAGGAAACCAAAATTTCTGTCACATTTTACTTATAATAAACACCAACTACTGTCAAAAGAACGAGCCCATATTCGACAGATAAAGTGATTAATTTCATGTTAAGCGTTTAAGAATGTCCCTTAAGACTGCATTTATATGATAAAAAAATGCAACAAAATAATATTATTATCAAAATGCTATTACGATTTAAATGAATTGTTTTGTATTTGAATATATTCTAAAATGTAACTTATTCCTGTGATGGCAAAGCTTCATTTTCAGCAATCATTGACTTCACAAATGATCATTCTAATAATTGTAATAGTGAATATGCTGATTTGCAGCTCAGGAAACATTTCTTGTTGAAAATAGTTTTGTTGCTTTATATTTTTTATAAAAACACACACACACACAAAAAAACTGATCCATTCAAAATTCTATTAAAAAATAATAATCTCCTTTACATAATTTTCTTTACATAGAATAATCACCTTTACTGTCACTTTTGATCCATTTAATGCATCAATGCTGAATAAAAGTATATTATTATTATTATTATTATTATAAGATACTGTATTTTTTGACCTGTAGTATAACTCATGTACTATATTAAATTATCGTTGAATTATCATTTTCTTTAAGGACCAGACTGAAATGTAACTATTCTCTAATAGCCTTGTCCTATTTTGCACTTCTTTTCAAATGGTCCTTGTTTGGAAAAAAATCTTTAAAATTTCTTATCTTGTGTTCCACTGAACAAAATAACTGCATCCAGATTTGGAACGACATGAGGGTGAGTTAATAATGCAAGAAGTTTAGTTTTTTAATGAACTATCTTTTTTCAGAAGGTTAGACTTAACTAATCCCATTTTATCTGAATTCTAAAAGAACAAATCCTAGATAATACCTCCCTCTATGCAAAACCGCTAAATCACTCGCCTTACGGTTTTAACATCATTAGTTATACATCTTTGTAAAGAGACTCGTATCTTATATGCTCGTATAAGAAGTCATTCAGAACATGCTGCGTCTCCTCCCCTCACTTCCTGCTCTATTTATTATCTGGTAGCGGAGATGAGACCGTGTCCTGTAATTAGTCTGACCGCTTGAGAAAATGCAGATCTCAGGATGACTCTGACACTCTGCGATTACGCCTTTGACATTGTTGTCTCTACTGTTATGCAAGAGAGAGAGAAAAGGGTCGAGTGAGAGTTGAAGAGAGCTCAGGGCGAAGGAGTGTTCCAGGCGTCATTAAGCCCGGCTCTCAAACCGTGGAAGAGGGAGGAGGGTGACATTTTAATCTGTGGTCTGTGCTGAAGCGCAGGTCCCATATGCTGCACAAACATGCACTACAAGAACATGCTATTAGCCGTTCTGCTGTTTTTACTAGCTCAGAATATATCAGAGGAAAATATGTCAGAAGGATCAGAAATGCTTGACTGTCCCCTGGCTCATATTAAATTCATGTTATCCACTCACCTTATAATTGTTCTCAAGGAGCCGCCTGAATTAAGTGCATAAGGATCTCTGGGAAAAATGCCAGTGAAGTGTCTGCTTGGTGAAGTGTCTAGACAATTAAGTTTACCTAAATCATTTCTAAAAGGAATAGTTCAAAATTCTAATTGAAGCTGAAAATGTACTCGCCCTCAGGCCATTCAAGGTAGATGTGTTTGTTTATGCGTCTTAAAAGAGTTGGAGAAATTTAGCACTACATCTACATAGCTTCTCCATTCTCTCGTCATTATACATTACCATCACTCCTATTTGATAATGTTCAGTGCTTTGCTACAATCTTTATTGATAAAAGCGCTATATAAACAAATCTATCATCCAAGGTGCTTTAACCTTAAGCTGTTCGTAATCTGTAATAACACTACTTCCAGTGAAAAAGACCATCCTCTATTGTCCCTCCACATCAAAATCCACCAGTATATTTGTTTAGAATGATTTGGGACTGTTATGCAGTGCTTGATTGGACCGTATTTCTTGCTTGATTCCGATAAGATATCTTTTTCACTGGAGAAAGCAATATAATGAATAGAGGAATAGACAAACATGCAGCATTTTACTTAAGAAGATGTTACAGTAATCGATGGACTGGAGATGTATGGATTGCTTGAGAATTGTTTTTATCAGCTGTTTGGACTCTCATTCTGAAGGCAGAAGATCCAATTCCATAAAAAACACACAAAAAACAAACAAATCTGTTCTGATGAAGAAAGAAGCTCATCTACATTTTGGATTGCCTGTTATTACATTTTTATTTTTAGGTAACCTATCCCTTTAATTATGATACCCGTCTCTCTTCATCTAAATAGCTATTTGAAAACTGCCATATTTGTTCTTGGTTGCAGTTCTGAACAATTGATGTTAAATGCTTTAAACGCCAAGCGATTCATTTAAATCGCATTTTGTGCAAACACAACAGCAGTAGTGTACTGCGTTATGACAGTGTTCGAGTGTGGCTTCGAGTGTGAATTTTCTAGTGTGTGTATGTTTCATGCATGAGTGCCTGCTGTGTGTGTGTGAGTGCACTGTCATGGATTCTGTCCCCTCCTACTGTGCCCATGCTTTTATGTGCTGCTTCTGTTGAGTAACACTGCTGAAAGCAACGAGATAGAAAGAGCTCTAAAACATTTGGGTGAGAAATCAGCTCTACGTGATCCTGTTGTCCCAAACCTCTGTGGCCTACTTTCTTCTGTGGCATACATTGAAAGTACATGGGGTTCAGAGTTGTTTTGGACCCCACACCAACACTGATGGTTCATAAGAATCGGAATAGGAATAGGAATTGCCATTGAGAATAATTATCTTTACTAATACACAAAACAAAATAACAGGCAGATGCATTACGGAAATGTAGAATTTGTGTGCGTGCGTGCGTATGTGGTCGTTTTATTATAAATGGCTTGAGGCATTGGAAATGATTCTGCTGCTGTATTGAATTTCATCAGTTTCTGGCATCTTCTCTGACTGCATTTCACAAACTTTCATGTTTAATGTTCCTCTCAGCTCTCTTTTTTCATCTACGTTGTTTCTCTGACCTTTTGGAATCACAGGAAGCACTCCAGCCTCAAAATACACACATTTACACAGTCTTTCCTCTTCTTGCTCACCTTCATCTTTTTCAGTCACATGTCTGTAAGCATGCTGACTTCCTTCTTTTATCTCATCTTCACCTAGTAGCTCATCTTTTTTTTTCTCTTTTCTTCCTCGCTTTACCCATTACCCATTTTCTTGCCCTCCCTCTCTTTTGCCCCCCTTCCTTCCTTCTTATCTTCCTGCATTTCTTCTGATATTTTATTAATATGATAATTCCCTCAGCTTGGGACGTCTAGCTGATGTTAATCAAATGAGCTAACAGAAAAGGAAGCAGTGTAGAATTTTACTGCACAAGAGTGAATAGAATTTGTTTTTGTAAAAATTATATTTTTAACGTAACTTTTATTTGTATTTTTTTATTTTTTTTATTTATTTATTTTTGAAAAGCTTTAATTTAGGCTTAGTGGAAAATCCAGGATTCTGATTTCCTTCAGTACTGCATAATATAAAAAATAAAAATAAAACACGCGTCATTAAAAATATATAATTTTATCCTGTATTTTTCCTAATATTTTATTAATATTATAAATCCCTTGGGACATTTAGTTGATTGGATATGTGTTTTAATGTATTTATTTATTTATTACAATTTATTTCCAATCTTTACATATTTTATTAATTTTTTTATTTATTTATTATAATTGTAATATTATATATTTTTTTGCTTGTTTGTTTAATTTTACAGCTCAGTAAAATAATCTGTCATTTAAATAAAATTTTTACTGAATATTATTGATTATACATTATATTACGTACAAATATTTTTTTCCCAGTAGGTGTCAAATGTATATTTTATGCTTATTTAATCATCACAGGGTTAGCTTAGCAACATCTAAATTTTGTGCATCATTTATATAGTGGCAAATCTGTCACTTACATGATAGTTAGAATGCTCTAAGTAGTTAGCTTCCTATGTAGGCAGCATGTATACGGCATTCCTCTGCTCTTCAGGTCAAGTGTGTGGCTCTTCAGACTGAATTGGCACTCCAATTAACCCTGGTGCATTGGAGGATGCTTGTTACGAAGCGGGCGAGAATGACCTGGTTCAACATGAGCTGTTTTGGCAAAACTGAATAATTTAAAGGGCTGTCACAAGTGTCATGTTGTTGAACGTTACGTCAGGAAAGCTGAGGGCGACTGCGAGCCACCAGGGATGCCTGTGGAACGATCCCAGGACGTGTGACAGCTTCTGTGGAGGAGGTTGCAATATTAAGACCGGAGTGGGTTTTCCGTGCGTGGGGGAATGGATGTGATGTGATGTGTGGGCCATATATTGTGCAGAACTGGTTCATTAGATACATTAAAGGTATGAAAGCATGGGTCGGTGCCTGCAAATATTTGTCTGTGTGGCGAAAACGGGTTCAGGCAGAGCGTATTAAGGACTCATCCGTCATGTCTCCTACAAGATTGAATCTGCTTCCTGAAAAGCAATGACTCACCCGGAGATTTACACAGTTGCGAGTGCCAAAGCTACCGTATGCAGAACAGAATAAGCTGTTGTTCGTTTATTATCGAGGTGTCAGTGTGCACTTATGAAATGGGAACCACCAAAGTCTCTGGTTATACTGGCTTCATTATTTATTCAAATTTTAATAATCTGTTTTGATTGGCTAACTCTTTTCCCATAATCCTCAGTCGGTGTTATCGATTGTTACTGATTATACCCCCTCAGGCCCAAACTAATTAGTGTTTCTCTTTCTGTCTTTTTGATTCCTGCTGTTTACGATGGGCCAGTGGTGACAAATATTTCCTGTGGGAAGCCTTGTGACGTTCATTTTAGCAGATTTTATGTGTTTCCTCACTCTTTCTCTCTATAGCCGCCTGTGAATTAAGTGTCAAATTAGTGCTTACTTTGGTATGAATGAGGTTTTGAGCATCTTTTGAAGTTATCGAGCAGCTGATCATTTGCATCACTGTTATTCATGAGCCTTTAATTCAAACCAGTCAAAGCTGTTATCAGCATGTTGTCTTTTTTAATAATTATTTTACTGTAGTATTGATATTGTGTAAAGTGACATTACGTTCATTTTAAAAAATTTTCAACTTTTAAAAAAATTATTAAACAATTTATTTTAAACGATTTAAAAAAAAAATTTAAACTGTAGTTTTTTAATAATTAAAAAAATATTTTGTTATAGTTGTAACAGCATGATATGTTATACTTATTTTATTTATTTATTTATTATTCTTTAAATAGTTGGTGATATGATTTACAATGACATGGTATACTCTTTATATATATGTATATTTTACATGACCTGTGACATGCTATCCTCCTTTCATTTAAAATATTTTTCATTATGTAATTTATTATGTTTGCTATTAGGATTTTTAATTATTTATAATAGTGCTGTCAACCGATTAATCACATCCAAAATAAAAGTTTTTGTTTACATGATATATTTGTTTACTGTCCATATTTATATATATATATATAAATGTAATTATTATGTATTTATATTTTCACGTCCATATTTCTACTTGTTTCATCCCTTTTTCACCCTTCAAATCTATCATTCTCCCACATTCTTCCTATTGGACTGGAAAGATAAAAACAGCACATCTGAATCTGTGGGTGGCTCTGAAATACAAAGCAACATATTACCTTTACACAGTACGCAGGTTTCTGTTCCTCCTCGCCCTCGTCCTTTTTCTCCCTTCCTCTCCCCACTCTTGTTTTCCCATCTTTCTTTCTGCCACATGCCCTCTTTTTCACAGTCACATGTGTTTCCACATGCCTGCCCCTCATTTCAGCCTTCACACAGCAGAAGCTGAGCCACATTCTTAAGTTTGAGAAGTCCGGCTTTCATACCTCCCGATGCAGACAGCTGCCGCATGCAGAGCATTACTCATATCCCTGTGAAAGCCCTTTATACCCGAGGCTGGTGTCAGCTTAGCAGGTGACATTAAGAGGCTAAGAGTAGTCCGCACTAGGCCTGTCATTTCTCAAATTGAAAAAGAAGTGAGAGAAACTGACAGCCGGATCCGGAAGCAGGTCATTCAAGGAGGCATCTTCCATTTAGACTATGACTAGAATGGCTCTTGTGTTCATTTGTGGGGAAAATCAGTATTTTAAAGAGCCATATCAACAGAAATCTTATTTGTACATAAAAGAGTTGAACAAAGTGCTGCCGCATGTGAAAAGGATATTTACATAAAATTCTTAAAGGCACAGCAACAAATAACTCTCATTAGTGTCAGTGTGAGTGCCTCTCACGGTCACGGGAAAGAAAGCTAATGGCTTTAGAGCACAAAACCTAACTAAAATAATAATACAAGTCCAAATGCATTGATAAATGTGGTGATATAATGTTTAAATATATGCTTACATTTTAAAATGCAAGTTTGTGTTAATGCTTTCTTGAATGCTCTGAAGTTCTCTTATAAAAGAGACATCGTGATGGGCTTAATTCATTAAAACAGGATTTAAGCAACGAAAGTAAATGTTAAATATGATCAGCTGCTGACAGGGTCATTGGATTATGCGGTTCTGGATTACACTGCATGAGTCTTCTGTGGTTTTGTAGCCTGATTAACAAGCTGATTTCAGAGGAGAATGTGTGGAATTCTGCAAAATGGATATCACATGGTGAAACATGCTGAACGCAGCTGAAAGAACTTTTTAATATATTTTTAAATTGTCACTTGGACATCAATGGACACCAAAACTGTTAATGGTTTGTGAATCTTAATGAACGACATTGTGAGAGCACAGCATGTCGTGCCAAACACTATCCTTCGTCCCTGACTGTATTCACAGTGTGGGCCTGCCAATGACGAATGTGTGTGTGTGGTTTTTTGCAGAGCAGCTCGTGCGTTCGGAGAGTACCTTCACACCCATCCTGAGAACCGCAACGGATCAGGTCAGTTATCTCCAATCCTCTTTCTCTCCGCTCTTCTCTTTTTCCAGTCCACTCAGAGCCTGCGATGTTCTCAGCCTCCAGGCGCGTTTATGTTTCATGAGGAACTGTGCCACTTCTTAATGTAGTGTCTGTTACCTCATCTGTCTTTTTCTCTGTGCATCTCTTGCCGTTTCTCACTCGCTCCTCTCTATTTTTCTTGGCATCTGTCCTAATGTTTGATTTGAAGATCACTTACTGTCTGACACCCTCGTTGGCCACGACTCTGACTCCCCAGACAGCCTGTGCACTCAGAAAAACAACTTGCACCGCTCCGCAGCCTGCGACGACCCCAGCTTGATCAACCCCGCCCTGGGCCTTCTGGAACCGCCACCTCCCACGACTTCCTCCAAGAGCCGGCTGTCCCTAGAGCGCAGCTTTTCGGCAGAGGAGGACCAGCAGAAGTGTGTAGAGTGCGCTCTCCAGCCTGCTCGGGTTTACACCATCACCGGAGAGAGCGGCATGCTGGGGACCAGCCGGGGGAGCAAGGAGAACCTGGAGCTCGAGGTCTTGAAAGGGGCGCAGGAGACCCAGCCCTCCACCTCCTCCAACTCGTCTTCTCCAACCCAGCACCACCACCACCGTGGAAGCGGAAGTGGATCCGGAAACCATCATCACGGCAACCATCATCACGGCAACCACCATCATGGCAACCCCAGCGGAGGTGGAAGCAGCGGAACCAGCGGATCAAACCCCCACCAGCACATCTCAGGCGCAGGAACGTCGCACCATCACCACGGGGTGCCCCATCACCACCACCACCTTTCCCAGCCGCTGCAGAGCTCGGTCAGCGCACATAACATCCGCGGCTGGGGAGAGGGAAAGGAATGCGGCCTGGCATGCGAGGCCTGTTCTGGGACTCCCTCGCGCAGCCAGGGCTCCCTGGACCTGGAAAGCAGCACCCGAGAGGCAGGCAAGCAGCGCCGGCCACCACTAGAGCGGATGTGCAGTGTGGACCGCGTGACTGGGCTTGAGCGAGGTGAGAGGGGGAGAGCGACAGTGGAGAGAAAGAGAGAGAGAGGCTCTGGCCAAAGGGGAAGGGGTGGGGTTCAGCCAACAACAGGGGCGTCGATGTGTTCGATGTGCCGTGGTCTGTATTTTTCCCGCTCTCCTGTGTCTCTCTCCTCTCTCCTGTGTGTCTCTTTTGTGCTCTCTCCCTCTGTGGAGTGGACCGTGTGTGTATGTTGTTGCTGGTGGATCTTTAGACAGTGGCCCTGAAAAGTGTTTGGGCGATTGAACTACACTTAATGGAATGTTTCAGGTTCAAAGCTCAATCAGCAGCATTTGGGCACCCTCATGTCATTCCAAATCCATGAATGCTTCATTCGACAATTTGAGAAATTTTGGATGAAACCAGAGACGTGTGACTTTCTCATTGACTGCCAAGTAAATAACACTGTCGAGCCCCAGAAACACATTGTCAGAATGCTCCATCAGCCATCAGTGGTTCAACCCTAACATTATGAAGCTACGAAAATACATTTTTGTATAAAAAGAAGACAAAATAAAGACTTTATTTAATAATTCGGCATCTTAGTGTCATTTTGGAGAGGATCAACTAGATTAAAAATGCATATGCTGTTCTAATATATGGTGCTGAATTGTTGAATAAAGACGTTATTTTGTTTTCTTTTCATAAAATAAGTATTCTCGTAGCTTCATAACGTTACGATTGAACCACTGGTGGCAGATGGAGCATTCAGACCATGCCTTTCATTCTTTCCAGACCTTGACAGTGTTCATTACTTGGCAGACAATGGAACACAAGCCTCCAGGTTTCATCCGAAATATCTTAAATTGTGTTCTGTGCAAGAACGAAGCTTTTACAGGCCTGGATCAACATGCGGGTGAAGTGGTTAAAGTGGTCAAAATATGTAGAAATTGTGGTTATAGTGAGGCATTTGCTGATAGTAAATTTAGCCCTGAAATGCATATGGCAAACACTCCCCCCCAAATGCAACCAATATATTTAGCATTTAAGGCAGTATTTTGTCAGTTACAAAATCCATACTTTGGGAGTCAAACCCATAACCTTGGTGTTGCTACAACAATGCTTTACAGTTTGAGCAACAGGATGGCATCATTTACTAACTTTTAAGTAAAGTTAACACCTTTCAACATCAAGCTAAGCAGGTAGTTTTCCTAGAATCAGCTGATAGACATAAACGTCTGTTTCTTGCTTGCATGCATTCATGAGGTCTGACAATTGAAAACCAGACAAAAACAAAGTCATCTGCTATTTGCTTTCATCTAACAACATGTCTCTGTTGATGTACTCGCAACAATCCCCAGATACACAGATGCATCTTTGATGAATAACGAGAACTTCATTTGTTTAGAATACTAGTCTCTTTTTACAGTAAAAAAAAAAAAAGGTGTTTTGCATTTCACACGTTGACTACAACTATATGTGCTTTCGACTTTAAACAAATACTTGCAGTTGAGCTTATTTTGTTTTGAACCCAAACATTTATTTAAAAATGTAGATGACAGATGATCAACCAAGTGCCATTTCATGCTACATATTTGTTAATATGTTTTTGTGTATGCAAGTATGTATGTAGGATAGGGTTGGGTCGATAGACGATGCCATCACGATGCTGAGCCGGCATCGCAATCCTCCGCCGCAGCAGCAACCAGCTCGTGAAAAACACACTTAATCTATGGCAAATATATGCCATTAATAAATCATTTCCGCGATAGGAAAACAGATGTACATGCGAAGAAACGGGGCCCGCGAGCTCATTTCAAACTCTCGCGCGCGCTTGATCTTCTCTCAAATGCTTGCGTGAACACTGTTTTTTCATTTTTGCCAGTCGTGGGGCGGGGCTTGGTGTTTTAGTTACAACCCCCGATGCCATCGTCCATCACGATGTTTAACATTAGACATCGTACGATGCCAAATTGGTCTACATCGCACAACCCTAATGTAGGCTTCGGTATATAATTATTATTATTATGTAGTTAAAAGTAATTGCAAAGATAGCTAAGAATATAAAAACTGTCGTCGTTAGAGTGCTGTCTTGGTTTGATATTGTGTTGTCTATTTTTGAGTGTGGCTTACATGTCTAAGTACTTAGTAGTTTTTGGGGCCACTGTATATGTTTGATGCAATGCATTTATTCAGATAAATCATTTCAACTGTATTAATGTAGTCCCTTATGTCTTTTTCTAATCAGAAGATAACAGTTGGTTCCCTAAAGAAAACATGTTCAGCTTTCAGACTGCTACAACGACCATGCAGGCGTAAGTATTCACACACTGAAGTTAGATGCCTATATTGACCTGAAGTACAGATGGCACAACAGGTGTCTCACCACTAACACACATTCATTTAGTGACATTTACTGTCAAACTGAATCAGAGAGCTGACAAGTACACGCTGACCACACACTTTCTTCAAACGTGGCTGTTATCTAAGCTTTCTGTCTGTCTTTCTCTCTCCTTTTTTTTCCTGCCTCACCTCTCCGCTCTAAAGGATTTCGTGAGTATCCCTTTTGTACCCTTTAAATGTCACAAAATGACAGTGTGTGATGTCAAAAGCTAGCTTCCCCAGCACAGCCCATCCTACCATCCCTCCAGTCCCACAAATTTAGCTCTATTTACAATATTTGAAGGAAATGAGAAGAAGCGAAGGAGAAAAAACGATTTACTACAAGCACAAACATTCCTATCCGGATGGGATTAGATTTCTGAAAAAGGATCTCTGAGGTAATTTGTCCTGTAATTTTTTCGTAATGGCCTCGTATTTTGAGATTGTGCGAGGGAAGAACACACCTGTCTATGAAACAAACATTTATTGGATCTTCTCAGGGTAACTAGTCCCATTCAAACGGTGCTTCTGTGTATGAACGGAGGAAATTGCCGCTGTCAAGTTGATGAAACTGAAGCAAAATAATTTTACCTTGATGTACAAATGAATCCGAATGCAGAATGATGATGCTGCTTTAGTGGTGCGAAGTGCAGCGATGCATTTTGATTCAAGAAATGGCTTAGAAACACATTTAATAGGCTGGTCTGGGTAATTCTGATTACCTCAGCCAGAGACACAGATGTAGTTGTCTTGGATGGTTTAGAAATGCTGACAGATGCTGATGCAGATCATTTTTTGAATCAAGAGTTCCTTGAGATAATTTTATATAACAGCGTGTTGAATTGCAGGTATGTAGCTGCAGTGGCTTTTTTTATTCATATACTTTTATTTACTTGTAAGGAGAGAAGGTCAGTAAGAAATTTCAATCTGTAGGTGAAACTGTTGGGTATGCTATCAAGAATATGTGGTGGCATAAGTCCCGTTCATTCGATCCAATCCGAGACTTTGCTCGTGGCTGACCCTTTATTTACCCAGAAGGAGCTCCTCCTGCCTAACTCCAGCCTAACATTGCCCCTTCATAAACATGGCTCTAACCTCTAACCGCACTTCAGTAAGCCCTCGCCCTCGCTGGCATTAAAGTTGTCACCTCCTGCCAGGGTTTTCCGGAGTCTAGCAGAGAGAAAGAGGAGAAAAAACGAGGTGGAGTCAGCCGCCATCATCCAGAGGTACTTTGTTGCAGGCCTGTCATTTATCGCTGCTTTTATTCCTGTCAGATATAGAGAAAGAGCTTTGGCAGTATAGCCCTGCCTGTCTGTCTATCTTATTTGTCTATCGTATTCTACCGTTCTATAGCTGTCGTTCTAGCTAAAGCTGAGATATGTATCAATATCAATGTAGAAATTTTGTCTGAGGACTTGGCACATTCATTACTCTTAGACATGAACCACACCAAGCAGTTTAGCCTCCAATTTGCTGTGTGGTTGGGCTGAGATGAGAGCCAGATTCAATGTCCTACCTCCATGGTTACAACACACCTTGAAATTGCTTTTTGCACAGCCACAAACCAACTTTCTTACTGTTGTGTAATCGAGGCGTGACTGAGCTATGCAAGTTGAAAGCAGAATTGCAATTGATTGCAACCTCAGAAATAGTTTTTTTAGAGGAAAAATAATCCACCCTATGTCAACAAGAGAGCAAGAGAAAATTTTAGACATTTTCAGTGCTGAATAATGTCAGCAATGTTCAGCTAATAAACGATAAAATGCATAGAAATGTATAAAAAACTGTTTAAACTACACCATAGTGCAGCTAGATGGTAATATCATATTATAGCGGTAATAATAATCTTGCTACTAAAATAAGCATGTTAAAAAACAAATACATTTTTTGAGAGTGATAATTGATGTTTCAGTCGTATGAAATAATAATAACAAATATGTAGATTTTAATTTATTTCTAAATTTTGATTTGCATGCACCGTAGTGCAGCTTCCCCCAACTTGTTATATCAGCAGTTGATTAAATCAGTATGTGGTAATCATAATTTTGCAAGTGTCCTGCTTTTCAGAAAATCAGTTATGACTACTGGATGAGCATTACATCACCTAATTAATATTCATGAGTCATGCTGATACGTTTTATAATCCCATACACGCACATATTTGATTATTTCTAAGCTTCTGATTTACTCACCAAATCAGGAAAAAAAGAAAAGGGGTAGCATATACTGTATTATAGTATATCTTTTAGTTTTGCATATTTGTCTGGTCTGTTAGAATATCCTTTATATAACCAATAAGGTTGTATTTTGCTGGGCTTTTGTTTTTTTTAGCCTGTATATTTCATTTAGAGTTCTCTCTAAGGATCAGGGGTAATTGAAACAGGACCAGATGGTCACAGTAGCAGAAGATGATTCAGGAGTGTATTGTTGAACAGGGGTGGTGTGATACGTCGCTGGAAAGTCAACCCTGTGAGACAAATGATACACTGGAATCATGCATTCAGGAGGAGAACGAAAGGACAGAGAGATAATGAAAGAAGGAGAGTAAGAATCTGAATGAAAGGAAGAAAAGGCAAGCAGGCAATGACGTAATCTGAGTTGCTGCTGTGGGTGGGGACGATTGGGAGCCGGAGAGGTCATATTGGACAGGATTCTGGAGAATCCAGCCAGATGTCTCCCACAATGCACAGCTGCTGTAGGGGAAAGACAATGTGGTAAAACACCTGAGTAATTGCTGAAAGCTGAGGTGACCTGAAATAACACATACTGTAGTTCGACCCTAATGTACTCTTAAAAGGACAACTCACTTGAAATAAAAACTGGTCATCATTTACTCGTCCCCGTGTCGTTTTAAACCCATTAGACACTTTCGTCACACTTTCCTATAAGGTCCTTTCCTTTCAGTTGTTTTAAAACACTTTAAATGGCGCATTTATGGCGCTTTTTGTCATTTTTGGAGCATCCCAGCCCCATTCACTTTCATTTAATTAAAGAGCACCAGGGATGAAAATAATATATAAAAATAATAAATTTATTATAAATGCATGCAAATATTTATTTATACTAAACCTTAATATTTCTTTAAATTGTGAAATATTGTCTTTTTTAATGATTTTCAAAATAAAAAAGTAATTTTTTGCATTTGAAGCAACATGAGGATGAAGAAATTATGATATAATTTTCTTTTTTGGTACAATATTCCTTTAAAAAAAGGTAAGGGGCATGATTGAGGGAATATAATTATTTAACGGCGTGAGAGAGGTGGTGATGAAATTAAAGAGCTAATAGAGGAGCAGAGATTGGAGACACGGGACAGAGAGAGTGAGAGAATGAAAAGAGAGACAACGGAGGAAAAAAAAAGCCTCTGACTCATCTTCAGCTGCGGGGGCGAGGGAGGTTTCTCTCTCTCGCTCGCTCTCTAATGCATGTGGGTGTAAATAAGCCGTAAGAAGGACAGAAAAGGGAGATTTCTCCAGATCTCCCTCCTCTCACAGGTGGGCACAGCTCTGTCACATGTGTAAACAAAGTGCTTTTTGCTCTCTTCCTCCCATGTTTCTGCCTCTCTCTTCCTCTCTCATTACTTCCCTTCCAATTAGTCATGATCTACAGTGTAATTATGTCACAAAACAGGACAGTTGGAGAAAAACACTGAAACAGACTCAATAAAATTCAGAAATTACATTTTCATAACACAATACACTAGCTAATGAGGATATGCTTCCCCAGAGCGCTAACCATGTGTAGCACAGTCCTGCCAAGAGTGTTGTTTTGGTTTAAACCAAGGTCCAAAATGTAGACTAGTACATAAACCCAAATGCCATGCTGTGCTGCAAATCTATGAACGTTTATGTACCAGACATGTGACTGAAAACGACGAATACCTAAAGAAAGCTAGCTAGCTGTTAGCATTTTCATTGGCATTTTGTCAACACTTAGTAATATGCTAGCATATTGCTAGCCTCAAAGCTAACACACATGAACTTAATGCCTCAAAACTTATATTTGGATATCATAGGTTGTTTCATATTTGAAGGTAACTATTTACCATAGTAAAACAAGAATAGGCTGTATACACAACAGGAGGACTGCAGGCTTTTAATGTGTTAGCATAGCATCAACATTTGCGTAGAGTATGTTTCTGAACTAAGTACTCCTCTGTCTTCTAATTTGCTGTTATTTATTCACGTGCCTCGTTGTCTCTGTCACCTTTTCAGCTTTTATAATTAAGTGTACAGTTGTCATGGATATGCGTAGGGTAGCTACATCGAAGGTGTGGGACTAACTCTACTGCAGCGGCATTTTTCTCTGTCTGCTTTCTCAGTCAGCTGGAGAAAAGCCAAATGTCTCAAAGAAAGTACAATGTTGGTTTAATACCGCACATGAGTGCACACAAGCAAGGACGTCTGCTGCTGTCTCTGTCGTCCTATGTAGAGCAAATATTTAGCGATGTGCTACAATATAAACAAGTGTTTATGGGTTTCATATGGCCTTCAAAATAAGTTTGCGCTGTTGAATAACCAAGGGAAATCTCTACGCAGCAAGGGTTTTTGTTGTAGCATCACACCAGGAAGATAATGACAAGTTTTACCTTCCTTTTCTTCCGTTCTCTTTTTTCTTTCACTCCTTTTCTCCTAATTTCTAGGAATTTCCGGAAGCATTTAAGAATGGTGGGCAGCAGAAGAATGAAAGCACAAAGTGAGTCTATGTGTGAGTGTACAGTATGAACGATTGCATTGCTTCATTTGAGTGTTTTTGTTTTGTAAATGTTATGCATGTGCTGCACGTGCATGTGTATTTTTGCATGTTTGTATGAAAGATGATTGACAGTTTTGCCTCGTTGTGACCTATAAACCAATGACTGAGGATGCGTGTTGGTCCATTTTGCTCTTTATGTGTGTTTCAAGTGGAGCACGGGAACAATTGGACATACAGTATATGAGAAATGTGTGTGTAGCTGGTGTGTTTGGGTGTATGTGATGCAGCCCGCAGTCTGTAAGGATCATGGGGCAGCGCGTGTGTGTGTGCGTGTGACCATCTCTCCACTTCACTAGCATTTGCAGAGCGCAGGACGAAGAGTTTCAACCGATCATGGAGCGATCCAACCCCTGTCAAACAAGACTCCCTAAACGACTCAAAAGACAGTGAGTCCAGCTGTACACACACACACACACACACTTATTCATGCCACTATGACACACTTAGCATAACAAGATCACAGCATAAAATGATTGACCTCACTAGTTATTACTTATTTGCATGGCTGTTTAAGGGTTTATGGTCAGATCTTTTTTACAGTTTTTTTGAAAACTTGCATTTATGTGATCAGTATTCAACTAAAACAGCAATATTGTGAAATACTATAACAATTTAAAATAAGTATTCTATTCTATTCTATTCTATTCTATTCCTGTGGCAGCAACACCGTAATGTCTGTAATGCCACATGATAATTCAGAAATCAGAAACATTTCTAAATATATTAAAACAAATTTCAAAAAGCAGTTGTGTTGCTCAATATTTAATTTATTTTTTTCTTTTGTCAGGATTATTAATAGAAAGTAAAAAAAAAAAAAGTTTTGGTTACAAATGCTTTAGTCTTTTCTGTCACTTTCGATCTGAAGTATTATTATTATCTTATTACTATTATTATATTATTATAAAGTATTATTTATTTAAAACAAAAATCATAGAGATCCCAAACTTTTAAACATTAGTTTATAAAAAGTTATTACATTAAGACCAGAATCCTTCTTGCAGACCACTTATATATCCTACACAGACGTTCCTCCTCTGCTCTTGATGCTGATCCTGTTTGTCTGTCTTCCTCTGAGCGTGGTTCTGTCCCGAATATGTGCTCCTCTCTTTCTCTCTCTGTGAGTATCTGTCCTGCCTGGAGCGTCTCTGGAGACGCACGCGCGTGTGTGTGTGTGTGTGTGTGTGTGCGCGCACAGTTCTGTGTCAGCATGTTAACTCTGTGTGTAGTTTGCCTTTAGACTTATTTTTGTCGTTTAATGTTTGTTTTTGCCACCTGTGTCTTCAGGGAGCCTGATGAATGATTGTGAACATTTGACTTACAGTTGTAATATTTGTATGTTGGCTTTTCTCTGTCTGTTTTCTCTCTCTATAGCTGCCTGGTTTTTCTTACTATCTCTTATACAACCACTACTATGGTTTCTATGGTCAAACGAGATTCAAGATTCTGGATTTTAGTTTTTGTTTGTATAAGCATACTTGGTGTTAAAAGGAATTCACAGGAAATGAACTGCATTTTTAGTCATCAAAGGAATAGTTCACCCAAAAATGAAAATACTGTCATCATTTTGTCACCCTCATATCATTTCAAACCCCCACGGTCTGTTGTTTTTGTTTGGAAAATGAAGAAATTATTTTATCTGCTGTTTAACACGGCTGTCCAAAAAGGATTTTCACAACCTATTTTGAGTTGCCATAAAAGTGTTATTTTAGTATTATTCAGAGACTGCTATAGTATTTATTTTCTTATTGATTTTTTCTGATTTAATTTTTTGTGCACATTGTTTTAGTGGTTTAGACTTTAACATAGAAGTAATTTTTATTATTAAACTCAGTTTAACCAACTTATTTCACAGCCTATTTTTTAAGTTAGTTGCCAAAACAAGGTTTCTATTTTTATTTTCACCAATTTTTTTTTAAAATTTTTTTTTAATTGAAAAAAATATTTTAAATAGTTTTAATGTTTTAGTCATCAATAATAACATTACAGGACTTATTGTGAAATACTGAAATATTCATAAATACTTACTCAAATACTATGACGCTTTTTGTCGGGTTCTGTTTTGACATTTTCAGTACCTTGACAGTTTCTCAATATTAACTATCCTCCTGTTGTATTTACTTTAAAAAAAAATCTCTTCATGTTCCACGTAAGATATAACAGCATAAAGGTTTGAAATACATTTTTTTGGTGAACTTTTCCTGTTATCAGGTTATGACTCCTAACATAGAAGCAAAACTGAATGAAAGCCAACAAACAGCTCAATTACTGCAGTCCATGTAAACAAATTCACTGTCAATATGTCTTATCTTTGTTCCTTTTTCTCTCTATCTCAGCCTTTCTCTTTCTCCATCCACTCTTTCCTCTTATCATTCCTCGCTTGCCTCTTTGTTTCTTTCTTCTCTTTGTCTTCCTCCGGCCGTCTCTGTATCCATCATTAAACTGTCTCTTTGCTGTGTTGTGTGATGCTACAGGCGGGGAGCTACAGACGACCTGCGGTACTCCAGAGGAGGGCGGGTGTGAAGACATGGACTGGGAGGAGGAGAGAGAGATGGAGAGACTGGCATGTGAGGGGGATGACTTTATCCCTCCCAAAATTATGGTATGCAATTTAAATGTTAGTTTTTTTTTAATTTTTGCAAAATTCAGATTTTAATTATGCTCAATTTTGAAGTCATTACATGGTTTTTTTAAACAATTTTGTGACATTTTCAGTTTTTCCTTTTTAATCAAATGTTAAATTTAACTTTTAGGCTCGTGATACATTCAGCTAAATTGCTCAAAAAGTTGTGTATCATCAGCCTAAGTGGTGACCTTTTTTTGTCTTAAGTCATTTTGTTTAATTAAATTTACTATGTTATTTTAATTTATGTAAAAAAAAAAAACAATTGTAATTCTTAATGGTGACTTTTGTATCCTTTAGTTGATTTCATCTAAAGTTCCTAAAGCAGAATATGTTCCCAACATCATTCGAAGGGGCGATCCATCTATTATACCCATACTCTATGTAAGTCAGGCCACTTTTCCCTCTACATCACTATCATATATCTGTTTTTAGACCATTTACAATAAAACACATTTGCAGGGTCAACAGATTTCCACTGAAAAGACACTTGAAACACAAAGCTAATGTTTGCTTTGTCCTGTGCAATAAAACCAAAGGCACTCTATAGGATGTGATACAAGAGGACACATCACAAAATACTGTCCAGAGGTTTGACCAAATTGAGAGCAAGAGATGACCAATATGATAGCAAACACAATAGTAAATGACGACACGTCTTCAACAGCACAAAGAAAAGCAGAAGCCAGTAATATTATCTGGAGTGTGAATTAGAGATTAGAGACGTTGAGCATGATACAAAGAAGATTTTTTTCTTCAGAATTAGTCTTATCTGTGTGTTTGTATTGATTGTTTTCATTATTTTTATCTTTAGGATCATGAGCATGCCACGTTTGATGATATTTTGGGTATGTACCTTTATGTGTGTGGTTGTTGTTTGTTGCTGTGGGATTTGGTGTGTGTGTGTGTGCGCGCACACGCGTTTGAGCATTTTACCCCTTGCCTGGTTATTTCATTGTGGAATGACGGTGGGCTTTGTATTGATTTTTGCACCAGCCAGCATGAGAAACACAATAACAATTGGATTCCTGATATATGACACTGGATCAGAGAAGTGCTTATATTTTCTAATGACTGTTTTACAACACTGATACAAATTAACTTTTTTCTTCCTTTTAAATGTCAGTGGGTAGTTATACTCTTTAAAGTTAAATCTATATATTTTAAAATTACTCATAAAAGGGCTTCAGATATATAGATATCATGTATAATTTTACGTTTATATATTGAATATATTTATATATAATATAAAATATAAGAAAATGAAAATATAAATGTATAAACATAAATCTTTAAAAAATATATACTATGTGTGTGTGTTTATATACATAATAAATATCCACAGTACAGTACACATACATATAAAAAAAATGGTAAAACAGTGTTTTATTTTGGATGTGATTAATCACAATTAAATGACATGATTGATTATAGACTTCAGTATAGTCTATATATAATCAGTATAATATGCAAAAGGTTCCCTTTCAGTCGGTCACTCCGAGTCACGTCGGTGACCGACGAATAGGAATCTCGCTTTGAGATGGCAAATCTACTCTGCTTGTATACAAACACGCCAATGAATTGGCATATGCTGATTAATATCCAGCTGCACCT
>JAUCMU010000046.1:1856749-1883017 GCA_032275025.1 Enteromius treurensis | reverse complement strand
TGTAGAACAACCTGTTGTTCTGAGATTGCACATCGACTCTTCTGAATGGTAAGTTATGGGCGGGTATATGCAAATGTAACTATTACGCCTCTAGACTGTTACGTAACAGTCTGTGTTGTGTTGGAATTTGACCGTTTTTCAGTCGTATTTTGCAAACATGATGAACGAAGGTCTTGGGCTTGGAACGACATGAGGCTAAGCAATTAATGACAGAATTTTCTAACCTTAAAAAGCGTCACCTATTGGGAAAAAATTAGGAAAATGGTAGAAAATATTTTAAAACAAAGTTAAAAAACCCAGCCTAGCACCTGCAGTTGTAGAATACCGACTATAATCCTTATATGGCACTTGGAGATGTTTGTTGTTGCACCTGTTCTCTGTATAAACAATTAGACGTAGCATCTGGATACAAAACTCCCCTGGAATCAGCAAATCTTGTGTGCTGACTCAAGGATCTGAACCCCACATGTGCCGCTGGGTTCATTCCTCACATGAGCCCATGAACAAGAGCTTTTAATGTCACTTTATTGGAAGCGAGCTGAAATTGACGGCCTATGTTACCTTTTCCCATAACCTTAGAATTGACTAAAAGCGCTGTTTCATATATAAGACATCACCTGCATTAGCAAACGGTGCGCAACACGACAGAATGACCGAATCTGTTATGACGTGTACACATTGAACTCCACAGTGAATAAGGTTGTGTATAATTTTAGCTGCTGCTTCAGCTGTGCAATTTTAGATGTTTCACCTTTCTATAGATAATCTGTAACAGAAGGCCATTACTCTTTCCGCCCAAAACATGCTGACCGGAGTGAATGAAATGATTTTGCTGACTCTTAAACCCCACTTTCTTTACCCTGAGCACTTGCACTTTGATTTGCGCATTGCTTCTGAAGGCCGACCTGCAAGTATATGATCTCAATAGTATTTTTTTCCCGTACTATGGAAGTCAGTGGGAACGGTTCAGTTACCAACATTCTTTAAAACATATTTTTTTAAGTTCAACAGAACATAGAAATTCAGACAGATTTGGAGCAATGTAAGTAAATGATGTACAATTTTTGGGTGAACTGTCCCTTTAATTTGCATGAGCCAAAAATGTTAAAACAGGTTAACAACAGTTTTGGTAAATGAACATTGATTAGTGGCATACATTAAGAAAAGCTCTTTTCTTTATATATGATTACCCTTGGTTGACTCAGGTCTTTTACAGAAAGGGCTGTTTAGATGTTGTTCTATTATTTGTGACTCTCTGAACCTCAATTTATCTGCTCTTAGTTTACTCTAGAAAACTGCTGACATGTCACATCTAAGGTTTATTTAGTAGCAAAGTGTTAAAGCACACTAATATTAATTCTTCTGGACTGTAAAACAGTTAGTTGTGCACTAATTGTGTGTCAGGGTTTGGGCCTACAATAGATGTCTCTCTATTGATCTTAGGAGCACTTAATAATCAGAGAAAGATATGTTGGTGTAGAAAGTGAGTTGTTAAATTCATCCTTTTTTTTTAACACAGCCTCGTTTTTATTAGTATATTAAGCTATGATATTATTAGGTCTTGGCAAGTGTACTTAGAATGTGTTTCCATGAATCACTTGTATGACAGCCTTGTACTGAGAGACACTGATTGCATTTCCCATATAATGAGTCCTGCATCAATATATTTGCCACGTTCAGTTACACCAGGGTCATTTACAACCGCCATAGGAACATATTTCTCCAGCACAAATGACACCCACTTACCGTCACCCACATGCATTTCCTCGCAGGAAGCCCTGTCGCGTGTTCCTCTGGCTGTAAACGCTTCCATCACAAATCATACGTGCTGTTTACCACCAAGTGCTCTCGTTTTACAGTGCTGGTGGCCTCCAAATGGTTTTTTCTTCATTTTTTATGATCATGAATTAACATTACCCGGATCATGTCTCTTACAGGACTCGCCCGGTGGAGATCGAACTTTCGAGCACACAGCATTGTCAGAACGGTAAATCCATGGCCTTCAAGTCACCTCAATTACAGAGGAGAACACGGGCAGTAATGCAGACACCCTTATCAGAGAAACCAAGCAGAAACCCCGAACTGTACCTGAATACTAATGACAAAAATAAGCAGTCCTCCATTCACACACACACACACACAGTAGGACTTGTTTTGTCATGCCCAAGTACTTGTCATATTGAGTTACTCTCATGATTTAATTAGAAATAATTAAATCATGTAAATCTAGTAAATAATTGAATCTATTTATAAATTTAAATAGAGCTTTTTTTTATTTAATCTAAAGGAGTTTAATAAGGACATATTGATTTTTTTTTTTTTTTTTTGGTTAGTTGTGTTTTCAGAAATTGGTTTAAATAATATACTTTTTTATGGATATTGTGTGTAATAAATATAAAAAAAATGAAATTACATATAAAAGTTAGAGTAAAATAAGTGTAAAGAAACAGGAAAAGGGGGGTTAGAAATAAATTTGCTATTAGATTTTATTACAAATGAACTATAGTTGTTTCTGCCAAGTCATTTATTTCTTTATTTTCCTGCTATTACATTCATTCATTCTGCAGGTTTGGTCCTCCATAATATTGCTCAACTGTGTTTCGTTACAGTAAATGTCAAAAAACGTGAAAACTAATCCATTTGCTTTTATTGGTGTAACTAATAAACTAGATATATACATATTTGAATGTAACCAAGCGCCATATACACAAATAGAGTCAGAAAAAATACAAACAGTTCAATTAAACTCAGTAAACAAAATAGATTCTGATTTAGAAAGCCTAGATGCGAAATGACTATACAAACATATATACAAGGACAAAGTACAAGACCCTACTAATATGAGATTACTCACATATTTTAAACCCCTGTGTGACCTGAGAAAACTAATTCCACAGCCCTTAGTATAGTACATTAACAAACTGCTCTGTACTATTAATATTTTATCTGATTGTTTAGCTTTAATGACTAAATGAACTGAATTATTATTCAGTAATACATTATGTTTTTAAAAGTTGAGCTTTTCTACAGCCATATTTAACTGGGTATTTTAGAGCTCTATCAAACATGGATGTTAACAGTGGGAGAAATGAGTGACACGGCAACTACAAGAAGGCATAAATATGTGACATTAACAGTGTGTGTCAAATAAGCGAAGTGCGCAATTATTTTGACAGAACATGCTAGTTTTTTATAAACAAAGGTAATACGTGAAATCAGGACAAATACAGGGAAAATCTGTTTCTCTGGTTTGGTTTGTTCCAGGTTTGTGCAACCTCTGCTGTATATTCATTTCTTATACAAAAAAAGTAAACTCATTTTTTCCTGAAACCCATATAAAACAGGAATGGTCTGTAGAGAATTTGGTCTTTTAAAAAAAATCAGCTGACAAGTTGGTCCCTAGACAATCATATTACTTTCATCTATATGAAATAAAAAATAGAAAAAGGTCAAATTCAGCCTCTCACAATCATTCAGTGTCACACTCTGCAGGGAGGGCGTCCAGAACTGGTTATTGAGCGAACCTTCAGTTGAGTGGTTTTGTTCTCAATTACCAGACATTCCCCTGTATATTCTACTCTTGGGAGAACAGAGTGCCAGTCACGCTTCACCGCTGCAGACTCTTATGCAGCGCAGTCCCTTAAATCCTTCTGTCCAGGGGTTTGTTAGGATGGATTTGTGAGTTCACCCTGTGGTTAGGTTGTTGTCTGGTGGCTCTAGGGTCTCAGCGATGTCCTCCAGCTCATCTAGGAGCTCAGAGAAGGAAGGTCTTCGGAATGCGTCCATCTGAGAGAAAGACAGAAACAATATGAGCTTTGGTGTTTCACTGAATCTGTTACATATACATCTTTAAAGCGGTTAACCGGGTGATTCAGGAGCCACATTATGAATGCTGAAGGTGAAATCTCTCACTTCACAGGTGTTCGTTCTATTCACAGTCACGCCATATTAAACACGACCCTGGAGTCGCTCCTTCATACCTGGCAACAGCTGGCAGAGAGTTCCAAAACCCGCTCTGGGCAGCCCTGCACCAGCTCTCTGAACGATTTCACATCCAGCCCATAGTCCTGTCAACAGATGTCAGTTTAACTTTTAATATTTCCTTTAAAGGAACACTGCATGCAGAAAGATGTGGCATTCAGCATTCAGCAGCTATCTTGTTAAAAAATTTATCTCACAAAGAAATTTATTAAGAGCAATTCTTTGCAAAAAAAAATAAATAAAAAATTGATGCAAAATGCACAGTATTAAGTGTCTATGATAAAGTGTAAAAAAGAAGAAAAACAATTGCAAGCCATATTTCACAATAAGACTGCAGGATAACACTTTACAAACTATATCTCACCAGAAAACTGCAAAACACACTTTACAAATAAACTGAAGGCCTATGTCACCAGAAAACTGTAAGTCAAACTTTACAATTTTACCAAATTAATTCTAAACTATATATCACCAGAAAAATTCTAAACGCGAACTTTACAAACTACGCTTCACCAGAAAAATGGTCAGACAAACTTTAAAATTTGTCCAGAAAATTACACTTTATGAATTAGGATTTCACCACAAAATTGCAAAACAAACTTTACAATATATATTCCACCAGAAAATCATAAGATAAAATTTTAAATAATAATCTTTAGGAAATGTATTATACCATATAATTGCACAAACACAAAATGTATAAACAATCTATATTTCACCACAAAAAAATTAAGACAAACAAAAAAAAACTAAACCAGACTTTGCAAACGATGCATTTCATCACAAAATTGCAACTTTCCAATCCATATTTCACCAGGTAATCTTAAGACAAACTTTACGAATTTACCAGAAAATTTTTCAAATTATAAGATACACTTTGCAAATAACTATATACGACTAAAAAAAAAGTACAGACAAACCTTAATCTTAAGACACTTCTTTCAAAAAACTTGAACAAAATCTTTTGACCGGTAGCGCATGAACGACAGCCACGTGTCTTTAGTATCATACATACAGTATATTAACAACTACAGTGAAAATATACATCGACCAGAAAATCATTATCCTAGATGCGACAGAAGAGCACGATGAATAAATCCATACTAAAGAATCTAAAAGTCCGTGCGATGGTTCCTTTGACCCAGATCAGATCTATCTGTTCTCTCCCCTCCAGACATCATCGGCTGTCCATCAGCATTAATGAAGCGTAAATGACCACACTGCTGTACACCAGAGCGCAATCACTCTGTCTGACCTTACTTTCATCCCCGATGCGGGAAAGAGAAGCATATTAATTCACGCGACATAACAAGCCTCTCTTAAAGGTTGTATGTAATCATCCCAGAGCTCGTGCAAGTGCTAAATTACGCATTCGATATAGTGTACATGAAGAAGATGTATTCATTTGCATGTGTTGGTGAATAAACTGTTTTCTTTGTGTGTTTACCTTTGTCCTGGGCAGCACTTCTGGGTCAGCGGGGATTCTTGCTAAGATCTCACACAGCATGATCCCAAAGGAGAAGACATCAACCTATGATTAAACAGAGGAAATGTTCAGTTCGGGCTCTAATAACATCAGCACCAGCGCTAGCTCTCTCTCTCTCAATGAAGCAAATTGTATCTGTTACTCATTATAAATGACTTTCCAAATCTGTACCTTAGCCCTGACCTATTAAAGTTGGCATCAAATCAGAAGGTTAATTTTTAATTAAGACACTACTCCAAAAGGTTATGTGGATTCATTTGAAATCTGTCGGTAAACCAATACTAATTTAATTTCGGGGGAAAAAGACTAAACGTCCTATTTTAGACTTTTCTCATTTTTGTTGGTGCATCATTCTGTTTTTCAGTACCTTGCGGTCGTAAGGCTCTCCTCTAAGCATTTCAGGCGCCATCCAGAAGGCAGACCCCACCAGAGACAACTTCCTGTCAGGGTCATTAGCAGGCAGATCCCCCACTTCTCTGGCCAGCCCGAAGTCAGTGACCACGGCCTCCCTGCCATGCGCGGTCACTCGGATCAGGCAGTTCTGGATCGAGAAAAACAAGATTCCACATGTAGTATGTGGCATAAGATATTGTCTAAGATTAAGATATTATCTTAATTATGGTATGAGGAAAGAAAGAAAGCCAAAATAAGCAAAGGAAAAAAGTATTTTAAGAAGTTTTTTCTCCATCTCAGCTTACCAACGCAATTTTACCACAATTTTTCCAAACACGACAGCAAAGCAGCACAGTTACAGTATTGTGCCACAAGATGGTAGTATTGTTCCAGAGGAAGATCACTAAGCACTAAGAAATTGTCTTTCACTCTGCATCTCTATTACAAAAACCCCTAGAGCCTAAAAAAACAAACCAGACATTACCTGAGCGTTTAATTATTCAAATCTACTGTGTCATAAAGCTTTATAGTTGCTGTTTTCCTTTATTTTAAACTGAAAGTTAAGGCTCTAACATATGATTGGACTAATGATATATATTAGTGTGCAATAAATATAACTATAAACAATATTTAAATGATAATATGAATTATTACACAGTGTTACAAAATTAGTTTCACTTGATTTTTTATGGTTTTGTAATTCTGTGGTGTTCGTTATTATTTAGTTTCACATTTTAGCAGCATTTTGGTCAGGTTAATTATGGAATTTCTAAAAATTAATAAGCAAGTTTTAAAGATATTTTTCTTTTGCAAAGATGAGAACATTTTAGAGGTTTCTGTAACAATCTGTAATATTCTAGTGCTTTCTGGAACATTCCAGAACACTGTGTGGGACTACACATAAATGACAAAAATCATCAGTCAATCAGATTAGCTTGTATAAGTTGTCAGCATATTTTATTTTTTAATTTGATCCTCAAAAAAGTGATGTGATTTTCATATTCAGCACTTAAAGCTTCATAAAAAAAAAACATTACAAAATAAAAGTGAAACAGATTTTTTTTTTTTATGTTTTACAGTGCTGTAGATATATTATTTCATTTCATTTATATCTTATCTAATAATAATAATTTAAGTATTATAAAATGCAATACAATATAATAAATGGGTTTCATTATTAAACAACTATATAATTAAAGATACATTTATTTCATTTATTATACTATATAATAATGATAATATTATATACTTAATTATTACTAAAATATATCCTAATTTAATTCAATTATTAATTTAACTATAATAATAATAATGTTGATTTTGTAATGAACAAAAACAGCAATAATAACCCTAACTACATTTATTAATAATTAAAGACATAATTTTGTTAGTAAACTAGAGTTATACTAAATTTTCTCTTGCCCGTCTTACTTAATAAATGTGTGTAATCAACTTAATTTAGCACTATTCTTTTAATCAAACAAAGTGTCATGAATCAGTAACATTAGGGTGTAAAATGCGTATTGATAAATACGACGCAGAAAGGACTTTGCTTCGAGGATTTCAACTCCACTTAAGGCACACACATTAGTCTTTCACCAGAGCATCAGGTACAGATATACATGCATTGGCATCATGCTCCGAGGTTTCATGTATGGCAGTAACAGTACCCATGTATTATAAGTAAACACACTGACATAAGGCAGCTATACAACCACATGTAACCTCTGGCGTGGAAACTTGAACCTGTGTGTTATGCAACATAACGAGTAATGCTTTACCTCCACACTGTGTTAAGGCTATAAAACTATAGTAGCAATATACAGTATGTGCTATGTGTACCTATCTTTTCCTTGTGGATGATAAAAAGCTAAAACAAAAACCCTCAGACTTATACTAGGCCGGTAAACAACCCCCAGCTACCAACAATGACATCTTCTTCAGAAAATGTAAAAATATAAAATAGATATAAAATACAAAAACCGTTTAAAAACGACAAGTTATGTCTGCTTTTAAAGTCGTGTGCTTGTGAGCAGGGTGAGAGGATAAAAGCGTGACAGTTGACAGGAGTCAGCGGGTCATTTCTTATGAGAATGAGAAGAAAGGAAACAAGAAAAAAAGGTTAGCGAGTGAAAGCAGCCGAAGTCTGGAGTTTATGGAATGGTGAATGCTGGCTAGAGCATTAGCATAATAAAGGTCTGACCTCCCCATCTCTGTTCAAACACACAGGCCTGTGCTCACTGAACACCGCAGCCTGGCAACTGCCACAGTTAAACCTCTCAAGACCATGACTGCTTTCTCTGCTCACAACTTTATCAGAGAAACAGGTTACCCTTTCCAAAAATGCAACAAAATTCCTGTCTTTTAATCATTTCAACAAAAGAGTAAGGGTGTCTCATACTTTTAATGCTTTTATTTAACATGGATGCACTAAATTTATTACAAGTGACCATAATAGTGTTGCCAAAGATTTCTATTTTAAACATAAGTGTACTTTTGAACTTTCTATTTATCGTCCTGAAAAAATATATCAGGGTTTCCACCACAACAGTAATACTTGAGAAAAATTTGTATTCAACAAACCACATATTTTAAGTGTATTCTCACCTAAAAACTTTTAAAACTACTCATAAACCTTGACACAAAACCAGTATTATTTATAAACTGATAAGGGTTTCCTGGATTTTTCCTGCTCTGGATTTCTATGAACACATTCTAAAGAAAAACATAAAGAAGCATCACTTATTTTCCCCAGGGTAGATTCAGTTTCTTTACGAAACACGTTTCCTTCAGGACACAATGTTATTTACCAAAAAAATGTACCTTGAATGTTCACAGTAGAGGCATGTGGCACGGTTTTTTTATGTTCTGTGTGTTGCAGTATTAAGCACGTTATCTACGTCATCGCTCATTAGCGCTGAATGGAAACCACAACTGAAGCAAATCTACAGAAACCAAAGCCTTTCACTCAAGATAATATCAAGCACTCTGAGTTTCACACATTGAAAAACTCACCTCAACGCTAAGTGAATAGAAGCCAAATACATATTTCTGCACACATGCTACCTATGAAATGCATTCCATTTATGCCAGTGTTTAAGCAAATAACCTTAACTAACTTCACTTTAGTCGGTTAAAAGGTAATGGCTAAAATTAGTTAAGTTAGAAAACATATACATAGCAACAGTGTGTAGATATCCCTTTTTTTATTTATTTTAATAGAATTTAAGTGTGAGAATCCTCTGGCCTCTGTGTTAGTATACCAGTATTCACTTTGTAAGATTATGCAAGATAATATTATGTTTACCTGACAACTAATATCAGAAACTAAACTATACCTAAGCAATAAAACAAATTAGGTTATGGGAGAAAGGAGGAAATGGACAAGCAAAGTGTGCTAACCACCAGTTAAACATTAAAATATGTGGTATAATCTGCATATACGGTACTCGTTGAATCATGTATTGAACACATTTTCCCAGTCAGTCAGGTCAGGCAAGCTAATTGAACATTAGACGTAAAAAACATTAGCAGAACTTTCATCGGAGTGACATTACAAATGTCTGTCATTAGCTATAAATGCAAGGTGTGTTCTTGGCACACACCTTCAAATCTTGCTTGAACTCTACGAGGTGATATTTCATTATATATCTGTGCCATAATGGCTCGACTTTGATCCCTAACGTCTGCCAACTCACTCGTCCTCACCTTAGAGTTGAGATCTCGGTGGTAGATGTTCTTGTAGTGGAGATAGGTCATTCCTCGGCTGATATCACAGCCCAGTTCGATCTTCTCTCTCCAGCAGAGGCTGACGTCATGCCTGGCCAGCAGCTCCTCCAGACAGCCTCCGCTCACATACTAGGTGGAGGAGTGAACGACATGAGATTATAAAACACTTGGAATTATGATTTATAGAGTGAAAAGGTTGCAGCATGTTAAATCAGGAAAACTCTTTCTTTGTATGAAATGATATACTCTTGACACATTAGAAAAACATAATGTTGAGTCACTCCTTGTGTCATGAGACTTTCTGGGCAGCATGTTGAGAAGGCAAAAGATTGTGAGTACTAATTCCTAACCTCAAGAATTGGGTACAGCTTGTTCTCCTTGACACAGATGCCCAGGTACCTACAGAATGAAAAACACAGTACTTTACTTGATCAATCTGAGAACTGAGGAAATACGGTTTAAGTTTAAAAGTTTGCATAGATAATGACATAAAGGACAGAATGACAAATCATGCAATCAGCACCTCTGAACTTTATAAATATGTGTGCATTTTCATCATAACCGTTCATATAGACGAGATCAATTTGAACCTAATAAATGAAAAAAATTACTAGGTTTACTAGGTGTTTTGGGTAGCCAAAGGAGGCCACATTTTTATGACAAGATTTGACCTAAATGCAAAGGGTTAAATGTTAGTTCTTACCCGAAATATGAGCTTTTAGGGATATTAAAATTCTGGCTGGTCCAAAACATTATTTACATGTTATGAATGATAACCTCTAAATATATTTATCAATGATATTAAAATAAAACATATTAGTGCTGTCAAACAATTAATCACATCCAAAATAAAGGTTTATGTATGTGTACTGTGTATATTTATTATGTATAAATACACAAACATACAGTATATCTATTGAAAATATTTACACATGTGTATGTATTTATATACTTACATTTTATATTATATATACATATATTTAATGTAATTTTTCCCTTAAATATATAAATGTATGTGTTTGTATTTATATGCATATAATAAATGTACACAGTATACATTATATATTATGAAAATTGTTAATTTTGGATCCAATTAGTAATTTGATGGAACTTAAAATATGTATCATAATCTAAATTTAATAAAAATGAAACACAAAAATTGTTTTAAAAATGCTACAGGTGTGCAGTATGAAAATGGATATTCATATGGTGCTATTAAATTATTAAAGCTCACTTTTTTGAGTGTTAGCTGACAGAAAAGGCAGCCTCTAACTAAAAATATCTAAAATCTGAAAACAAGCCAGTATCATCTATATTTAAAAGTAATTCTAATAATAATCATCAAACATTACTAACCCTCAGTATCTACAACGAGGGCTCACAGGCTGTTGCTTTTAATATCAGAACACCATCTAAATAGCAGCCATTTCACCAGTTACCTTTGTTCAAGGTCAGCAAATCTTAACCCAGTCTGGTTTTTATTACTCAGTATTAGGCCGACAGAGTCTGAGTTGTTTTCTTCCCATGTTCTGAGTGGGCGCTATGAGCATCAGGCCGGCGTGGGATTGATGGAAGTGATTAATCGCGTGCGCAGAGGCGGCTCACCTCACTATGTTGGGGTGGGAGAGTTTCTGAAGTAGACTGATCTCCCTCACGATGCTGTTCTGATCCACATCATTCTTATAGATCTTCACCACCATCACCTTCTTGGTGGTGCCGTGCATCACCTGAGCGAGGGAGAATTACATCACTATTGATTCAGCAGCGAGGGCGTCACATACTGTACATACAGTGGGAGTTTCAACAGAAGGGATTTCCTCAAATGTTTTTTCCTTCACTGACATCCTCTAAACACATTCACAACAAAAATGAGCATCACTCTTATTTTCCCCTGGGCTAATACTGTACAGAACAGGACACAATGTTCTTTGTAAGTGCTTTCATTACTTGGCCCGTGGTGTGAGAATGGTCACAGTTGTTCACGTTCTGTGTATTTACATCAAACACGTTATCTAGGTTCAATCGCTTTGCCATTGTAACGCTCTGCTGTGATCTTAGCCCTCACTGAAATCTTCTACTTTAAGATAGTATCAAGTGTTTCACACCATGAGTGTTGGCATTACTTGTAACAGAACTCTGAGATTAAAGGAACACTGAAGTGATTTTGCAAAACAGAAAAGTTAGCATATAAAAAAAAAAAAAAGCATCTAGTTATTTTCTTGTTTGTGAAGGTTTTCAAGATCATCTAAGCTTGACAGGGTGGTGACGGTATGTGACGGTAAACATGCATTTCTTAGTCGAGTTAAAGACTGTCTGCAGGACGTAGCTTGTTTTTAGGAGACGACGGACACGTCATGTCTTGTAAGGCCTAACAGGGCCGTGACTTCCAAACAAAATGATTAGTTAGATTAATTAACATTTTGGCAACAGAATTCAGGAGAGTAGAAAATCTCCTAGAGATACGGAAAACCTTAGTAAGGCAGCAGGTGGTGGAACGAAAACATTTATCTTGAAGGTTTCAATGGCTGAGATCTCGATGAGCCCTAGCTTTGGTTAAATCAGTGCACTTTTGCTATCTAATCAGATTCTGCCTTTAGTCTCCAAACAGTAATTTGTCTGGCTCCTCCATTATTGAGAGGAAACCTTACCTTGTAGACCTTGGAGAAGAAGCCAGTTCCGATAAGCTCTGCGCTGAAGTCTTCCCAGAACTCTAGCTTTCGAACGCTGGTGCGGAGATGGTGCCAGCAGTCCGTCTGGCAGTAGGTGTCTGTGGACTCATTGAGCAGCGTTGGACTGACCGGCTCTGGAGTGTCTTCCACCTCACACATCTTGGAGATCTCATCTACAACAGAAAGAGCAGAAGCAAAGCTTAGTTTTAAGATGCGCAAGAGTAATCGAAGCAACCAAGACTTGTAAGTAAGAGACAAAGAAAAATCTGTTTTACAATAAGAAAAATCATATATTATACACAACCTTAATCATCTGAAATAAGACCAGTTTCACAGTAAAGCTTGCATAAAGATTAATCATATATCCAAGACTGCATCCACTGTATAAAGAGGATAATCCACAGATTTAAAAAAAAAAAATGCATGCATTTTAATGAAAAATAAAATGTCAAAACACACAATGTGCTTTTATATAAAATTCTTATGTGTGGATTCAGTTATTTATTAATTTTGTTGTTTCATTGCAGTGCTTATATGATTGCATAAACTAAACATTTTAAATATGATTTTTTTTTTTAGATTTACTTTATCATAAGTAAATCATAAAATCAGTACATTTTAATAAGATTTTGAATAAAAATGTGCATATACCATATATATCAATTTTTTTTTCTTGTTTACATCAACCACCCCTACTACAATCATTATTTGCAGCATCCAAAGTTACATTTCCAAAGTTGGAAGGCTCGTAAAGTTCAATGAGTTTGTGATGACATCAAATCTTTGAAACAAGTAAACGAGACACCCTTAAGCACACCTGTATACTCTCCTTTGTTGTCAGTTATATCCAGTTTCAGATCTTGAAAAGCAACCAACGGTAGGTCATTCTGGATTTTGGCCAGACGTTTTCCTTTCTACGTTGGCAGTTTCTGGCCTAAATAAGCTGCAAAGTGGACGCGACTTTGTGGCAATATTTAAAAATCTAGATATACAAGCCATGCATGCGCATTTTTAAAGATGCTCTGGCTTTATTCAGGCCAAGCAGACATGGCATAACCGTATCCTAAGAACTTGCAAATGTGCTCACCGGATGATCTCATAACATGAGGCAACATGAGCTTAATATTTAGACCGTGGATGCTAAACACAGATAATGCTGTGCACTACACAAGCTTGTATGCACAACGTCCGGCTGACTACGTGCTCTGTAAAAAATTAAAAAACTACTGAATGTGTGTGTAGTGTGTATAAGGCTGGACATTTCATTGAATTGTGTATTAGCGTGTCAGCTGGAGATTACATCACTGCGCGTCATCTTTGGTGCCCAGAGCACTGGGTGTCCTAAATGCCGGGTAACGTGTTTGCGGCTTCAGCACGCAAAGGTTTCTCAGTGATGGCCCTGCCACAACCTGCATCGATCAGCTGCCACCGACACACCAACTAACACACCATCTAACCCCAGGCTACTGACGCGCACTCACTCCTTCACACTTTATTAGATACTGTATGCGTTAACATCACCCCTCAGATATTCAAAGCTCTGTATTTGGTTGCAATAATCCCAAAGGTGATGACGCATGGCTGCTGTATTGGAAAGCTCTGGAAAGCAGAGTCCATAATTTCAGTGTGCTAGCTCAGCCTAAACTCTGGTTAGATAACTAGCTGAGAAAAGGCTGTAATCATTACATGCTGTGAGAGAGAGACCAGGTTAGATCACTGCTCTGATGTTTGTCCGCAAAATACAACATTCAGTCCTTTAAATACTTTTTTTAACGGTAGCTACCTATTAAAATGTTTTGACATTGTTTTTGTTCTTGTAATTGCTTGGTTGCTGTAATGTAATGATGTAAAAAGTATTATGATATTACCCTGTTTTTCAGTTTTCCTGCTAATCAATTAATTATTAATTTTTTTGAGAAATACAAACTGTGGTGGCATATAAAAGTATTTACAAAACTATTCAATTCAAACACTGAACTGTAATACTAGCCTATTTATATTTAACATGATGCTATAAATATATAACATTTAAAATATGTGTGTGTGCTTTCTATACAAAAAAGCTTGTATTATTATGCTTGTGTTATAATAGTTTTCTATTAAAATGTGCAAAATAGTAGCAATAAAAATTAGACAAAACTAATTATATTAAAATACCATCTAATTTCCATTACTATACCACACACAGCACCACAACAGTACTTCTTGTAGAGATTATTTGTGGAAAAACTATGACATATGTGCAGTGCACCTATGCTAACAAAAAGTGTTGATTGACATATTTTCTTTGTCCCGCTTGGATGACATTAAATGCTGGTGCGGAACATGCGTGTGTGTGTTTGCATGTGTGAACAAACCAAAAGATTTTTATAAAAACTTCCTTGAATGTATTATGGTGGCATATGTACGTAAGACGCAATAAGATCCATCGGGGTCTAAATCTTGATTTTTTTCTCTTGTCATCTAAAGAGAGCATTAGCACAATTGCCTAAAGTAAACAGCACTCGAAGATAGACAGCTCATCCAACCATCAAAGTTCATACAACACCAGATAAGATAAGAAACTCACTAATCATGTACGATAAGAGAGAGAGAGTGATTACTGCCAATGCATAACTGACTGATATTTGATATCTTGTACGATCACGCTCAAACCCATGCACACACACGCACACGGATGCACCGAGTCTTAACGCCAACCTCAGATGTCATTGTCGTTATGCGTGACACCTAAAACCTGCTTTGCCAGATGTACCATGCCTCTCTCACATGCAAACGACAATGGTGACTATAGGATTGACTGACGTGGTCTTTGAGGGGGTTTAGAAAGCCAGGGTGTCTCTTCCAGCGTCTGTGGGGAGGTTAATGTAAATGAGACATGGAAAGAGAACAAAGACAGTTTGGGGAGCGAGTGTAGAATGGTTTCAGATGTAGTGTGACGCAAAGCATTTGTTTGATCTACCTTGGGGTGAAGGATAGAAAGAACTGGTCTTCAACTACGCGCAGTGCTCCTACGGAAACAGTGAATCTCACTTCTTGATTTACTTGGAAAGTGTAGAGTAAAAGCAAACTTTTGTGATTTGTTCTACAGGGAAATTGGCTTTATGGCATTTGTGTCGCTTTTTTTCACTATCTAAAAAGAAACTGTGTCCACAGAAAAAAGAAACTAATAAGCTGGCACCACTAAAGGGTTAAAATGGGCATTTTTACAGTGAATAATTCAGTGTAAGGCGAGAACTCTCGCGTGTGTCTTTGGACGCTTTTTTTTTTTGGAGATCTATTGAGTTTTCTTCTGTCTGTGTGGCAACTGACGCTCCCTGGGTCACATCCCCTCTACTTTCTATGACGTGAGTTCTGAAGCGTGTGAATGGGAGAGAAAGAGTGAGGGGAAAAAAACCGAAAAGAGGCAAAGAGAGGATTACAGTTTGGCTACATTTTTTCCAAAGCTTAATATTATGGGAGAATAATCAGTGCAATATCGTCTCACAGATGGTTACTTGAAACCGCAAGCTGTGAAAATCTGTCATTTCAGATCGGTAACCTTCTCTAGTGCTTTGATTTGGCCGATAATAACCCTGAAGCCATGCGTGGGTTAAGCAGGTCTCAGTCATCATAGGTAATGCAGACGGCACATGCATATTTTACACATTCAGGACGGGTGCGATGAGTATTCAAAAGCATTCAGGAATCAGGACTAAGAAGCTGCTATAAACGCAGGTCAAATATCAGTACATATAGACTTGGGTTTCTTCATCAGAAAAGATTTGGAGAAATTTGGCATTGCATCACTTGCTCATCCAGTGAATGCTACATTTCTCCAAATCTGTTCCAATTAAACTCATCCGCATTTTGGATGGCCTGTGGATGGGTAAACTGTCATCAAATTTTCATATTGGGTGAACCATTCCCAAAAAAAAGGAGTGATTTAGCTTCTAATCACCTCTCTGGTGATTAGAAGTAAGCAAGCATGCATATTTTTAGTGCTGTGCTTCTGTGGATGCCTATATAAGCACACACTTTGCATGGGAATTTTTTTTTTATATAGTTATAGTTAGCACTGCTTCATGCATTTTCATAACAAACTCGCTGCATTACATCCGGACAGGCTCACACAATAATGTGACGCACAAACTGTTAAGGTTGGACACGATCAGAAACATTGCTGAAAATAACATTCTTTCCTAACATTATGCAGAGCTGCATGTGCAGGCTCACAGCTAGGAAGAGTGAAAGATTTGGCAGACTACCTGTTAGAAAACAGCACAAACAAAAAAGTAAAATGATCCAAAATGCTAGAGAAAACCTTCTTAAAATCAACTGTCTGACTCTGACATGTAGTCAAGTGTATGTATCAATTAATGTCAGGACTACATGGGCTCTAACAAAAGATTGTTTTACAACAAACAAACGTCTTCAGGGTGTAATCACAGGTTATCAGTTTCATTTAGAAAAACAGAGTCGCCCTGCAGGACATGGATAGCTGAGCTCTGCAAACACTGGAAAGATCTGGCACGGGGAGGTCAGAGAGGTCAGGCATTTGAGTACAGTGATATAAGTCCATGTGCGCTACTGTTCAAACGTTTGGGGTCAGTACAATTTTTTTAAGTGAATACTTTATTAAGTTAAAGTGCATTAAATTGAACAATTACAAAACGTTACAAAAATCTTTTTTCAAATAAATGCCATTCTTTTAAACTTCCTATTCATCAGATAAAAAAAATGCAGTGTTTTGAATACTGAGAATTACAAGAAATGCTTCTTGAGTAGCAAATTTTATAGGCGGCTGAAAATTCAGCTGTCAACACATGCAATACTATAGTTACATTTTAAAATATATTAAAACTATTTTTTTTTACTATATATGTCAAATAAATCTAGCCCTGTTGAGCATAAAACACTTTTAAACAATACTACCCCCGACATTGGACGGCAGTGTGAAAACACACAAATAAAGGGTGCGGTTCATACCAGACACCATTCTGCAAAATGCCTCACTTTGTGAAGATCTTGAAGCATCGGACATGAGAAAAAGCACCTATCTGCTGTTCTTATAAGGATAGAAAATCAATATCATTATGAAAGACATACTAAAAAAAGGCTATGGATAAAAACAAGGCAACAGGAACCAAAATTCAGAAAAGTCAAGTCGTCCCAGAAATGCAACATACACAATTGTGGCCTAAAGAACTGACACGATTGGAAACTCTTAGACTATACAGCAAAGTCACCGACACCTGTGAAAACGAGACTCTTTTCAGTTGTTTAAAGGTTTTAAGACACTTGATCTCCAATTGTACATGTATGGACGGATCTACCAAGTTAACACATGCAGCTCGAACCAAATCTTTAAAGGCTTGCTAGCCGGTAATATGCAAAACGTGAGGAAAAAGGTCATCTGATTTTCCACAAAGGAAATTAATCCTGATTACATCAAGAAAACAAGAGATTAGCTACAGCCTGAGTTCATTAGCGGGTTGTGTGCCACTGCTATGCAGGAATACAGCTGACAAACTGAATCAAACCCCTTGTTCCCTTTGTTTAGCCTGCATTGATGACCTTTAACCTTCTATTGAGACCTTCCACTGCAAACTGGATGGTCAATAGTGATTCTAACAATTTTCATTTTGAACTAACTGACAGACATGGAGCAGTAAGAAAGGGCCTGCTGCCATTTTAGACGCCCTGGACATTGTTTCCAAAACGTTTAAGACATACTTCGGCACTAATGCTCAGTGTTGCCAGATTGGATTGACGATTTCCAGCTCACAAATACATGCCAAAAACCACCCAAATTTTTAACTAGCAATATGATGCGATCGAATGCAAATCAAGGTTTATAAACGGCATTTTTAACACTATAAAACAAAATGATGATGACAAAACAATATAAACATAATGCTAAATAAATTGGAGAACATAGATTAAAGAGAATTAACCTACCAAATATGAATAAAAAAATATTTAAAAAAAAAACAAAAAAACGGTGCACTCGAAAAAACTGCATAATTTTCAAAGTCAACAGTCAGACTTTGACTCTATAATTTCCCACAGAACTAGAAAGACTTTGAAGTTTAAATTGAACATTATACAAAACTTTGCACAGTCGACAGTAACAAGTCCAGCAGATTTCAATACTAATCCGAACCATATGAAAGAGAAAAGACAGGTTCGTATACATTTTTATTTAACTGTCCTCTGATTTTAAAGTTGCAGTGATAAGAGTCTTCATGTCATCTCTCCCACAACAGGTGTAATTCTTGTTTTGAGGGAGACGTCAGCATCAGCACCATTAGTCTTTGCAGTGTGTGTATGTTTAATAACGTTGTGATGATCACTGATTGGATGCGGCATGCACACTAATTAGTCTATATTATTCAATTGTTTGAAAACCGCCCAAATGACCCAAAACCCGCCAAAGCCAATATTTACCTGCACAAACAAATTGAAAACCGCCCAATCTGGCAACACTGCTTCTGCTTTGGGTTGAGGTAACAAACATTCCCCTCACAGAACTGTCAAAAAAGGTCATTGACCTCATGTCTGAGATGTAGATGTTTGGCCAAACCCAATATGAAATTTAAACAAACTGACTGTCTGTATAAACAGACATCTTGCGACCCTGAAGACTTCAGTTATGATCACAGAAAATCCTGCTTTGCAATCAAAAGAATACATTACATTTTTAAATAATAGTAAATGCAGCCTTGGTGATCGTAAAAGACAAAAACAATAAAAAACGTGAGGTCAGTGTATATCTTGACCCAGAGTATAGTATACATCCTAAAATTATAATGCACTGACATGAGGAAATCATTCAGTGTTTCTACCTGTACCCTAACTGACAGCAAGGCAAATCAAAATGTAATCATTGATGTAAACCTCTTACTCTACTAGCTTAGATTTTTTTGTCTTGTTTCCAGCCAAAATATCTAGAAACTCCTAAATAAAGAAGGATTTTCTAGAATAAGTTGTAGCTCAAAACAAGCACAATAATCTGCCAATGATGTAAGCAAATCTTGTTTTCTGTTTGAAATGAGATTATTATGCTTTGGCAGAAATGCCTTCTCGATTTAAGAATTTGAAGACAAAAAATCCAAGCTAGAAAAGTAGAAAGTAGATTTTCTGCATCCTGTACATGCTGCATACACTAGAAACGACATAGTTCTTGAATGTTCTGTTTTCACTTGGCCTCATCCATCTGCAATGTTTCTGTTTGCGCTAAACTGACAGTACTGGTAGACACTCCGCGGTCTGTTACCTCAGTAGATATAAATATCTGATTTATCGCCTCCATTTCCATTCGTACTCTCTAACCTCTCAACAACTCTTCACACCTCCATAATTTGCAAAACAAAGTGTCAAATCTCACAAAACATAATATAAATCCTCTTGATAGATACAAGCAATACATTTGAGAAATAAAAGTCAACCACGCATGTTTTTAACAGCCCCATTTTTAACAATATCCTTGTGTGCATTTGCATTTGTAATACAGTTGAATATTTGCCAACTGCAATAAATTTCTAACCTATGCCATTCAGTAACAGCTGGGAAGATGGGTAGATCTAGGGTACTAACACTAATTTTAACCCAGGCAATTAGAGGCTTCATATCCCTCTCAGACCAAACAAAATACACTCTGACATATAGCTTGTACGCAAAGGCAGCCAAAGTGTGTTCTGCATTGTCCTTTTCAACAACAAAAAAAAGCTGAGAAAGAAAGTATTTTATAAATGAAACTATAAACACTTACTCCATCGGTTCAACAAGCTGTTCATGTGCATCATGAGGAGGTGGTGATGGTCAGCTTCCTGTGAGTGCCTCCAGAAGAAACCACACGAGCAAACCATCAAATACTGGACACCAAATGATATCTAAACATCTACTACAATAAAATACAACATATACTAAGTATAATGAAGTGTTGACTAGGCGGCATTTGTTTTCTTTTTTCCACCCTGTTTTTTTTGTTGTTGTTTTTTTGTAAAGTTAGATATCGCATGTACTTTTAAAGATAAACGTAACTAGCTAGAAGATAGATTATTTGCTTGTAAAAAAAATTATGATAGCCTATTTCGGCCATATTCCAGACTATCTTTCGAGATAAGTTTTACATAGAAATAAAACTGAAAATTAAAATAAATAAACAACAAAACAGGGTTTCTTTTCAGGTTTACTGTATATTTTATATATTTATTGTATATATAAAATATATGTAAATACGCAAATGAAAGAACAACGAAGTCTAATATACATTTTAAAAATACATATTATTAATATTACGATTAAATCTACGTATACATCATAAATACAAATATCTAAATTATTATTATTATTCCGCAAACCAACACAGTCAAATACTAAAACAGTATAGATTCCGCGATGGCATCTGTGGTAGGCTAAATAAATGAAAGGAAAATACGTACTTATAAATCCACCTGCCTCGCTCAAAATTCTTTCTGGCAGCTTTCTGCGAATATGTGCCTCTGATGTTGAAAGTATATCCGAAGTATGAATCCACAGTGCTTCCGTCTCCGTCAGGCTCCGCGCGCAGCTGCGTTCGGTACACAACACGAGCGCGCGCTCAGAGCTCAGGTCATTAAGCGTTTGATCAGTTGCCATAGAAACCTGCGAGGTGAAGCCATCGTGCTGATCGTAGGCTCCCCGTATCTGCGCAGTGGCTGCGAACTTGTAGCGCTTCCCACACGATTTTCTTCCATTTCCGTGCAAAATATCTCGCAGAATAGGGTTACGTATTTTGATGTTGACTGTGAGTATGGCAGGTACATCTCGTATTTAATATCTTTTTGTGTCACTTAAAACGAAATGTTAAATTAGCCAATTGAAAGCATATGTAACATTCATTTGAGTTCATAAATAAGACTGCCCTATCTTTTTGTTTAATCTTAGAATGCAAAACAAATATTTTGTTTGCAGAATGCACGAGCACTGTTTTCTGACGCCCTCTAGTGACGTATCACATGAAGAGTTCTTTAAAACATTGTCTACATTAATGAAAACTTGCGTCATCATTTGCTTATATGTTCATGCCGTCAAAACAGATGTCAGAATATTAATTATTTGGGGGGTGAACTTTTCTTAAAGGGAGAATGCACTTTGTGTCAATTCTGTCATCGTTTACTCACCTCTCAAACATTTTCCCCCCGCATTAACATATAAGAAGATATTTTGAATAGCACTGAGAATCAAACACTTGCCAGTAGCTATTTACTTTCAACTTTTGGTTACCAGCTTTCTTTAAAACAGTATCTTTTATATATTATAGGTTTAGGTTTGGAACAATTTTAAGGGTGAGTAAATGATGACAGAATTATTATTTTTGGGGTGTTACAAATGTTACAATTTTGCAGATAGACTTGAAGATATTAGCCATGTCAAAACTCTGCGTGCCCCTACTATTAATAGAAATGAAACAAAAGTAAAGGCAACTTTAATTTATTCAAATAATCAACTGGATACAATATATAGTATGGTCAGCAATGAGATCAGAGGATGCTGTAAAGAGCTCGAACATGCTTCCAAAAACATGCTGAATGAAACCGCGTGATTGTGACGGCATGCATTTATGTAACATCCCTGTAAACAGCCCTCTCAACGGTGCTTAAATGCAGTCTCTAGTGTGATATGGATGCAAACATTTACTCTAGCCCTTCAAGAAACACCGGGCAGAAACAGTGAGGAATGATAGTAAGAGGTTCTAAATATACAGTACGGCGTTCCCTTCAATATACAATGCACCTCTATCCAACGTTTCATTGCAATGTGGCTGTACATAGGAAACAGAAAAGTGCTGTTTTTGATTTCATCTGGTGAATTTAGCTCGTCGTTTTGACTGTACAGAAAAACAAAACATGGTTATGGAGGCCTTTGCTAAACATGCATCATCTGAATTCTGCTAAACATACTAATGTGCAAAGATAAATCTCCATATATATATATATATTTTCCCTACAATCAAAAAAGGGGAACGGTGCTTTTCTGGTCCTGAATATATTATTATTTAAAGTTCATCAAAATCTGTTAAAACGTCCACTTACATATACAGTAGTGATATTGTATAACCAGCTTCGGTCGGTGCACATGCATGTTTAAGTCAATATTACAAGGTTCCTTCAATAATCAACATCCAACATACACAAGAGACCAACCGATTGACTTACACGGTCCAGAACTGCACCACAATGTGAGATTTCTTATGCATAGTAATAGTATCTACACAAAAGATCCAAATCAAAAGTCTTAAAGAGAGAGAGAGAAAATAAAATCACAGAAAACAAGTACTATAAAATAGTTTACATGCAGAAAAAAAGTGGAAAAAACTAAAAAGGTAGAGAATTGACTTATAGAGTTACAAGGTAAACCCAACAACATACATTCAACCTACTTGTGCAGAAAAGACTGCCCTGATACATGGAAGCATGAGCTATGTTATTCATCTCAGTGGCGGAAAAGCACCATCACTCTGACATTTTGAAACGACAGCTAAATAGAGCAAACAAACAAACAGTCATAGAAAAATAATCAACACAGGAGATACATGACCGTATAGTGCACATTGAGAAAATCTCAACAGGGCTTTGGACTATTTTTGCTAACTTTAAAACTGAGCTTAAGCGAGTTACTATAGTTCTGCACTGTCTAGAACAGCTTATCTAAAACTTCTGATTCTACTTTATCTACAATTCTATCGTACCGAAAAACTCATGTACACATGTACTGATGATCTATGCTACAGTTATGAGTATGAAAATGTAAGGCATACATTTGTGTCAAAACAGACTGACAAACATTGATTCCTTAAGTGAAAAGTCATGCATAGATTGCACAAAGTTACTGTATTTCCTTTAGAACTTCATAGAGAATGCGTCCTATATAGAAATGCCGATAACGAACACACTCTGATCATGACGAAGTTGGAAATGCACTACTACATGGCATTTTGGTAATCCTACACAGGAAGAAACTGTTAGCTTCATGATTAAAAGGGTCATGTTACATACAAGAAGAAGAACGGTCACAATGCCTATTGTGGCATTCCCTAAAGGTTATTTGTGCCCTAAATAGTTAACCTAGTATTCAAAAACATGCTATGTAACTCTCTCAGCTCTTGGTTTTGGGCTTTGTTGTAAAAAAATAACAAAAAAAGAAACAGTTTCCAGGTTTGTTCCTGTTCACTATCTACAGCGCTGACATTATAATATAAACACAAAGTTGTGTGATTTGATAAAAACAAACACACACATACAAACTTATCTGTGTTTTCCCTATTTTCCTTAAATGACACCCTGAAGTGTTTTACGAACTACATTTATACACACATCCTGACTGCAAATTGTAAGAATTTGATTTTAAATGTTTTTTTATTTTATTATTTTGCTTCATTTGTTTAAACCTGATTTTGAGAAAAATTACAGTTGAAGTTAAAATATCTGAAGAAAGTATGAGTTGTTAATTTTTAAAGTTTAAAATTCAGTTTCATTAATCATGAAAGTCTCTCCAAATATTCAGTGAAGGAAAAAAAAAAGAAATCATGAAATGCCATCTTATAAATGCATTTCAGGTGTTACAGTCAGCAATTTTGAGGAAATTTTAAGTATTTAAAGCCATTTATGTCATGTATTAATTCCAGTATATTTTACTGTCAATTCATTGATTAATTTAATCAAATCTGATTTTTGAGATTTTCAAGAAGAAATACATTTTGATGAAAGTCAGATCATATCATGCCTCTCAAATTAATGTGATGGACATACATTAAGAATGAGAAAAACTATATAAAGGTTATTGTCTGCAAATGTGCAAAGGCTATTTATTATTTCATTTGCCTTGATTTATATATATACACACATTTTTGTATGAAGAGTTCAGATGCAAAAGCCTCCAAATACATCTGACACATTTCTTTAAAATTGGCATTTCTTTCTGACTACTATGTATAGGTTTCTGTGTAAGTACTGGTACTTCTAAATGGGTTAAGTCTGAAATTTATCACATCTGAAGTGAAAGTACTTGATAAACATAGCTATAGCTACAACATGAGGAGAGCATTCACTCACTACCATTATTTGACTAAAATGGCTTGGTCCAAGAGGCTTTTTCATTTGAACTGTTCATATATATAATTTATTTTAATTTAAACCAAACAAACTAATTTTCTAGTTGTTTGAATTTTTTAAGAAAGTCTGGGCTATCTTTATTTTTATCATGTTCAAATTCAGTTAATTCTAATAATCTATAAGATCTGTAAAACTGCCACAAAGCAGCATGTCTCTTTAAGTAATGAGTGATGGACAAACCTAAGAAATTGTACTTTTTCCCCCTAAAAAAATTCTGTTTAGCGTCGCGGTGGCGCCCCCTAGCGGAAGTAGAGGAGTAAAGCAGAGTCTCCGTGCCGGAGAGGAGAGTAGAAACACGCGCACACAGAAAACAGGTCCTGAGAGGCGGCAGAGACCTGTGGCGGACAGATACAGTGCATGCTGCTGTGGACTGTACAAATGCATGCATGAGTGGGTGGGCACCCTCCACATTAACAACCCGACGTAAGCTTCTGTCTTCCTTCCTTCCATCTTTTCATCCAGGCCCCAGTCCCAGGTCCATATCCTGGCCTTCCGGCAGCCACCACAGCCACGTCCTTGCGCATTTCGCCCGAGAAAGACGCCTACAACTATCAGGAAAGAACTTCATCCTCGCCCACGAAGGGCAGGTCCATGCTCCGCATGCATTCTTCGCTCTCTTGTTTCCTAGGAAACAGACAAATGTGGAGGTTTAAAATAAGCGCACATTCCAGGCGTGTCAACCTGTCTATAACAATGCAGACTGTTGTTAAGTGCTGCTAGAATTGTTAGGCAGCGGGGAAATTAAGTCAGTGCGAGGGGTACATGGCATTGCATCAGTCATATGCTCGGGTCGGAATGAGGCACATGAGAGTGACTGACTACCATGTTTTTGCGAGGGGTTGTATTGGGAAGGCCTGGACTCAGCACCACATGCAAAATGCACCCTGTCCAACAACCCGATCAGAGTCTATGACCATGGCCGGGCGGCAAATCAGGATGCTCCTCTCCTGACATTATGCATGAGGGGCATGCAGATATAGAAGGACCTGGAAAAAATCATCCTGAACTGCCCATGAACTTACAGGACATACATTAACTTGTTTTATCTGTTAAACATTACATGCAAAATATGCTTGATGTACTAAGGGTCGATTCTTAAAAGTAGCTTGTAAAGCTACTAAGAAATATCCTGAATATTGTAAATATTCCATGCATAAAATGCTGTTCATTAGGCAGGAAAACATAAGCGGAAAAGCTTGTTATTCTTTAAGCCATCTGAATGATAGTTTTGAGCATGCTAAAAAAAACACCACACCATTCCTTTTAAGTGCAGATCATTCAAAATGGGCATGACCATTATCTCCTACATGTAATATAGGTGGAGGAGAGTGGACAGGACATGGGTGGAGCGCTAACAGGCTAGCGGAGCTTTACCTGGGGGTACTGAGATTGCGGCAGTATTTCAAACTCCCTGCTCTCCCTTTTCTAGACGGCAGGAGAAATGTGGATACGTGAGAATTCCTAAATCGTAGAGCGTCTCTATCAAATATTCCTGAAAACATGACTAAACAAGAGCCTTAAAGGAATATTTCATGCTAGATATAAGCAAATATGCTAATGATTACCACAGAAAATAATTAATGCTTGTCCCCTGGTTTCTAAAAAAAACCCCACACAAACAGTAGGTTGAAGGGATGGTTTACTCAAAAATGAAAATTTTCAAGAATTTTCAGTTTTGGGTAAATTGTTTTGATAAGATATTGTTAATTTGCCTGGTAGTAAACAACCTGCAATGAAAGGCTCAAAGCTGCAAAGGAGGCAATCGTGAGTGCTTAAAGGTGCCATAGAATGGAAAACTGAATTTACCTTGGCATGGTCAAATAATAACAGTTCAGTACATGGACATAACATACTGTGAGTCTCAAACACCATC
>JAUCMU010000046.1:1844219-1856059 GCA_032275025.1 Enteromius treurensis | reverse complement strand
ACTGAAATGAGCAACGCTGAGAAACAGCCAATCAGAGCAGACCTCCTCATTACTATTCATGAACCTTCCAAATAAGGAAAAACAGACTGTTCATTCTAGGGTCAAATTCTAGGGTTGTAAATGGACCTGTAAAACCGTTTCTGGGCAAGTGTTAATTCACCACGAAATGTGGTCTCTCAAAAAGATAACTTAAAGTAATAAAAACCATTAATAAAAAGACAGGAACTAAGCAAAATTATTTTCTGTGGAAATGTTGCATAGACATTAAGCTCAATTTTACCTGAAAATACACTTAAGCTCTATCCTTATTATATTACAGTATGACCTAGTGTAGTTAAATAGCATAGAGTAATTCAATTACTACCTAGGCAAACTATTTCAAATGGTCTGTGACCACTGAAACCGCTGCAGAGCTCCAAGTCTACGTTCAGGAAGTTTGTTCCAGTTACAGCCCATCCCTAATGAGAAAGACTTACGTTATCGTGTGTCCTGGTGCGGCGGGACTCCTGTCTTCCCTGCGGCCCCAATCAAACGGGTTCCCAAAAGAACGCTTGCGCAGCATAGTCCTAACCAAGATCTGTAGCAGAGAGGATGCAGCAAGAATAAAAACTCCAAAAACAAGCATTGGGCTGTAATCTGTGCGGGTCATTAATCTGTTTATTCATTTGATGAGGCTATTAGCATCGAATACATTATGCGTTTTCATAAAAACAGAATTAGGGTTGTCTAAATAGGACACCAGGGGATTGCTATCTCACCACGGTGGCCAGGCTGGGAATGTGCTTGACAGAGTTTTCCACCTCCTCCTCTGTCACTTCTATCAGGCTACAGCAGTTGTCGTCCTCCAGGGGGAGGGGCTCAGCACCGTGTCGCGTCACCCATGGGTGCACCTACAACAACAACAACTTGAACAGAAATCCTGCTTTGATATCATTAATTAACTCAAGACTGCGTCTAGGCAGCTGGAGTGTCCTATATTCACACAGGAAGTGCTTTGAAATCATCTTTTAAAAATAAGGGAGGGATTTATTTTTGGTCCATTTGAAGTATTGAGGCTAAAAATAACAACATAAGAAAAAATACACTAGCACGTACAAACAATTTGGGGTCAGTACGATTTTGCAAGACATTTTTTATGTCAAATAAATGCAGTCTATTGACCCAACCCTCAACCAAACATCAACTAATAGCATGATTCTAAGCCAAAACTGTTTGTTTTTCTGACCAATTATAAAAGAGGGCTAGTACTGTTGTACTGTGGTACTACCACTACTGATCTTGAAAGGTGGCATCATCTGTGAAATAAAAAAAAAATGTCACACTGACCTTGATTTGTGGGACGGTAATTCTGCTTTCAGGATTCTTTTCCAACATTTTAAACAGAAGGTCCTTTAAGTCATCTGAAATGTCCGCGCTGTTTAGTGGGACAAAAAAAAGCTATCAATGTCAGAACATCAGGACGGGGAAGGTCTTTCAGGCTCAGGAGGAATACCCACTTCTCTGGAAGCTCCACCGGTTGGGTCTTGATCTTCTGATGGAGGCTCAAAATACGCTCATCCATAAACGGACACTGTAAACACAGCAAATAGTCCATGACAAAATTTTCTTGAACAGTTGTGCTAAATTGTTAAGAGTTGAAAATAAATATTTCAAGATAAATATAAAGGTCAAAACAGGGCGTACCACTCCAAAGATGAAACAATATAAAGTCACTGCCATTGCCCACACATCCAGAGCCTATAAAAACATAATGGTAACTTTACTTAATCAATATTGGCAGAAAGACTGACAGAATATTAGCAACAAGCTTAGAGAACAGAGCGTTTAACCTTTCCAGAGAAGTTCTTGCGGGTCTCTGAGAGGGTCTCTGGAGCGAGAAACGCTGGCGTCCCAACTGTGCTGGTCAGGAGGGCGTCTGCTCCCTCAAACTGGTTACTGACCCCAAAGTCTGCAATTTTAACATGGCCATCTTCTCCCACAAGCAGGTTGGAAGGCTTGATGTCCCGATGAATGATTTTCTGGTAATGTACTGTTGAGGATGAATAGTTGTCATCAGTTTTGATGACTATCAAGAAGAACTGCATCATTCTCAGAATCTGAGGTATATTACAGATAAAAATATATTTTTCTGAAAACCCAAGGCTATTTTATGCAATCTCAAAGAGAATAGGTACACTTATTTACTTTAAATGTCATTCAAATGGCTTCTTCCTGTCCTGTGCTGTTATCTTCTATCTATCTATTAACTAAAACTACTAAAAATCCATATTTAAAAAAAACTAATAAACTATTAAAAAAATAAATAAAGTTCAAATAAAATAATATATAAATATTAGATGAAAAACCTAAAATTACAAATATATTGCCAAATACCTAAAATATCATCATAAGTATCAAATTTACCAATCAAATTAAAATTTAAATAAATCTAATTAAACCCATATAGAAAGGGGAAAATATATAGCTAATAAGCTATTACTAAGTATTAATATATATATATAAAAAGAAATACTATATTAATGATATTTATATAATATTTATTGAAATATATCACAATAATATACATATAATACAATAAAACTGCTTGTATTCATAAAAAAAAAGAAAATAATAATAATATATATATACACTAAAATAACGATTAATGGTTTATTCATATTTTGAATTAGCTTTTTTTTTTTTCTTGTATTGTATATAAATAATACTAAAATAACTCTGCTAAGTAGGCAGTTGGCCAGAATAAGATATGCTGACAAGGCTTTAGTCTAAAAGTCTGGCTCCATTACATTATCCTGCGCCCAGCCAATGGCACGAGGCCACGAAAATGCACACTATCCTTTTATCGGGATGCATTATCAACAATCATGAGTATTGATCACGCTGCTAAGCATTAGCTAAATTTCCGCACTCACAATACTCAATTCCTCTCAGCAAGTCCTGGAAGTAGAAGCGTGCCTGGTCCTCATCCAGGGGCTTATCAGTAGGAACCTCCATCACTGCTCTGCAAACACATGGGGAATGAGACACAGTTTCTCTAGCGGACTGACACTAGCGCAGCATGGGCCGGCACTACAATCAGAAATAACATGTTTACTCACCCTCGTTTGACAAGCTCGAAAACTGTGAAAGCACACAGGAAACAGGGTTAGGATGTTTCGCATTCATTTCTCTGATTTCACTTACATTTAGCAAAGAAAAATAGCATCTGCCAAGAGGATGAGTATCTGGCCAGACTTACCCATGTACAGATGGTCCTCACTTGGATCATCCAGCACCTGCACAAAAAAACAAAGCGGTTTTTTGAAAAGGAATGAAACCAGTCAGCATAGACCTTATATCATGCCTTAATTTGACGTAAATGAAAACGGACAGAAATTCAGTAAATATTTAATATGAACATTAACATCAACATCTAATTATTAAAACCCAGTTTTGTTGACTTTTAAGGGAAGAGCTTTCTGTCAGTGTTCTTACTGGCTAAATACTAACCGCCCAGTACATATCAGTAGACTGTAAACAATTATTTTCATTTTTCAATAAACATTGCGGTAAAAAAAAATATTTTAATTTATTAATACTATTATCATACTAATATTTAATGTAATTTTGCTTAACAATAAATCCTATTTGTACTATAGTACATTTTCCTGGAAAATAAAGCAAAATTACTGATAACAATTTATTTATTTATTTTTGCAGTGTACAAACTGCAAACTCTATTTCCATTCCTTGCTGGCTTATTTATTTCTGTCATATTTAATCTGATGCTTGTAATTTTTTCCAGGTTAAAATAATCTACCCTCCCAATTTAATATATATTAATAAGTGGACTTTCTGTTTAAATGGTGGAAGTGTTTGGCAAACCAGCCATAAATTAATTTTATTTATTCTATTTAGTGATGCATAAATTAAACTACTTTATTTATTTGAAGTGTACAACATTTAAGAAACTTTCACAGCCTTTTTTTTTAATTAATGTTACATTTATTATTTGGTGCGTGTGATTTTCCCCATTCCAGTTTTAATAGATTAGCAGATGGACTTTTCCAAACGATAGGAAACCTGTTTGAAAATAGTCATTATATATGTATTTTAATTATTTCACTTGGTGGCACTAGTGGTGCATAAATTACACTTTTGGCTGCACACTGATAATACAAGCACCCACCTCCACAAGCTTAACCACGTTAGGGTGATCAAGCTTCTTGAGGATGGCTATCTCCTGGTAAACACGCTCCAGAGGCCCTTTGGGCTGAGGGGGGCCCTCAGGGCCTGATTTTGCCCCACGAGGAGGAGGTCTGCCTGTTTAAACCAACATAAGAGGAAATCACCTTAAAGGTTGAAGTACTGGGCATTTTGCTAGCTGATGAAACTGCGCCCCCAACCTCATACACACATACAGTCACACACACACACTCAATCATAAACCCCGCTGAGCGCTCCATCTGCTTTAAAGCAGACACTTACGCGGGAACCCAGCCTGCCTCATCAGTCGTTTCTTGGACAGCACTTTCATGGCCTGTGGAGAGCAGTGAGAATGAGAGAGTGAGAGCAGATATCCAGTGTCATTTCTGGTGCTGGGTGACATATGCCCAATTCTACAACCAGTACTGGGTGAGGACTACTGCCCCAAAAATCAGAACAAAAATCAGCAACAATTAATAAGAGCAATTTGAAGTTAACATTTATTATAATATTACAGCAATAAATTATTATTATTATTATTGTTTTTGTTGCCAAGCATGTTCATAATCATTAAGATCAATATTTTCATACATACTATATGCATGTCTGCTATGTTTATTTATTGTGTGTGTGTGTGTGTGTATATATATATATATATATATATATATATATTATCATATATATCATACATATATATTTTATATATGTATATCATAATACTATATATAGAAATATATTTAATATATGAACAGCATATTTTTCTTAAATACTGTATATAAATGCATGCGTTTACAGTATATTTGTATATACATAATAAATATACACAGTACACACTATTATTTTCGATAATCATTTGACAGCACTCTTATCCAAATAAATGTAATTAAAAAACTAACAAAAAATAAAATAAAATATATATATATATATATATATGAAATAGTCTAAAAAGTCTAAAGTAGTCTATTTTTATGCCATAGTGTCCTGTATATCCAAGAAACCAGCTTCTGTGTGAAGAATACTGCACAAAAATGTTTAATTAAAACCACAAATAATAAATTTAGAGATTTAGAAAAAGCAGAGGAATTATCAAAATTAAGTTAATTTCAAAATATTACAGCAATAAATCATTATTGTTATTATACGATATGTTAATAATGCCAATAATCCTACTAATAATTTTAATGCAACTACAAATAATAATAATCATAAACATACAGTATATATTTGTACAATACAGTAAGAAACAGTGAGAAAGTAGCAATTCTACATTTCCCATCATTCTCTGAGGCAGTGCTGAAACGCATTTTACTTCAATTAAAATCACACTTTATGATTTTCAAGCCCATTAGAATGAACATCTGCATATACAGCGTCTATGTGACCATTTTAAGACTTATTGATCACCGATAACACTAGGATAGTGTTAGCTCTTTACTCGTGTAAGATCACGAGAGTGTGTTGCGTCAGTCACTCACATAGTACGTGTTGTCGTCTTCATTGTACGCCAGCTTGACAACTCCATAGGAGCCCTTTATCAGGAAAACAAGGTGAGTCAGTCATGACAACTTGTAAATGGATCAAAATGCAATACAAACACACTCAGTAACATGCACAAACGGTGGGAAACAGGAGGCTAAAGTGGCCAAGCATTTGTGCCGTTTGATTAACTGGAGAACATGTAAACCAAGCCAGTGAGCAACAGCCGGCATCATGATGAATGCCATAGACGGGCATTATTCCACTTCTGTTCTGTCCCTATCTCTCTCACACACACACACAACCACACACACACAGGTCCCAGCTGGGAGAGCAGATTGCCATTCCAGCAGGGAATCCAACCCTCAGACACAGAGATGAGAGCAGAGCAGGAATCTCCCCATCCAAGCTGACAGTTTTCCATGCCCTCGAATAGAGATGAAGCTTAGTGGAACAGCAACAGTGAAAACACTTCACTGCTCCTTTACTTGCTTTACTTTACTCTGTAAAAAAAATACTGCGGTAATAAATGTAAACATCTTTCTATCTATCTATCATTTTCATTTTGAAGCCATAGTGTACTTAACATATATTTACGTACACATTCACATGGCTTACAAAGAACAACTCCAAGTTCTATGAAATTAAATAGTATTTAAGTTATTAAAAACTATCACCATGGTTACCCTGTTCCACGAAAAAAATAAAATAAAAATAATAATTTGAACAGTGACCAGTCAACAGTATTTTTTTTTTCTCATATACACTACAGTTTAAATGTTTCAGTTCAGTCCTTTGTTTTATCATCTTTTTTTTTCTTTTTTTTTTTTATACTTTTACCCGACAAGGAAGTTTGAATTGGTCAAATGTAAAAAAAAAAAAAAAGACATCCACAACATTATTCAATAAAGTACATTAAACATTGATAATAATAATAAGAAATGCTTTGTGATTATTTTTTGGACACTGAAGACTGGAGTAAAGGCTGCTGAAAACTCAGTTTGGTCTTCACTGTAATAAATTTAATTTGAAATATATTACAATAGAAAACCATAATTTCATATTACAATAATATTTAACAATTTTACTGTTTTTTTTATGAACACTGCCTTGTTGAGCATTTTTTTCAAAATACATTAAAAAAAATTAATAACTTACCTCAAATCTATATTTCATGTATTTATTTATTTACTTGTAAAATAGTCAAATGTCGGGTAATTTCATGTGATTCATTTTTGTGATTTAATAATGACTCAGACTCAGAAAATATCTATAATTGAAAAACAGACATACCTTTCCAATCTCATCCTTCAGCTTGTACTGGTTGAGCTGCACGCAGTCCTTTTGAAATAAAGAAACATATGATATCGATCAATGACACTGAGGTCTTCTTTAAGGAAATGCAGTCACTACTTCAGTCTGTGCGGCCAAAGATTACAACAAACTTGGTTCCCTCATCAAGAATGATGCTTGCAACATTCCAGGTTTGAAGAATCAAAAGCATTACTATAGGGAGGTTTGGAGCCAGGGTTATTATAGTTAACTAAAACTAAAACAAAACAAATCTTAATTACAAATAATAATACAAATAATTAAAGAATTTGACATTTTTGTTTAGCTTCATTTCAAGTACTAAAATAACTCAAATTATAATAATAATAATTAACAAGTAAATATAAATTAATACATTTAGGCAAAATGCGCAAAAAAATTACTAAAACTTACTAAAGCAATAAAATAACACTGACTTGAACCCAGAAAGGTACACAAACTAAAGCTGCACACATTTCTCGCTGATTTCACGTCCTAATGGAAAAGCAGAAGCATCTACAGGGGAGCTTTCTCTTGACAAGCGCCATTAAGAGGAAGGTAATTGCTCCTGTCTGTAACCTTACCTTACATACCATCTCAACCTTGCAGACTTGAATCCAGTTCAGAGAATAAAGAAAAGGAAATGTACTTCTCAAAGACAACATCAGTTTTCACACAAGCAGCTCAAACGATCTCGGGCCACAGCATTACATTGTCTAGTTTTTGGTGGTGTAATTATATAAGCTCACGTAATTGTTAGGCACAATGTTAAGCATTGTGTTGTTCAGACAGTCGGGTTGTGTTAAAACAGATGATGTTGTGTTTTACACCTCCAGACATTGCCCACCTCTAATATAGAGATCACGGAGCAATTTCTTTATTTTATAAATGATCTTATATTTATTATATGATGCATAATAATTTACATCTGAATATAGATGAGTTTATATTACCAATTAATTAAATTTTAAATAGTATATAAATAATAAAAACCAAATTAAAGCAAAATAACAAAATTAAATTGACAAGCCTAAATCATTAAAAATATACAGATTCATATTAATAATTTAAAAGCACACAAAAATATATACATAAATATAAATATTTTTAAAATATATTCAACATTTTTTTAGAATAATTACCAACTTTTCTATTTTATTTCCATGACAAGTCTAAATATACAATATATTTAGTATACAATATTTGTAAAATGTAAAAAATAACAATTTGCTGTTAATTAAATCCAAATGTGTCACATTTTACAGTTCTAATATTTTATATATTGATATATACATTTTATTTGTATTTTATAATGTAAATATTATATCATATAAAATATTTATTATAAACTACCTACTGCCTACATATTAAATATTATAATTAATTTCTATACTTAATATTAAACACTACATTCATAATAAAAATACATATTATGTATATACATATTTATAAATTACATCAGATATTTATATTTATATTAATCCTTTATTTTATTTCCAGCCTACAAGCCATTTTTACAATACAGTGATATGTTTTTAGCCCCAACTTTATCATGTATATTTTAGATATCATAAATAATATTAAGATTTAATATGTAATTAAAATTGATATTATTAATTAGATAATACATATTACATTCCAATTAAAAAGATTGCACAGCAAAAAGGTTTCCAATTCATTTAAATAAAATATATATAAATAATATATCAATAATAAAATAATTTGTGTATAATTACGGGACTTCCTTACACCTGTCATTATCTCCGGCCACCTACCTGCAGGTCTGTGATGGAGACACGATGAGACTCCACGGTTGGTCTTCGAGGGAGGCGTGGAGACGAGTGAGGGGAGGTGATTGGGGAGTAGGGCAGTGATGGGTAAATATAGCGTCCGTTCAGCCCCGGCGAACCACAGGGCGACGAAAGCGTCTGAGAGCGTTCCTGTAGAGAGAGCTTCCTGTCGGAGAGGCTCAGTCTACCTCTGTGCTCCTGTGGTTCTGGGAAGAGCGCCTCCGGGCGGCCCAATGTGTGGCATAAAAGATCACAGGAGGCCATGCGGAAGGGTGGGACCGGACCTGACGAAGCTGGCTCGGGCGTTTCTGAGCTGTCCATGTCCTCCACCTCCTCCTCCTCTCCGCCCTCCTGCCCTGAACCTCCACTGGGCTCGTACTCTGTCACCACAATCATGGACTCCATCTCGCTGATACAAGGGCTCAGGTGCGTGGACGGGGAAGGGAGCACGACACAGCTCCGCAGCAGGTCAGGCAGTGGCTGATTGGGCGGCTGTACCGGGGGAATGGGCGGAGCATGGCCCAGAGCGGCAGGGGGATCAGAAGAGGGCCAGGAGGAGACACAGGGAAACATAGTGTCCTTCCCAAACACCTCTCAGTAGCCCCTCCATCAACGCCTGGCAGGAAAAAAAAAGAAAAAGAAAAATAAAGTTGGGAAATGTTGGATGTCGATTTTGACCAATGAATTTACTTGACAGAGTATCATTTGGAAATGGCCTTTATAATCACTTCACATTTTTATTTTTCCAGAGTTTTCCTGATATTGCACTCTCAATATTCTATATATCCCATCCCGATCAATCAGGTTTTACCCAACCACAAATATTTTATAATGTATTATTTTTAGTGCTTCCAAACGATTAAATACATCCAACATAATAGTTTTTGTCTACATAATACATGTGTACTGTCTATATTTCTTATGTATATATAAATACACACATTATATTGTATTTTTTGAAAATATTTACACGTGCATATATATACACACCTATATATATATATATATATATATATATATATATAAAAATGCATTTGTTTGTTTTTATATTTACATAATAAATATACATAGTACACACACACACATATATTAAGTAAAATATATATATTTTTTTTATTATTTTTATCATGTAATTATTACACCCATTATATAATTATTTGATATTTATAGAATAATTAGTATCCATTTGTTTAGTGTCCAATTATGATGTCAATATTTTAAAAAATTAATTTTTTGATCATAACTACATTTCTCTCTTCATTTCCTTGACTTTCACAAGTCTGCCCCTTTTTATTATCATGATATATGCTAGTATTTTTGAATTTGGCAACATTTTCTTTTATGGTTAACGGACCTTGAGTCTGGGAAAAAAACTGAATGACTTCCATGATGTAAGTACACCTTCAGGTGGTTTTATAGAATTTTAAACTATGCAGAAATTACGAAACTGTATTTTGTGTGTTCAATTGAGGTGTGTTTGTGTATATATTATTCTATCCATCCATCCATCCTTCTCTCTATCTATACACACACAAAGTACACATACCTCAACTCAACATACAACATTTTCTAATTTCTATACCATTCTTATTCTACCTGACACTAATTCTAGAACAAAGTCTAATTGGGAACAAACCCTTGACTCAAAAAAACCCTTTGCTCTATATACACTCAACCTCCCTTTTTGTCCTTAAGCCAGGTCATTGTTATAAAATGATATTACACAGAAAATGGTTTACCTGTACAGATTAAAGACTGAATACAGCTAATAAGATGCTTCAAGTAAAGCCTGCTCAAAAAGATTAGATATCTCCATTCTGCTCTGAGCCTCCGTTTCTTATGGCCTTGATTTACATGCAAAGAGCTGTAGTTTCTTTGGCAAGCCGATTTTCTGAACATTGGAGACTCTGTGTGTGTGTATATGTGTGTGTGGGAGAGGTGTGGGTATCGCAGAATGAGAGAAATATAAGCAGGTACAATAGAAAGACATTCATTACTCTGAGGGGTTCAGAAAGGAGAACTTGTGTGGGTTGGCCCACCCCCTCCTCGTCCTCGTTTCTATCGCTCGCATTCACCGAGATCGACTGCAGCTTGGTTTTTCTTCTCTATCTCTGTGTTGTTCCCTGTCATTTCTTCATCTGCGATCGAATCTCTACTTATGTTTTTGCTGTAATATCATCTCGGGGCCCTGGCCTCCATGCGTTCTCCTGTCAAAACACCCACACAGCTGGAAGACGGTGTTCTCTCTCCCTGATTCGAGAACACTGTGAAGGAAAAAAAAGGCCTATTTTTCTCAGCGTTCCTCATCTTTGACCCCTCCCGCATCCATTTCCCCAGTTATTACGTCCCTGACACTCATTTTCACCCTAAATCAGAATGCACCGATGAGGATTTGAGCTTTCTAGCTAAAAATGACACACAACAAAATGTCACTTTCATACTGGGAATAACCTCTGTTCTCAAAGATCTCCATTCAAACCTTAAATTCAACCATTTTATAATCACCCAGAATGTAATACAACCTCCTAGTCACGTGCTAGAAACCACAGAACACCTTAATAATAATAGAAGTGTCAACCGTTGTTTGGTTAAACAAGCACTATTCACAATATATATATGCATAAAATGTAAATAACTTGTTAATTGAATCTCTCACCATCCATCACAGACTAAGAGATTCAGCAAGTATGAGAATGAAAGATGGATTTAAGATGACATTTAAGTGTCAACCATGTGAACACAAAACGATTTGTGCAACATCCTGGGTTGTAAACATTTCTAAAACACAAAAAAGCACTGTTATGCTTATTGTTAAACACAAATAGTGACACTTAAAAAACATTCATGCAATCAAAATAATCCAAATATTTGACTCCAAAATGTTGAATGGTACCATTTGTAGTTATTAAAGTGCCCCTGTTAAGGGTTTTTGAAAGTGACCTTTCATGCACGGTGTAACACAGCTCTAAGTGAATGAAAACTTCCTACAACGCTTTAAATCTGAGAGTGCCCCTTGTAAGAAGTTATGGTATCTCAAAAGAAAGACTTGCATGCATGTCAACCTGTTGTTTGGGACTC
>JAUCMU010000046.1:1822203-1842706 GCA_032275025.1 Enteromius treurensis | reverse complement strand
TTAATCTATGGCGGCAAATCTATGCCATTAATAAGCGAGCGCACCACTGATGCTGGCGAGCGCGGTAAATCATTTCCGCAAGAGGAAAACAAATGTACATGTGAAGAAACGGGGCCCATAAGCTCATTTCAAACCCTCGCGCGCGCTTGATGTGTCATCGGCGTGCGATTCAAGCACTCGCGCGCGGTCATTCCTGCGCTCAATCCTCTCTCTCACCTGCTCGCGCGAACACTGTTTTGTCAGTCGTGGGGCGGGGCTTGGTGTTTTAGTTACCACCCCCACCCACCGCCTACGGCGACGACGATGTCATCGTCCATCGCAATGTTTCACATTAGACATCGTACGATGCCAAATTGGTCGCCATCGCCCCCAACCCTAGTCTTGACTGGGTGCTAGGGATATATCGCTCTATATATTAGGCGCAATTCGTCAGTAAACCCGGTTCTTTGATTAACGGTAAATCTCCATCAGCTGTTTTCAAATGAAGCACCAGTTTATTCACAGAGCCACAGAGTCAGTGATCTACGGCTTTGTGATGTTTCATCTGAAAATTGGTGACAGGGATTTACTGCTAATCAAAGAACCAGGTTATATAGCATAATATATTGAGCGCTATTTACATACTGTATATTTACACACAACCACCCTGTTATGATAAAAATCCAGGGTTTAGCATTTAAAGGGACATGGACCAAAATGGATCGCTGTAAACAGAGCCATTTTTGACAAGGTAAACAAGGTCTACCACTGAGAAATTTTGACCGAAGTATCTTATAGACTTTCATTAATGGAAAACCAATGACCCTTTTGAAGACCTCTTAACATCCATGAAAAAAGATTATTAAAACCTTTTTTCACACAAGGAAATGGTTAGTTTAAGAACAGTTCACTGAAGGGCTCTTTGGGGAACTTAAAATGGTTCTTCAATGCCTTCTGGGCTCAGTTCAGCTCTGTTCAGTCCGTCAAGGTCAGACATGAGTAAAAAGCACCAATGTTTTTCGTGTTTTAATGAGAAGCACTTTGCCATAAGTACTTCAGGGCCTCTACAACGGAAGTAAAAGTGCAAGATATTCAGCAGGTTTTAAAAGCAGCTCTAAACCTAAATCAACCTAAATCACCCAAATCAACCCTTTCTGAGCACAATTCTTTTTATTTTCTTATCCCAATGAAATCTCTTGTCCCATAGACTACTATTGCAAGTGCATTACTGAAAACGGTGAAATCGTTCTCTCTGGCACTAGGTTATATTGAATTTGCAAGCAGTTTAAAAACAAAAAGGTGCCCTTGCGTTGGCTGTTAGTTGCATCTGATCACGATCCATAAACCAAGAAATGAAAAGTAATTTTTGCACATGAGGCCTGGAAAATAAATAAGCAAGTTTATCCAGCTCACCCAATGGCTCATTCAGCAGGGAAAAGCCCTCCAGAGACTGTCTTATGCCACTCTGTCCAAACAAGGCAAACTATTTTAGACCCAAGCAACATGAAAACAAGTCACTGGATACAAAATACCATTTGCAACTAACATCTAAAGTAATTGTATGCATATATATCCTTTCATTTTACCCATATGGATTAAAATCACACAACAGCTGTCAAAACCTAGACAGCATTTTTGGACAAGTGAAAGTTTTGCATGTTCCTTCGAAGCCCAAAAATACTGTCTAGGCAGGCAGCTCAGTAAGATGTTGATACACAGCCAGATTTTACGGGTGTCGAACAAACAGGGTGAAAATGAATTAAGGATGCTGAATTCTTTGGTAACTGGGTCATTCTACAAAACAGATGCCATTTTTGTCTCTCAAATACATATGTAGGAAAAAATGACTTTAACACTTAATAGATGATGCCTTCTTTATAAAGATGAGTCATTTTTTACCACTCCTGTCTGTCCAACACCTCACTATATAGAATAATTAAATATAAATTATATAAAATATAAAACCCATGAAAGCCTAATATATATTCCAATACAAAAATTATCTGCTACTATAATTTATCATATAAAAATAAGAAAACCTACAGTATATTTTTTGTCTTTTTGTTACTTTTGTTAGTAGTTAAATATAAATATTTAGATGAACACGTATGGTAAACGTTTAGAAATCGAAAAGTGGATATTTGCTGAAATACCAGCATTAAATTCTCCTTATAATAACACTTTCCAGTTTCACGACCTTGCAATATCAACTCAAACTTAAAGCTGTCAGCCCTGTTTTATCATCAATCCTCTCCCAGCATGAATTACAATTAATTTAGCAATTCTCTGACACATTGTCGTACTGAATGTTTAGACATTTTACTTTAAAAATGACCTTAATAAAACTAAAAATGCTCCTATTTCTCAGAATAACCTAACTTAACTCCATAACCAAACTGATCTTGTGTGAATATTACGTGTATTGGCTTCGATCGCTCCTGCCATGCAACGCAATTTCACGCATATTATCTGTAAAAGCTTCATGTAAACACTGACACTGGCTCGATGAGCAGATTCCGTTTGGAGAACAATTTTAAGGCTGCTTGTTATTTTGCTAAAGCTGGCTAACGCATCTCTTACGAAACAGATGTTTGGAAAATCCAGCCGAGGATTAATATAATCATTGTGATCACGCATGTTCACACGTGTGGCCCTGCGGAGGTATAACGGGAGGCGTCGGTTCAGTGTTGTGTCCTTACCTCGGCCGTGTGTAAGATCCTGTTTTTGAAGGGTATGTTGTTAGCTCGCTGGCAGTAATGGTAGCGGTTTATGATATGGTATGATGTGCAGGCAGCGGGGGACGGAGGTGCTTCAGCTGTGAGTGAATGTGAGAGGAGTGGCGACATCTAACGGCCGCACGAGGAACTGCGTCGATGTTCAACAGACAAGCAGGGGGTCATTAGCTTGAATTGAACTGCTTCTCTCTAATACCTGTACTATTACTCGACTGCATTTTGACACAGTACCCCGGTTTCACAGACTAAGGTTAAACCTAGTCCTAGGCTAAAATATAAATCTGAGCTGTTTAATCTCAAATAAACCTGCACTGAATTGATGATCTTAAAACACGTCAGTGCCTTGGTTTTGTCTTAAGATGCACACAAGTAATGCTTTTTTCAAAGGTGCGTTTTTAAAAAGTACTTAAATTTCGTAATTGAACTATGACCTAATCCTGGTTTAGGCTAAGCTCCGTTTGTGAAAACGGGCATAATTCACATAAAGAAAAAAAATGCATTTGATGGGTATAAAGTACCATTTTTACTAAGCCAATTAAAATTCACTTATAGCAGATGACCAATGATTTTATATAAGCAGCTATAAAACTTAATTTAAACAGCTTAAGCACTTTTTGCTATAAACATCAGCGAGAGACAAAGCAAAACGAGTCTGAAGCAACCGACGATGTGTTGTTTTTTTTTTCCTTCCTTTTTTAAAAAACAACATTCTATCATTAAAAAAAATACATTTAAAAAACCATGAATGAACCTATTCTAAGTTGGGAAGCTGTATTGAAAAATCTTCATGTCATTTCCTCTATTTACAAACACTTTTAAACACATAAACAAAACTGCTTTCATTCAATACTTCGACCTTTGTAACTGATACAAGAGTAAAAGCCTTTAAAAAAAGAAATTAAGAAAGAAGTAAAATGTCTTAATTTCTACCAAAACTCCACTTTTTCCTCTGAGTCTGACCAAAATAAAGCAAGCTTTAAGTGTTGAGTCGTTTAGATTTTTATCAGTCAATAAATGCAATGAGAAACAATTAAGGAATGGTTTAGCAGCACTTATAAAACAGACGACTTTATTACAGGAGAAAAGTGAAAACTGCTGCAAAATTAACAAAACATCACCAATTTTACCAAACCCAAAAAGCGCACACAATTTCACATTAAAGAGAAGAAACTGTACAAAAAGACACAGTGATTGAAACAGGATTCACATTATCGTCTTTTCTGGAAAATATTTCCCCTTCCTCCTGGCCCTCCTCGACCTCGGCCCCTGGCTGCGACTGCAAACAAAAGACAAACAGTCAGTGGTTTCATCTTATGCGTTTCCCATGAAAAGCATTCACTTGGTTCAGCCAACCGATTAAACAATGATAAACAGTGTTCAGTGCTTTTAAGGACGTTTAAGTTAATTGTATTATCGCTATGTAATTTAGCATTTACATATTTATATTTAAAGGTCACTTTGCTTTAATTGCTAAGAGCACTAAAATGTACTAGATGCTCCAACTAAATTATTTTCGACTATACAAATATTTAATGTGTCTGAAAAGCATTTGACATTCAACAACTGAAAAACACACAGCATAACTGAAATTACTGTTAAGAAGAAGTCTAAGATGCTTTAAAAAGGTCAAACCTTGAGCTTTGAGAATAGCAGCTTTTCCTCTTCCAGCTCCTGCACCTTGGTTTTTGTTTTTCATGCTCTTCAACATGGGGGCATTTTTCAACATGTCGGGCAGAATGAGGAAACGTATTTTACTGCCACGAATGTATACCTGCTCCAGCTGGGACACTCTCCCATCTCTATAGGTCACTGTAATGTTGGACATCTGATACACATAAAACATCAGCCCAGTTAGTTTTTATTATTCTTGGCACCCTGCAAATATTTATTTACGTTTAAAGTAAACGTTTGGATACAATGCATCAAGAATGAATTGTGTTTTAGCAGTACCTGGCAGTTCATGTTATCCTCTGCTTCAATCAGTTTGCCTCTGTACACCTCACCCGTGTTTGTCTCACAGGTCACGATGTGACCCTCTGCTTCATGCAGGACTTTGATAGGGACACCAATAGACATTTTTTAACCTGAAGACAAAAAATTGTTTTAATTAACACCAATAGCTTTTAATTATTCATTACGGAAGCAATAGCTAAAAGTGAAACGGTTCAGAGAGAATTGTGATTCTTTAAGTGTGAGTCACTTGTATAGAACCGATTCATTAGAACAATTCATTCGGGATTCGGGTTCAATTGGTCCCGCTTTATTTTGATTCAGAAAAAACGAACCGGCTCATAAGAATCATTCGTTCAGGAATCATGTTCTGTGCATATCCACGCACAAAATGTAACGTCATAAAAACCATTCTCCATTTTTGGTTTTTAATACAATAGCTTATACTGACTTAAATAACTAAACTAACAAACATACATGAATATCTATATTGCTCTCAAACGAGTCGAGCACATAAACCAAGCAAACAATGAATGTCCGGAATGGCCGCTGTTCCGCTAAAGCATATAACGTAACAGTCTCAACAGAAAAGTATACTTTTAGTGAACGATAAATCGACAGGTTACAAACAATAAGTTTGTGTCACAAAACATAAAAGTACCTTGTATCAGTAACAGCTTCGTAGAGAACCTCAAGGCTTAACAACGTGAGTATTTGCGGCGTTTTCCCGCTCCCACAATGCAGCTGAAAGTAGAAGCCCCGCCCTTTCCTGAAACCCTGTTGCATTTTGGGAGTTGAAGTCTTATTACGAAGTAAAATTCAGGTCAACGTAAACAATCAGACACCTCAAAATTACACAAGAGGGCAGTATTGAATTGTATTTATCCCAAACAATGTAATTCAATTTAGTAATTTAACAAAACGTCAATAGTTTTAAGAAACTCAGACGTCTTTGTCAAGATGTTACAGTTAGTCTTCAGCATTTATTTCTGCATGCAATAATTGAATTTAAAAAATGTAACATGTTTATTTATGTGAATGAAATACACATTTGACACAGCTTTCATGTAACGTTATGATTCTGAAACAATTACATTTTAGGCTCTGCCACTTATAGACAATACATTTTAAACAATGGAGGGGAATTTTTTTTTGAAACGTCATTTGTCTGCTTTTGGCATCATAAAGATTCATTGCTCTTGTCTGAGACATTGTGCAAGGCAGCAATATACGGTCTAAATTTGTTCTGTCATCCTGTGCTTGATAGACTGATTCTGTGTCTATTCTTAGCAGTAGTCTTTTCCTCTTTGTCTGTAAATCACGACAGAACAAGAGACCTGTTCAAAATGGGCTGAACTGACGAGCCAACACAGGAAGTACATTACGTCTGCAGATTCTGTTTATTAATTGAATGTTCCTGTTTCCTCAAAATTAAGGGAAGTGGTAAAACTAATAATGATGGACCGAAATGGTGAAATGGTTGTAAAAGATAGCTTTTATTTAATATACCATATAAAGTTGTAACAGCAAATTCCTATAAACCCACCGGCCCATGCCAAAGATATTTAACTTTATTCATTTAGTTTTATTTATTTATATCAGATATGTTACAATGCTATCTAAGGAATTTTATCATTGGTAAAACTGAAAAAAACAAACAAACAGGCAATTGTAACTACAGTTTCAACAGAGACACTTTCTGTGACCTGAAACTGCCCTCATGAGATTGAGCCTGACATTCTGAAGAATATCACCTGCATCGAATCCACAAAAGAGAGGAAAAAAAGTAAATTCAACCAATTACAAACCGTGACATAGTGGAATGGGTGAGGATGTGTCTGTTGATTGCACCGTAACTCTCAGCGATGTCTTCAAAGCTCATTTTAGCAGCAGAATGAACCTGCCAGCTGCTACTGATCTATGTGACAAGCTGACAGTCTGTTAGCTTCACTCCCAGCTGATTTACTCTACAAGCATTCATGATGGAACAAGATAAATAACTGCGTAAGCCAAGAGATGCTTTTTTTTTTAAAGAACATCCGTCTCATTAAAAAATGGTGCTCTCAACACAAAATCAAACCATCCCACTGCTGAGCTGACTGACATTTCTCAGCTAGAATCCACACCACTAGATCTGAACTGATGCCATAAACCAAGTGCTGGACACATTTAAACTATCTTTCAAGCAAAGGAAAGAGCTTCCATTCCTTTCATTTTTATTGTTGTAATGATTATAATCAGTATAATCTGGTGTAGTTGCCATAATAATAACAATCAATAATACGATTATTTGGATTTTGATATTTATTTTATAAGCAATACTTTGAAATATTATTACCAGATTCATATTATAAATATATATATATATATATATATATTGCTGTATTCTGATCAGTATTAATGTGAATTCCCATTGTAATTAAAACGTCAATATATTTAACACAATTTATCTATATCTTTATTAAACAATATACATGAAGCTATATATAATATAGAAATACATATACATATATAATATATATCAGAATATTTATGATGATTTAAAACAAGTTATGGATGTGTTGATGTCCTGATCTTTCAACATAGACCAAATATAGAGGCAATATTGAATTTGTGGGAAGTCTAGCTCACTTGTTCCATTTTTATGAATGGTCACTCTTGCTGCTTCTATAAATGGACAGTTACACATACAGAAATGTATCATGTGTCAAATATATGCATGGTGTACCCAGTGCAAGAAAAACCTTTTTAATGAGGAAAAAGGAAGTGTAATGGTCCAGTTTAAGGTATCATCAAATGACCCTTCATTTGATTTTCCTTGCATTAGGCCAGCTGCTGGCGTCAGAAGTCTCTCTGTAAATTAAATCATAGCTGCTGGTCTGTGTCGGAGTCCACGATTGCACTCGTATACATGCGTGTCAGAAGAGGAGATTAAACAGCACTGTCCTTCTTTCTCAATTTTATGATCCCTAATCATTTTGTTGTGTTGTAGACTAAATAAATCTATAACACATGATTGCTCATTTGACATACTAATTGTTTATACTCGAATAATTTGATCATTATAATAAGAATCAAAGTCCACTTTTACTAAGTCCACTTGATGTCGCACAGACTTAATCTAGCTGTTTATTGATATTGATATAATGGATAATTGATGTCTGCATGTGATTCTAATCAAACACATCACTATTCATAAATTCTTTTTAGGCAAAATTCAGTATACAGGAGCTTTGTTTTATTCAGTACAGTTCTTAAAATATTAACACTTACACTTACATTGTAATGCTTACAATCATGTTTGGTCATGTTTTAATAGGCCTGCATGAAACGACATGAAATCACAAATTATCAAAATGCAAAGGCTGTGATTTTATTAAATACATATATTAATATAAATACATATACACTCCACTGTATAGTTTCAGAGTGAAGCGTGGCACTGTGTCCTTTTACACGCAAATAGCTCATGATCCGGTGTTTTCAGCAGCTTGATTGACAAAAAATCCAGAAAACTCCAGTTTAGGTCACTAATAACATGCATTTATTATTATTATTATTATATAGTCATATTTATATATAATCTCATATTTTTGGTCAAATTGTGCAACCCTACGAACAAGCATAGCAAATCTGGAGTCTTTTAATAAAACCAAATTTTAAATCGGAAAAATTGCAATTGCAATGATTTTTTCCCCAAAATCTTGCAGCCCTATGTTTTAAAACACTACAGGCTCTGGCAGTTGCATTGACTGTACATGTTCGCAGCTTGGACAAACACCTACTAAAAAAGAGCAGGAAGATGAAACCTCTTTAAAATGTGCCACACATCAAGATCTTTTATGGCACGGTCGTAACAGATTTAGCTGAATTCCCCGGAATATTGATTTAATCTATAATGCCTTTCCCAACTTTGACCAGGAAACAGTGCTCTTTTAATAAAGCTCCTAGGAAACATATAAGCTTTGGAAATGCTTGACAATGTCAGCAAACAAGTTCTTTGTGAGGTCTAAAAATCTGGAAACACCATCAGGGCCGTCTGACGGCAAAGACGAGTAGGAATTCCTGGAATTTGTGTAGTGAGGGTTCCCACAGGAGCTATGTGATCCTCACATAGTTTTATCTTTCCTGACCCTCAATAGTACTGTAAGTGAAGTTAGACTCACTAGCAATTCAGATCAGTGATAGCTTCGTGAAGACTGAAACAAGCTTAATTCGGGTATTTTTTGGGGGGGAAACTCTTGTGGAAGTGTGTGTCATGATACTTCTGCAAGATCAGATGAGTTGCTTGCCCTTACGGGTACCAAACATTTGACATGTACTTTAGTAATAGCACTGCAGTCTTTTACAGTCATGATCTCTACATGGTCCCTGATGGAAGGAACTTCCTCCCCGGTGTGTAATGAGAAAATCTTAGCTGAATTGGCGGGAAAGGAATGTTCCAAAGTTCCTTTTAAACTGTAACCTAAGTCTTGGAAATCCGTTTGAGGCTTGTTTTTTGGTGGCATTTGCTTTGTAAATTTGTCACAGGAAACCATGCCAGGAATGGGACTGGCGTCCAACACATAGCCATTGGACACTGGGCAAGAAGTCTCAATCACACTGACCGCAGCAGAAGAGGCAGCCATGCTGTTGCTGTTACCAGTGGCCAGTCTGTTTTCATGCCACAGGAAGTGCTGTCGGATGATCCTTCGGAAGGTGTGTCTAAAGTCACGTATTCGGTAGGCGTATATAAACGGGTTCACCACTGAATTAGCATGTGAAAGCATTATGGCCAGGTACATGACCCAGTCCTGAGGTCGAGCACACAGTGGACAGAACAGTGTGAAGCAGTTAATAATATGCAAAGGGAGCCAACATACAGCGAAGAGGCCCACGATGATAGCCAAAGATTTGGCCGCGTGGACTTCTCTTTGCAGCGTGGTCCGGGATGAGGATCCCTCCCTGTGGTCGTGTCCTTGCAAGTGTACTAGTTTCTGCTCCATCTGTCTGAGCTGGCGACGGGCGGCCATGAAGATCCGTGCATAGACGGCCAACATGAGAAGGAGCGGAATCAAGACGCAGCCGAAAAAGTTAAAGTAAACCATGTAGCCCATGGTGACCACCTTCTCGAACAAGCACTCCGTCATACCTTGAGGACAAGAGCTGTTGTTGCTTGCGGCGACTTGACTGTTCCAGCCTAGCATGGGGGTCAAACCGATGACAAATGAAAGTATCCAGCATATCGCAATGATGCCTTTGGCTCTTCGGCCTGTGACAAGGCTGTTGTACCTTAGCAAGAGAAAACAAAAACAGACATGAGACGACTATCATTGTGGGTATTATGCTATGGAGCACTATATAGTGATATGCATGCAAAGTCTGGTCATATATTACAATTCTATCTTCCTCAAACAATATGTTGATGTTTCCTGAAGTCCTTCCTGGCGTGGGAATTATTGTTTTGTGCAGACACAGTAGGTGAATACTACACCGTTTTTTTTCCCAAATCCACACATGCGTGCACTGACTTTGCTCCTGGGAAATGTCCATTGTTTGGGTGGTAAGCTTTGGTAATTGCTGCCAAAGTAGAAAATACCAGGATATGTGCTTATAAGAAGCATAAATTTCACCTGCATTGTGCCTATTTTAAAAATAATACTTGCAGGCTTTGTTTTTGTACGACTTAACCTTAATCTTTTCAGTTACATTATTATAAAACTTGAGAAGAATTTAACTGCTTAATTAAAACAGGGTTTTCAGCTGGAAAAGCCTTTTTGCAAGGATGTATCGCAGTCTTTACTTAATTGGTAATGTGTTTGGTTTGCCTACGCATGAAGGACTGAATATTAATGCCTACTCACCCCTAATATATCAAAAAAATTATATATAAGTTTAATTAAAAACAATACAATATTGAGACCACTGGTTGAAAAACCTAGAACTAAATCTTACAGTATGGTGTTCTAATAAATATTGCAACTGTACACAGTAAGCAATGCATCAGTCTGGAATACATTTGCATTACATGTGCATTTCAAACATCCCATCATGCAGACAGTCCTGCAACATGTTTCCTTTGCCAAGGGCAACAGTTGGAAACGGTGGTCAAATGTCAATTGTTTCAAAATCCTTGGGCTTACATCAGGCCCATCGAGAACAACAGGGGCTGCTTCATTAAACCCAGAGGACTTACAGGGCTCCAGTACTACTGGTACCTCATTCACACACCCACAGAGACTGGAAGCCGGCAGACCTTATGTAATCAACACCTGCCAGGGCTTTTACTGTCACTGCTGTTCTCTTACAATGCTACAAGGGGCTCAATCTACACCATGAGCAGAAATGTGCATCACACCCTGTATGCAGGCGGGTGGTAAAGTCCCACACCTCTCAGCTACTGAAAAGTGTGCCTGAGAGCTGCTGGGCTAGGCCATTTAAGAATAACCATTAAGATGCAAAATGCACTAAGACTCTACACTGGTTGCCTTTACATCCTAAGTGAATTATGTTTAAAGAAGCCCTTTTTTGATAAATATCACTGGACTGAGATATAATTAGCAGTAAATACTAAAGCAAGTATAGTTTTTTGCTATGCATTTTAATCACTAAGTAAATAGTGCATATACTACACTATATCTTTGGAAAAAAACTAAACCTAAGAATTAAACTCCCACACTGTTTGTGCTACAGACAATAAATGATACCACAAATCATGTGGTTTATTGTGCAGAGGTGTGCAGTTATTTTTTTTTAAGGGATCAGACCTAAGATTTACAACGGACAGACAATATAACAGCTGAAAATCCCCTATGGCTTAGACTCAAAGATGTATCCAAGTCTTATAAAGATAGATTTGAAAGGTTTGTAACAAGGTAGATAGATAGACAGACAAACAGACAGACATCTCAACAAGATGTAACAAGATAGATAGTCTTTTTGCTTCTTTGTATGTCACTGTATAACAACATGGTGCCAAATGAAGTATTGATTATTGATTTGGCTCTACTCAAAGGAACTATTCTTAAAAACATTTGTCAAGAATGTGAAGCTGCATGACTCCTATTTACTGAACAAATCCCCTCTTTACCCCTAGCAGGTAAAGAATGATTGAAGGGAAAATTACATGTATCTTAGGGAATTGCATTGTTGTGCTCATTATCAAGTCATTATCAAGAGAAAGGTAGGGAGAGTCACACAGTCTAGGAGCCTTTAACCTCTTATCAAAACATGTAAACTACACATAAACACAGATAAGGTAATAATACTTCTGCAAACAAACAGCATTTGATTAAATACACATGTAAACACACACACACACACACACACACAGAGATTGGGTCTCAGGTTACTCCAAACCTGTATGATCTTTCTCAAAGCTCAAAAGTAGATTAACTATTTTTTAGCGAAAGTCAATGGGGTCAAAGTTTTAAAAAACTACCTACTTCTGTTTTCATTTGGACATACAGACAGTGTAATTTAAATACAAGATTTGATACGGTTTTATTATTAATAATAACCAGTTGCGAATGTACTGGTAATGACAATAAAATCTTTTGGTCTTTATGTTCCTTCTATGAGGTGACTGTGAGTTCAAGCAATCATGTGATCAGTAATCCTCTTCTTACCAAAAGTCTGCCTTCAACTATTACCTGAAACTCACAACAGAACCATTCACTCACCTCAATGGGATCTTGATGGCTATGTACCGATCCACAGCAATGGCCAACAAACTGAAGATGGAGCTCTGCGTGAGGACCAGCACGAAACAAGCAATGAAGAGGCACCCATGAAAATGGCTGCAGAAGCCCGTGCTGATGGTGACGGCGAACGGGATGGCCAGGAGTCCCACTGCGATGTCCGCCACAGCCAGCGACACCACAAAGAAGTTGGTGATGCTCTGGAGGTTACTGTTGAGGCAAACGGCCCAGCACACCAGAACATTCCCCGCCACGGCCAAAACCGCAATCAGGAGCTCAAGAACAATGTAGACGAGCGAAGACATGGTGCCATCAACCGGTGTAAAAGGACATCCTCAGAGACACACATAGTTGTGCTCCCGATAATTGCTCGGTGGGACTTCACTCCGTCACTCAATGGCTCCAGCAATAGGTGTGAGGACTAGCCAATCCCACCATTCCTCTTGAATGAATGATATCTCTTTTTAATGGAAAGAGGGGATAGAAATAACCTGGTATCAGCTGCTAAACCACTGTGGGGGTCACTGAGTTGACTGCAGGGTCAGTGGAGGCAACCCTCTGTAAATCTTGATTTACCCGATCACCAGCGTGTCCCTTAGGTCCAGCTCAGCATTTCATTGAAAGTCTTAAAGGAAACAGCTACTAGACTGCATATAAAGCATCTCTGGTAGACCTTCACTGGGACGTCTTACCCTGCAGAGAAAAACAATCATATTGCAAAATGAAAGAGTCACACAGTCTAGGGGCTTTTAACCTCTTATCAAAACATGCAAACTTCAAATAAGTATAGATTAGGTAACAATATTTATGAAAGCACATAACATTTGATTATATACACATGTTAATTCACACACAAACAATCATATTGCACAATAAAAGATCAGCTTCTTTGGGCCACAAAAGCAGTCCATCTCCCAAACAGGAGATCTCCATCAAGACGAGAAGTTAAAACCAACAATAAGCTTTAATTTTAACAAAGACTCCACAAATACGAATGAAATATTTGTGCATGCCTGCTATTTATCACAAGACCCAGGCCATAACTTCCTTCATTGATTTCTAGGATGTGTACAGTTGAACTTTTGGAATGCCTTTGCTATTATTGGCTTAGCATTGTGAACAAGTATTCTTTTGTACCCATTCATGTGATTCTGCTTTCATGTTTCGCTGACTTTCTACATGAAATGGATCAGTTTCTTCTTAATTGGATGAATAAATGATAATTATTATCAGTCATTTCTTTTATATCCCAATAAACACAACTCTCTTACGCTCACCAAGGCTGCTTTTATTTGACTTGAAAATACAAATCTTAGTCTGAATTGTTCAGGTTTGATTAAAGTCTAAGAAAAGTTTGTATATCTAATCAGTCTGGCAATCCTCTGATGCTTTTTGCTCATTTATTGTGGTTTTGTGTAGGCTTATCTAGAATAAATTGACTAACTGCAACATGCCTTCCATGGTAGACCACATTATCTTTTATTTTTGTTTTAGATATTTCTTATCTTTTAACTCCGGTCTGTTTGATCAAGCACAAAAATGTGATGATTAAAGTCATAGTCACTCTATAGTCCTCTGTGTTTTAGTGTTGCTGTTTGCTTTTTATAGCACAGTGTGAGTATCGTATGGCTGTTGACTCCCTCAAGAGACAAAATGACAAAATGTTTCCAAAGCACGGGTTTGTTGCGTTTTAACAACTTTTGCATGCATCAGTTTAAAATGTACTTCCTGTGCATTAAGACAGGGTACTTCCCGTAACCGGTTAAACCATTGCGAGGTATCATAATATTAACTATTTGATGGCCAGACTAAAAAAAATATACAAAGTCCCTCACGAGTCACGTCATGCACATCTGTATTTAAAAAAAAAAAAGGGTGGGAGTGTGGAAATACCGTATCTGACTGCTCAGCAAGCATGTTCTGTGTGAGAGGAAATTATGCTTAGGGTTTGGGGACTATGATAAGCATGTACTGCACGCCTATTTGTCATTCAGAAAGCATGCTTAACAGTTATCTTGTTCATTGTAACGTAACTCTAGTGTATTAAGGAAGCACGTTTCCAGGTCACTACATCACAAGTCATTTCAATAACATCATAGAGTAGAGAAACACATTGCTGATTACAGAAACTTTTTCTTAAGAACAACTCGACATTTAGAGGAATGTTGAAACATTTACACACCAGAGAAACAACGTCTGAAACATTACGAGATATCTGTGGCAGAATTCTTGATAATTATTTTAAACTTAAGCTTAACAACCGTATACATTTAATGACAAACAACAGACAAGGATGCTTTATCTAGGCTAGCTTGTAAATTACATCACTTTTCTGTATCATTTTATAAATGAATATTGTATTAGCTGGCAAACAGTATTTATATGAAATTTTCAAATATTTATTAAAATCTTTAAGAATTGTATTTATCTATAAGATAAGGTGTTATTAAAAATGCGCTAGCTGGTCATATTTTCCCCCCTTTTTAGTCAACTTTTACGGCCTTGAGATGTGGCAAACCATGACAAATATATATAGCAATTAAAAAAAAGAAATACAATATTTATACAGTTAAAATGACGTCATAAGAGTGCATGAATAACATAATACTTTTATTTATTAAAGAAAATGAGAATAAAATGCCTTTAAATTATGTTATTACATCACATTGCTAGAGACTGCTGACTGCTTGTCATGTGAACTACTTATGACCACTGCAAATAATATACAGTAAAATTAGAAAAGATGAGCATTGATTTTGACATAAATTAATAAAAACGATAACTTTATATGTGCAAAACAATACAGGTGCTATTCAGTCTCCCTCTGACTAACAGGCTGACAAAGTTACAAAATCCAAAAAGCTCACAAAGTTCAATACGTGAAGTTAAACTTCACCAGAAAACATACTTTTACGAACTGTTACTCACTTTAGCTGTTTACATGCACATGTGTCCGCCGCGCACCTGAGTTGTAGCTTTCTCCGCAGGCATTCTGTCTTCTCTGAATGTCTACCCGCAGTACAGACCAAACCATACCACACGTTTTTATCACCCGGCCCAGTAATATATACACAAATGCACTACTCTGAACGTGTCTGGTCAAGGAAATGGTGAGATAAAACACCGCTTTTCTCCGCTCCGTGGAGTTGTGGTGACCGCAGACAAGTGCGCGCGCTTTCGCAATGACACTCACAAGCTGTGCGCGAGAGAGACCCACGCCTGATTGGGTTTCGTGGTTTGATCTATACGAGCTATGCAAAGTACATTAAACATAATGTTTCCCTCCCTACAAGACTCATGTGGGTGGTAACTTCTTCATCATGCTGTCATACTGTCATTCTTCGTAGTCCTTGCAGTTTCAATAAAAGTAAAGAAGGATTAGCCAGTACTCTATCATGAATAACTAGGCTTGAGAAATAAGACAGAAATAGTCTAATGTAAAATAAATAAATAAATAAAATAAATAAAAATAGATTAAGGCATTACAATGCATTAATGAACGAATCTACTTACCACTGGTATTAGGCCTATACGATGATAATAATAATAATAATTAAAATGAAACAAGTGTATAAAAAAGGCTAATTAGCCTAACTAGTTAGGTTTTAAGAAAAAAAATGTTTAACTTAAATTTTAACTTAGCATAACCTAGTTAAATCCTTTGAGATGATCGTGCATGGTGAACGGCATTACACGAAAATGTATTTTTGATGCGATTTGACCAAAGCCTTCAGAAAACTTTAAAGGGACATCACGACTACATTTATCCGGGGAATTTAGTTCGAATCAAGTAGGCTATGCTGTGTGTTCATCGCTAGTAATCCCAGTTTAAAATATAAGGCAGACAGGACAATGGCTGATGTAAACGTACGTGAGGATAAGGAAGGTTGTGTGGTTTCTCACGTACCGCCGAAACATCCTGCTTCACCTCAGGGCCACATGAAGATAAATGTATGTAATCAGCAAACCAGAGGCTGAGGTCCACCCACCAAGGACTTCATTAAAGCACGCAGCACACACTGCCATGACATTTCTTAATGCTTTGGATCTAATACATAAGCCCAAGACTTTTTTGTGGCCCTTCAGTAAATCAAATCACAGCCTCCAGCATGCTCACCTTTTACTACAGCCTTGCTTATGCAGAAAGCCTTCGGCACAAATATAGACATTTACCTCAGAGTGCCAGACACAATCGGTGTGAAAATGAAATGTTATTTTAGTTGTAGGAGGAAGTTCTTGAGTACAGCTGTTTAAATAGACCTTTTCTGCTGGCTCACTTCTTTCTTTCCACAAGAGAAGGGGTAGTTTAGATTATTTTTTTCCATTTCTGATTCTTCCCATAAGTACTATGCAGGACTTCCAGGAAAGGGCAGATAAAAAAGAAAAAAGGGAATGAAACAAGAAATTTTCATGTGCACTTGGATTAACCTGTTTCCAGGTTCATTTAAAAGAGTGGTATGTGCTGTTGAGCTTTAACTCATGTCCGTACACAAAAGTATCATTTTGGATCCAGAAGGACAAACCTGCTCAAGCCTAGAAGAAATGTGCTGAATTTATGTTGTCTACCGTAAAAGTAATTGTTTACAGATGCCAGGAACGACCCCAAGGACAAAGAAAAGATCAATATATCAATATATCAGTGTTTAAATAAACATGAGTGATTTTAGGGAAGAAAATAAATTGAGAGGGGTGTTACAAGCAGTTGATTTATTATTGTTCATATACTATTGTAGTTTTTATCTGGAAATACTAATACTAATCTTAAATTAGCTTTTATTTTAATATGTGTGACACTGAACCACATACTAGTTTTTAAACGGACATGTATACATCATCTGAAAGCTGAATAAATACGCTTTTCATTGATGTATGGTTTGTTAGGGTATAGGACATTGTTTGGCTAATATACAACAAATCTGGAATCTGAGGGTGCAAAAAAGACATAAAATCTAAATATTGAGAAAATCGTATTTAAAATGGTCCAAATAAAGTTCTTAGCAATGCATATTACTAATCAAAAATTTACATAAGTACATTTCCAAAATATCTTCATGGCACATGATTTTTACTAAATATTTTTAATGATTTTGGGTATAAAAGAAAAATAATAATTTGACCCTTGCTGGTACTTATGACCGTTTTTGTGGTGCAGGATCACACACATATATATATATATATATACACATAGATTTTTCCTGATATACATTTATCTATCTTTAAGATCTTTAATGCATTTTCATTCAAGTAGTAAATTTAAATAATAATTTTGATTAGTTGCAAAGGCACATTTCTTTAAGTTTAAGCTTTTCACCTATTAATATTTATATTATTTTTTTTAATAATTGTAGTTTTAGTGTAAAAAAACACTGGGCACAAACAATATTTCCATCATTATAAAAGAACAAAACCTATTCACACATAAAAACAACACACTGAACACATTTGAAAATATCAGACTGTATTTGTGCACGCAAATATCGTTCTCACAAAACCTTGTTTTATTTTTTTATTTTCAAAATTGACTTGACATATTGTACAGTGCTCTAGGAATCGTTCTTTGTGAAACAAAGTATATGTAGTGTCAAAAAGGCATTCCAGGATTTATACAAATATGAATTATGGCAAGTGTTAAAGGAAAGCACAATATGACATGACATGATTTGGTTCAAATCAAAATCTTCATATTAAACTCTACATGATTAGGTCACAACCTACATCTCACAAGAAGATCCAAACAAAAATACTCCTTGTAACTACTGACCTTTTCAAGATAATTTAATGTCAGTGTCAATGACATTTCCACATATAAACAAACCAATAAACCACAGAGTACTTTCAAACAAAATCTATCATTAAAACACGACAGAGCTCTCTGTAGCTTAAATGGAATAAATTATAGTTTTCCAACAAACATGACGTGCCCTTAACATAAAATTCACTTTGAACTGCTGCGATTAGCAGAATAATTCTACTGCAACCCATTTGATCCCTTCAAAGATGTCTCAAATTAACAAAACAAATGTATTAAAACAGCAGTGCATTGAAAACAGCAAAGGAAGTTTATCTAAAACATCAGTTGTGCTATTGGCTTTTCCTTTTCCATGTAAGGCTTCGGTTTTATGTGCGGAGGCACATCTTTGACAGACGTACAGTATATAAAGAGAGAGGTACAATGCATGATTTAACCATGAGCTGACAGTGCGGATGGACCGTAGTCATATATTTTTACATTAAATATCAGTGAATACACATTCAGCCTTTTTTATTTGTGCTTTTACACCCATAAGACAAACTCAATCTGAATCAGCAAGCTTCCAGAACCCAGCTGGCTTCAGGTGTCAAATAAGGATTAGTAGTGCGTAGACAAAAAGAACTTAAATGCTGAAAAATATCCTATATAACAGAAAACAAGCAGCCATGCATTTCATTTGTGCTGATATAAAAAAAAAAAAAAGGAAGAAAAAAAACGTTCTTTAGCATTTTCAGTGATGGAACATCAGCTGGAATGAGTATTGAGGGAAAAAAACTTGTCTGGTTAAACAGCTACATTACAAATTCCATACTAGGATTCACAATTAGCTTTCGATTAGTGTATAAAAAAAACAAAACATTTTGATATCCACAAAACTAAGCTGAGTGTTCAGGCTAAAGAAACCACAAGAACACAATTTTTGTGGATGAAGCCTGTTGTGGCATCACTCTTTGGAATAAATACTGATAATCTAAGACCAATACTGGCATACACAGGGCATCCTTATGACAACACTTTAAAACAAGGCAACTTTCAAAGGCAATCGTATTTAGAGATACACATTTTTGTCGCTCGGTTGGCACAATACACTTTAAATAGTGTTGCAATGTACTTAATAGAAGTCGCTGGCTTCTCTTCAAAAGCACTGCTGTTCAGAGATGCTTAGTAGGATCTAGACTAGCAGCTATACAAGATTCTGGGAAAACACTAGAGGGAATGGTGAGTTGTGTGGGTAAGTCCCCCATTCACAGCTAAGGCATTTGGGAAATTTGTAGCATCTTGGCCGCAGCAAGGAAGATGACCTGACTGCAGCCGTTCAAGAAGATTCTCAGGTCTCAAAATACTTATAGATGGCTGTCACGTAGGTCATGACACTCTGCCAGTCAGGTCTTTCTGTGTGCATCATTTCACCAATGTCCTGTAAGACAGAGAGAATGAGTCAGATGTGGGAAGCCAAGAGGAATTGGTCCGAAAAAATGAGGTTTTTGTAAACCTATCAGGTGTCGTGTGCTGTGTTACACAAGAATCTTGCCAAAGCAAGACTAGAAGTCTAGGTTTTACTGCAAAGACACCTTTATAAAATGCATTGAAATAATAACAGGTGCTGAATTAAATACTGCGGCCTCTTTTTAAAACAGGAAACCACTAATACAATCAGAACTGGTTCGTTCCTTTTTACCACATGATGTGATTTTTTTTTTTACATTGCAACAAAATTAAATGTAGGCTTATCTTAGATGATTTAATCAGCTAATAATTATAGAATGAACTGTAGTAGAATGCAGCATGACAGAGTGGAAGGACTTATATGTATATGTAAAATAAAATGTGTGAATAAAAACTTGAATACAATTTTTAATAACACACTTATACAAGGCTAAATTAGCTGTAATCAAAACACTACATAAAGAAGGATCATAAATTAGGAGGAGTGCATTGATGATGCGTAGCTGAATGTTGAGATTTTATGAGATGTTATGTCAGGAAAGTGAAGTCACTGCTAGTTGCATTAATGTTTTACAGCTGAAAATAGCATGTGCTAACAGGGTAGGGGGCAAAATTAGAAAATAATCTACTAATGTTGAGATTGATTGAACAGAACCTAATCATACTGATATTATATATTCTAGTAACACTTTACAATGAGGTGTCATTTATTAACATTAGTTAGTGTATTAACTAACATGAACAAACAAGGAACAATGCATTTATTACAATAATAATTCATCTTTGTTAACCAAGGTTATAATAGCTTTGGAATTTTCATTAGTTGTAGTTTTTATTTAGTTTTGACTTTTTGTTTTCAAATTCAGTTAGTTTTAATTCGTTTTTAGAGGCAGATTTGCTAGTTTTTATATTTTGAAATTGCTTAGTTTTAGTTTAGTTTTTATTAGTTACAGTCTTAGTTT
>JAUCMU010000046.1:1752904-1798382 GCA_032275025.1 Enteromius treurensis | reverse complement strand
ATATATATATATATATATATATATATATGGTGTGACATGCTATACAATAATTATCTATTCACAGAACACAAAATCATAACATTTACCAAGTCCTCTGATGTGGCAAAGGCTAAAAACCACCACTTTAAGGGGAGGACAATCTGTTTAAAATTAGCTTCTTTTCATGCTAAATACTAGTTTGTCAAACACATCTAATAGATCTCTCTACAAAAAGAATGCATACCTTTTAATCTTTAAATATGGAAAACTATAGTGCACTGTATTCATGAAATGTGGCATACATCTTAATTTGAAACTGGCACAGCTGCCATTATAACTTACATAATAAACAGAAAAGTTATTATTACTCATTTTATGACAAACGCAACATTATTTCCATCAAGACACAAACTTGTCATCTGTTATATAGTTGCAGCTTGCTTTGAGACTGAACGAAGATTCGTTCACTGTTGTGTATGATTTTTCATTCAGAGAAAAAGTTTTAAATGCTTAAGATGGGCCCAAAGTGCTCTTTACCTACAGAACTGACGACAGTCGAGCTGGGACACAGTTCAGAAACATAAACGACATCGATCGCGGACAGGACAATAACTTAAATGACATTTTACCTTGCGTTTCTCGGAGAACTTCCTAGGTTGTATCCGAACGGATGCAGGCTGGCGTCTTCATTACAGAAAAGAAAATAAACGCCTTGGTGGATAAAAAGGCACGTCTTTCCGATTCCCCGGCAGCGGAGTGATGCTTGTGTTTCCCAGTCTTCCCAGCAGAGCACACACCGAACGAGATGTGAAGCAGAAAACAGTATTCGGCCACGCCTTTTTTGTGTAAATTGCCATATTTTTCAAAATAAAAGTTTTTGACAAAATTTGCTTTTTTCTAATAATTGATTTGTATACAGACTGAAGTGTTTTGGAAGAAAGGGAAGGGCAACTATGTGTGGTTATCATTTATAAACCACAAACTACACATTTAAGCAGAACAACTGTTGTTAGCATTTTCATAATCTTTTTTATGATTTCTGGCTTCTCAAAAAGTAACTATATGACGTATGGCTCTTCTTTTCGATCGAAAGCAACATTAATATGCAATTACTGTAACTGGTAAGTTTATATGTCTGAGGAATAGCAAAGCTAAATATTTATAAGCATGGATGCATTATTTATAATTGTCGTCAAAATGTTGATCAAAATTTATTCTGCCAAAACAGTGTGGGTTAACGGCACAATCAGATGCAAAATCAGTGTGTCAAATATCTATAAACATTTAATATATATAATATATAAGCATTCAGATGAATTAATGAATACATTAACTGAGATTACAGGATTATCAGATTGTCCTATATTATGGACAACAAGCATGTGTGGATTTGTTGAACTTACATTAGCTGAAATATGAAATATACAGAACAACAAAATTAACTCATTAATACTTTTAATTAGCAAAATAATACTCAAAGAAATATTAAATTGACCAAAGTGATTGTATGAGCAAATATAATATGTGACCCTGGAGAACAAAACCAGTCTTCTAGGCAATAGCACAGGAATATTTTTAGCAATATCCAAAAATTCATTGTATGGGTAGAATTAATATTTTTTTATGGTCAAATTTATTTATTTTTTTATCCTTAGAATCCTAATGATTTTTTAATGATTAGGATACTAAGTAAAGATTATATTTCATAAAGATATTTTGTAAATTTCCTAGCCTATATCAAAATGTATTTTTTACTAAGTAATATGCAAAGCTAAGGGCTTAATTTGGACAACTTTAAAAGCAATTTTCTTTTTTTTTTTGCACCCTCAGATTCCAGATTTTAAATAGTTTTATATCTTAGCCAAATATGGCCTTATCCTAACAAACCATCAACGCAAAGTGTAGGCTGTTTATTTAGCTTTTAGATTGTTTAAAAAACATAATATTTACCCTTTTTTGGGGTACAGGGTCACATATTACAAAGGGGCAGAACAATGTAGCATCGGTAATTATGATAATAAATATGAAAGATTGTGAAGGATCACTGAAGACTGACAAAAAATAATGCTTCAAAAAACTTTGCGAATAAATAACATTGTAAAATATAGGCTATTCACATAGAAAACTGTTATTTTAAATTGCAATAATATTTCACAATATTACTATTTTTACTGTATTATTCATCAAACTAATGCAGCCTGGATGTAGAAAGTTTTATCCAAAACATCATCCAAACTCACATCAGTCAGTGTTTATTCTTTTTATAACCAATGCTCGATATTTCGTTTAATTCCATTTTTACAAAGTGTGCAAAATATTTTTTCTGCCCCAATTAACTCGTGTCTCGCGATTATTATTTATTTTAAATATTACCTATCCAAATATTAATTGTTATAATAAATATTACCGATTCTATTTTCATTACATTATGCTTGCCATTGAGGAGGCGTGGCTCTTTATTCTCCTAAAGCGCGTTGGTGGCGGGTGTCAGAAAGGAGGAGGCGCGTGGTGTGATACGCGTCTCTGCTTTGAGTGTGCGTGTGTTGTATGTGTGGAGGGGAAGCGCAACACACGTTGTGATATTCGCACTTCTAAACTGAGCTAGAAGCAACTTTATTTTCTCTTCTTTCGCTTTCCTCGAGCGGAGGAGGACGTTCCGGAGTCTTTGTTTTAGGAGTAAGAAGGCAAATCCTTGGCTGTGGGGGAATAATGTCGGCGTCGGCGGCGAAAGTGAGCCGAAAGGAGCAGAACTCGAATCACGACGGAGCGGACGAGACCTCGGGTAAAGTAATGGCGGCCTCCTGCGCACCGCCATTTTCAGTAACTTACACTTATTGCGTTTAAAGCACAACTTTCAGTTTTAACCAGCCGCTAGACGTTTGTTTGAACCTTTAAGCGAAGCCCGAGTTTGTGCTAGTTTAATCCAGCCGAAGTCGGTGTAATTTCAGCAATGGGATGTTGCGCGCACTGGAGGCCATGTTTCCTCGCGCGGCGGCTTTCATTGTGCCACGCGCGAGGAACATTACGCTCGCACGCTGCTTACTTTACGAAAACATCACATTTCCCGGTGCTTTCCGCTTATTTCTGTGCTCAGCTGTGCCTTTTTAAAACCAGTTTTGCGCGGGTGCTATTTGTGCGCGCATGTTGTGTGCTAATATGCTAACTGGTTATTGTGTCTCCCCGCCATCACGAGCCATTCCCGCATGTGTGACCAAAGCACGCCGCCGCTGCATCACAAATCACCATAGAGTTGTTTAATGGCGCTGAAGCGGGTCAAAATTACATTCCGATCGGATTTAAACTTTAATGCACCATGGTAGTGTGTAATTAATTGGTAGGAAGGTAACGTAAATCTGGCCCAGCGCGTGGCCGCCTCCTCCTCCGTTTAAACCTCGCGGCCTTGCGCAGCTGCTGCTAAAACTGCACCGGATTGAGCTGGTCGCCCGGCGTTAACACAACGCTTTCACTTTTAACTTATCCAAGTTGTTTTGCATCGGATGACGCTGCGTAAAATTACGTTGCTTTATTCTGTTATAGAGATTTATGAAATGGGTCGTGTTTACATTGTACGAATGCATTGTTTGTTTAGTATGTAGATGCACGTGTGTCATGCTTTTGTTAGACCGTATATAAGATTTGCTTACACTTGAAATCTTGTTCTATTTTTTTGTGCTGGATATGGGTAGCATAAAAAAAAATTACCATTTGTGCTAATTTAACTATCGATTGCATTTCAGAAAAAGAGCAACAGGAGGCAATTGAACACATTGATGAAGTACAGAATGAAATCGACAGGTGAGTTAACCAAGTGGCTGAAGCATCATTCATAAGTTTGCATTTAATGCACATTTTATTAATTTATTTTTTATTGCTTTTGTTTTCCTTAGATTGAATGAGCAGGCAAGTGAGGAAATTTTAAAAGTAGAGCAGAAGTACAATAAGCTACGTCAGCCATTCTTCCAGAAGAGATCAGAACTCATAGCCAAAATTCCAAACTTCTGGGTCACAACATTCGTCAACCATCCACAAGGTGAGATAATGCGTTTAATATTGAGATTAGTTGATGTTAAATATGGTTTATTTCTGAAATGGATTCGAAATGTTTTATTTTTGTCTAATAGTATCAGCCTTGCTCGGTGAGGAGGATGAAGAAGCACTTCATTACCTGACCAGAGTGGAGGTCACAGAATTTGAGGACATCAAATCAGGTTACAGAATAGATTTTGTAAGTACCCTTTTTCTTCCGGTCGAGTCAACCCCCCGTAATGCATGGCCGTGACTAACCAGTTATCTGACCTGTATATTCTTTGCAGTACTTTGATGAAAATCCATACTTCGAAAACAAAGTCCTCTCAAAAGAGTTCCACTTGAACGAGAGCGGTGACCCATCTTCGAAATCCACTGAAATCAAATGGAAGGCTGGAAAGGTGGGTTAACAATTCATGTTTTTGTGATCTACGATTTCCTTCTGGGTGTCTGTTAACCGGGTTATGCATGATGCAGGACCTGACGAAGCGTACTGGACAGACACAGAACAAGGCAGGAAAGAAAAGGCAACACGAAGAGCCAGAGAGCTTCTTCACCTGGTTCACCGATCACTCCGACGCTGGGGCTGATGAACTCGGGGAGGTCATTAAAGATGACATCTGGCCCAACCCTCTGCAGTACTACCTGGTAAGAAATATTGCATAACTGCAGGTGTATATGGGTGTTAACAAGTCAGAATTTATGCTTACGTTTTCATCTTTCTTCTCAGGTTCCTGATATGGATGAAGAAGAGGGTGAAGGTGAGGAGGAAGACGACGAAGAAGAGGAGGAGGGTTTGGAGGACATCGACGAAGAAGGGGACGAGGATGAGGGAGAGGAAGACGAAGAGGAGGATGAGGGAGAAGATGGCGAGGTGAGGGCTAACTACGTTTACGTTGTATTGTAATGCATGGCCGTTGTTGTGGTTTATGTGTGGACTTCAGAAGCTGGCCCTGAATTTATTTTTCTTCTCTTTTTCAGGATGATGGTGAGGATGACTAAAGGCTGATAAGGACATATTCCAACACTCGTACCTGTTCTTTCCTTTTTGAAGTCATCCTCCAACCATGGGAGCAAAAAAAAAAAAGCTTTGTTTTTATTTTTTTTATTTTTTTTTTGTGCTCCATCTTCTGTTCTACTGAAGCCTCTCCTGTCCTGACCATGTCTAAACCCATTTAATTCCCTGGACATACAGTTCCTGCATTGGAAAACTAGTGGCATCTCGTTGCTGAAGCCTCTTGCGTCATCTTTAATTACAACCATCTCCAAAGACAAATGCAAAATATTAACAATCTGCACGTCATCCTCTGTAGACTAAACTGAAGTAAATAGCAGTTTATATATTAAGTATATGAAATAATTTTTTTTATTTTTATTTTTTCTGTGAATGGTTGTGAGTTGAAGTAATAAGCCATGGTGCAGTGATCTAATCATAGCGTACATACCTAGCCACTCTTTTCTTTTTGTTTTTTGTATATTTTCTTTAATGCAGAGGTGGGCCCCAAAGAGTTGACACCGTTTTTCCTATGTGATATATTGGACAAAAGGAAAGCACCAGCTAGCTCCTGTCACCTCTTGTAAATGTTTTGGGGTCAATATCAGGGTATGGCAGTTATTATTGTTGACAGTTCAGTGGGGTCGGGTGGGGCAAGTGGGCATTTGACACATCAACATTTGGGTTTATGTTGATTGAATTTTCATTGTAATGTTTTACAGACACCCATGAGGTTTGAAACATTTTTAATAAAAACAAAACATAAAAAAACTTCCTCTTGTAATTTTGAGCTTGGCTAATTAAAGGATTATTTAAATGAGATAATAAAGCCTGTAGAATCTTAAAGAACTCTACAAGTCGTCTTTTCTCCACCTGTTTTCGTTGTTGCACATGTACAAGGTGTTTTTAGACTGTTTTGGTAAAACTTTATAGTTTGTTGGTTAATGTTGAAACTTTTTGAGGTATTACAGACAGCAGGGGTACTACAATTAAGTCCCTTTCAACTCCTCCAAACAAGTTTGGGTTTTTATAAGGTTACGTTTTAACTGCTTTGAGCTCTAAAAGGTTTGCTTAAAATGAAACTCATACCATTACACGCTACTTTTTAATTTTATTTTAAAACTTCAAGACTGGTCTGTGGACTATGATCCAAGAGCTACACAAAAATATCCATTACATTTTCATTGAACGGCATGGGGTAATGTCTTATTACATGTGTTTTTGTTAATTTGATTTTAATGCTAATACTGCTAATTATTATTTGGGTGTGTCTGATTTTGATGCTGATGAACGTACAGCAAGTTACAGGATATCCAAGGGAAACTAAAACTTTTTGTCTTCAAATTATTAATAAACATTTGTAAAAGTATAATTCTGCCATTAATAAGATGGGCTATCATTCACACAGCATGCAAATTTAATTAGTGAGTCACTATGTCACCTTAATTCCAATAAATTACGAGTGGACAAAAAGATAAGAGATAATATCAATATAATATCACAACAGAATGGCGATACATTATTCCGTAATGTTTATATAAAGCTTATATTAGACGCCTGATGCTTTTATGATTTTTTTTCCCTGTGTCAGTCAGTTGCTTTTGTGTGTATGACTTATGGAAACGCATACGTCCAATGGCACTTTACCAACTAGCCTTAGTGTTTTCCCTTTCTTTAATTATCAAAGCTACTGAGTTTTAGGAGTGATCCTTTTATAACATAAAACTAAAGCTGCAGAAAGTAGGTTGACCAATCAGAAGCTAACACCAGTGACGTACAGCGGACAGCCAATCATTGATTGGCTCACGGTATCCATGGCAGCGTCGTCACGGATGTCACATGTAGTGTATTAATGGAGGAACGAACAATGCTGTGCAGTGGCCAAATGCAATAAAATACCGTACAAAATTTGCGAGAAGAAGTGTTTTGCTTATTATAGCAGCAGATATTCATTCGCCGAACTTTTTGTAAACAAGGAATAACCAAAAATGACTGCTTTATGAAAAACAATCGCTAGCTCAAAGCTAACCGTAACGTCTTACTGAGACTAAACATTTTGTAGAGATATGAGATAAAGCGTGAGATATTTTAAACATGTTCACGGATGAAACTCTTGATTTAATTGGTGCTGAATCAACATGGAGAAAGTCAAAACAGCAAACGCAAGAATCGGTAAGTAAAAAAGTTTGCTTACCTTCTCTAACCAGAATATTTATGCACTTTGAAAAAAATGCAATCCTTTTGTGTGATAAGGTATGTTGTGTGTTTTATTCCCGCCCAGAGAAGCTGTCAAACTCCTAAAGTTCACACAGCCGAGGCTGAAACACAAGCCAAAGATGTGTTAGACGACAGCACCCAGACACAAGATCAGAGCGCTCAAACGCTCTCCTTAGATCAAGACATATCTCACTTTCCTGGTTTGCTGGACTTCTTAAGTAGAGTTGAAGACGTAGTTACCAAAGAACTGGTGAAAAACTCCAAGAGCCATGCTTTTGATGGCTTTGAAGTGAACTGGGAAGATCAGAATGAGTCGGTGAGAGCCTTGAATGGAAAATATGTTGATAAATATAAATTGATAATTTATTTTAAAAAAAGATCTTACAACTGGTGATTTTCTTTGCTCAGGTGTCCTGCATGTACCGTCTTCAGCATGTTGATGCTCAGGAAAGAGGTCTGCATGTCACCAGTGTGTCCTGGAACTGCACCGGCTCCGTCATAGGCTGTGGATTTGGCCGGTAATAGCCCTTTCCCAAAAGACACGCATAAAACCACCTGCTGTCGTGATGTTAATGTTTTTTTGTTTTTTTGTATTAGTGTGGATGATGGTGATTGGAGCAATGAGAAGGCTTATGTGTGCATGTGGAACCTGGACCGACAGAACCTGAACCCAAAACGGCCGGATGTGATCATAGATGTGGCCACTCCAGTCATGTGTTTGTGCTTCCATCCTCTCAAACCGTCTGTAGTGGCTGGTATGGACACACATTTACAAAATCTTAAAGAGTGAAACACGTGTCTAGGTTCATATGGTACCTCAAAAAAAAAAAAAGAAAAAACATGGGTTACACTTCATTTTAAGGTGTCCTTGTTACAGTGTAATGTATATTAATTAACTACATGCACTTACTATATGGGTAGGGTTTGGATTAAGTGTATTTGAATGTAATTATGCATAATCTATTATTATTATAATAGTAAGTGCATATAATGTGTAACAGGGACGCCTATTTGAAGAGTTTATTTGCAAAAACCTGTTCACAATGAAGAAAACATTTTTTTAAAATAAAGAAATATAGCCATAAAATAGACAATTTTAGCATTGTGAAATTATTTTTCATCATGTTGTGTCAGTGAAATGATGTAGAAATAAAAAAATCATCCTGTTTGAATGCAATGCTTTTAATTTTTTATTTGGCGGTAAAACATTTATGACTATTAAAGATAGACAGTGACAGTAAATTCATTTATAATGTTACAAAAACGACATATTTCATATAAACTGTCTTCTTTTGAACATATATGGAATCCAAACCTGAAGTTATTAGAAACAAATAAATATTAATGGCACAATTTCCTGTGGTCCTCTTTATGGTGTCATTAGGGGGGCTGTACAGTGGTGAGGTGCTGGTCTGGGACACCAGTCGCTCACAGGACCTCATTCTGGCTCAGACGGGAATATCCGCAGATACTCACCGTGAACCAGTTTATCAGGTATTTAACCTATTAAATAAAACATCTGTGACTGCAACATGATGCTCATCATTTAGTGAGTCATTAATGCAAAGTATTTCTGTGTGCACAGGTGATCTGGGTCCCAGGGGCTCGCAGAGGGGAGTTTACTGTACTGAGCGCCGGGTCAGGGGGAAGAGTTCTGCTGTGGACTGTTGATGGAGCTGAAGCCAAACTTAACTTGAGTTCTGGATATGCTCTTGTTCAACAGCAAGTGCCTCAGAGTGGAGCAGCAAGCAAAGTGGGTGCCACAATATGGTCTTGGCAAAACATTATTTGGTAAAAATTGCAATCTGTGCATTTTTCTTTGTGAAGATGATGTGAAGACCATACTACCCTAATGCATCACATGGCTTTTACATGAATTAATGTAATTCAGTTTAGATATAACCAATCGTTATTGTAATGATCCTAGATAAAACAGAAAGAGAAAAGTAATGTGCTAATTAATTATAACTTTCATGGCCTGATGAATCTGAAAGGGCTATTTACGTTATATTTCTATTAGTTATATTTTATCTTAAAATCAGTGGGGGAAAAAATAACAAATTACATTAATGATTTTATTAGATTTTAGTTTTTACTTTATATGATAAACATATTTGTGACTGTTAGTTTTTGTATAATTAAGAAAGTTTTGCTTGTTTTTGTTATATTTTTAAGTAATAAAAGTAATATGTTTTTTAATACTTTATTTTTGCATTTTCTGTTTGATTTAGATTTGCTTTTTATTTCGTTTTGTACATTTTTAATGCATCTATATGTTTTAATAATTTAAAAGATAATTAAGTTCAATTAATTTTTAGTTTTAGTACATCAGGTAGAACTAATTAAAAAGAAAATGGGAAATGTTTCTGTGGCAACCAGCTGAATTTTATTTTTTTACATTAATTCAATTACAGCTTTATTTTACAACAATTAACGAAAATGATTTTTAATGATTTATTTGTAACTATTATTTAACTATAATAATTCTAATATATTATGGCAGTATTCATTTTACTGTTGTAATGCAGTTTTTTTGTTTCCACAGTGCAATATAATAAAATGTAATCTTTTGATTTATTTTGTTTTTTATATAAACATTTTATTTTTGTTTATTTCGTCCAAATAACGCACTTGTCTCTGCTTGAAGACCCGAGGTAGCACCAATATAGGAGTAACCTCAGTTGCACTTTCCCCGTGGGACCTGGACACATTCTTGGTGGGCTCAGAAGGAGGCCTTGTGCTCAAATGCTCCCTCAGCAGTGAGACAGTGGCAGCAGTGCCCCCTGAGGGTGAGAGCGTAACACTGCGGGCCCCAGTGCAATTCTCTTTCTCACCACGAGGGGGCCCTGTACACTCCGTACACTTCTCACCATTTCATAGGTGAGCTTTGTGGCATTTTTCTGTACTTTATGAAGTAAAGTACTCTATTTATATATCTACTTTTAGGCTAATTGGTATTAATTGTAAAATCTGGTGTTTGTTATTTTAGGAATCTGTTTGTAAGTGTCGGGACAGATGGTTTGGCACATCTCCACACAGTGCTTCAGCCCCGCCCCCTGCTGTCTCTACGGGTGTCCGATTTGTATGCGTTTGGGGTGAGGTGGTCACCCACACGCCCTCTAGTCTTTGCTGCAGCCACAGGACAGGGTGAGATGTTTGTAATTCTATATTTTATATATACATATACATACATATATATATGTCATTTCCCCCTTAATTTGACTTTTTCCCCATAATTTTTAGGGCTGGTTCAAATGTTTGATTTGGGTCGAAGGTCTTTAAAGCCATTTGCCACAATTGACCAAAACACAAACGGTCAGCCAACGTATTGTCTGGAGTTCAACCCCAAACACACAAATCTGATGGCAGTGGGCAACGCAGATGGTAGCGTCAACATCTGGCAGCTTAGCGCTGAGTTAAAAGAACAAGGTGCCAAGGAGACTGCAATGCTGGAACAGCTGGCCAATGAGGTGGCGGACTGAGTGTTTTAACTTTGTCATTAGAAACTGTCCTGCTTGAATGTTCTTCAAACCCAATTCTATAACGATTGTGCATAAAAATGCATATTTTCAACTTTACATTTAGGGAAATTAAAAATAAAAATACTGACAATTCCTTCCAGTTATAACCAGTAGCGTTTATTTATTTAAGCACACTGCAGCTCATGGGTGGTGTTACAGCATATCCTCTCTATAGATTTGTTAAACAAAGCAAAGCACTTAACAGCTAAAACAACCACAATAAAATGCAGACAGATCCACTACACTATTGTCAGTGAAGCATGAGGAAGTGTCAGATAAATACGCAGGGGTTAAGAGTGATAGCAAGATACAGATATTGCTATACTGGGTGCTATAGAGAATTTCAGATCCATGCAGTTTGGCTGTGTGTTCTTGTGAAGGGGGGAAAACGCATCCCGATTGGTCACTGGCAGGCAGGGGGCGGGGAATCAGTTGACGAAAAGCGAGCGCGTGAATTCCACAAAGTCGAAAGCTGATGGGATCTCGCGGCCCTTGCTGTCCAAGTAGGGCTTCATATGGGAAATGCAGTAGTCTGCCTGTTCCTTGGTCAGGTTCTGTAAACACAGAAGGTCAATAAGATCATCTTTGTAACACCAAAGATGAAAGGTCCAATGTTAATTGTAAATGGCATGGGTTTGACATTGTGTACCTGATAGAGTTCTTCCTTGGTGACGTAAGGTTTGTTCTCGGCGCTGAGAGCACGGAAGGCGCTCTCGATCTCCTCGCTTGACTTCACATTCTCTGTTTCTCGGCTGATCATGAAGGCCATGTACTCCTGCAAGGACACGTTTCCATCCCTGAACAAACAAACTGATGTTAGCTCCCTAACAAAAAGGACACTGAATGTTTAGTACATTAACAGATGATGTTTCTCACCTGTTTGGATCCACTATGTCTAGGATGGACTCAAACTCTGGGTCTGGTTCTCCTTCTTCAACCATGGGCAGGTCGTAACCCAGGGACCGCAGGCAAGACTTGAACTCCTGGTGATTGAGACGTCCAGATTTTTCTTTGTCGAAATGCCTGAGAAACAAAAATGTGTTATGTTTTCAAGAACACTTGAGTTTAGCGTTGTAAGGTTTCGTTTTTCATTAAAGTGGATTACTCACTTGAACATCATGCTGAACTCCTTCAGAGCCTCTTCTGTTACTCCTGTAGTGTTTCTGGAAAAAAGAATAAATGCATGTCATTTTAAAAACAAATATTATTTATAACGACAAATTCAAAACTGTATTATAATAATAAGCAATAATATAATAATAATTTTAAAATGTTCTTCATGATGATATAATAGTCACCTGGCTTGGATCTGTTGTTCAAGGTTGTGTTGCATTCTCATGCCCAATTGGTCGAGTTGGTCCCACTGTTGGGCCAGACCCACGGTGCTGTGCTCTGTGTATTTGTTGTCCAGGATCAGCGCCTCCTCCATGGCTGCTCCCAGATCCTCAATCTTTTTCAGCTGACTGCGCATGGCACGAATCTCCTGGTGCTTGCGCTGGAGAAATAAAAACCAGGGATAAGACATGAGAACAGAGCAACTTACAGTGCAGTGTGATCAAGTATCTACTACTGTCTCAAGTGTCGTAATGTCCTCTTTCTTGCACACTTGAAAATTCAATAAAATGAAATATTGGTTCAGTTCATGGGCATTCCAATAATTCCAATTTTATTTTGTTATTCAAAAACCAAACGGGTCTCAATTATCCAATCACTGCTCTCAAACTCACCTTAGTGGCCTCTAGCTGTGACTCTAGAGTTCCGGATTCTTCCACCATACAGGACCTGCCCACACAGAGAGTGATGAAACCAGCAGCAGGAGCCCGAGAGCACATGGCACATCCACCCAAAATCATCTCACTCACTCCACATGCTAGTCTACACCTTACAAGAGCGGCTCTTACTAGACTAGCTCACTCATTAGGTCAAAGAACAAAACCAAATGTATTTGGCCGAGTAGACCTTAAAAAAAAGGTCCTTCTTAAATTTTTATATGACTTTGAGTTATACTATATTTAAATGGTTTGCATAACCATTACACCAAGCTCTGTAACTTGCATCTTCCTAAATGTCTTGTACATGATAATAGGACTTACCAATTTTGTAGTAGATATGGAGTACAAACTATAAGCCACCCCAGAATGCAACTACGGTAACCAAAATCATGCTAAAGAAGCCAAATTATATCCATGGTAATCCAGACCATGCTTTATTAGGGCTGCTGTCAACAGGGTTAGAAACTGCTATATTTGCACCACTGCTTAGTTTTATCTTGCACACTTTTAAAAGCAAAATGTGCAAAATCAAAGATTCAGAGTTGGACTCGACTAGCCATACTATAAATGTCAATGCACAGTTGTTTGAATTCAGATCAATCATGGAAATCACATTGCAGTTTCCACCCTGGATCTGTTGCATGAACATTTTCCTCAAAATGAAGAAAAATAGAAACAAATAAAACATAACTGAACCATGGAAAAAAAAGAAAGAAAAAGTGTAAAAGAATGAGATGAAGTGTTCACACTCCTCAACATCGGTGCCAAATGTAGCCAGGCTTGTTGGATTAAGAAGCTGGAAGGGTTCATCTCAAAAAAAGCCTCACGTTGCAGTGAATGTTAGTGAAAGGGAATTGAACACACACAGAGCCTTTAGAGTGGGGGTCAGACTCGAGTGCATGAGGAGAAGAAAACCCAAAAGGTGTGAGGTGAGGGGCAAAGAGGCCAATCAGAGGAGGAAAAAAAGGGAGAAGACCTTCCAGAGAGATCATCATCGACTTCATACTGATAGACACGGATTACCCTCCGATAGGCTATGCTATTCAGAGACGAGGGAGGTGGAAGATGAAGAGGGAATGGAAAAAGAGTGTGAAAAAACAGAAAGGAATACATCTGGAAATATATAGTCAAAACATACGATAAAACACGCAAAATATATGTAAAGTGAGATAAAGTCCTTGTTGAGACACCCTGTATTATTTCCATCCAAATGATTGCTCTATTCTAACCTGAAACTCCCAAACTCCTGCTTTCTTTTATACCAAATGTGTGTCACAACGGTTCCATTAAACAATGCATACACACTCACACACAAACATATTATAGCATAAGAGTAAAAAATGTGATATTAACCCATCCAGAAGGTATGTCCTGATTAGAGAAATGATTCCAAGCATCAGGGTAGCAGCGAGAAGGTCGAAGGAATGGGGAAAGAGAGACAAATAAGGGAGGGAGAGAGAAAGAAACAGTTAAAACATTGAGTGGTGACATCAACGCCACTACTCAACACTCACATTAAAGAAAAACGTGACCAGAGCAAAGCCCTGCTGCAGCATATCGAGCACAGGTGTCTTTAAGTTGTGCGATCAATGTGAAAACCAACATTTAAACAAGACAACATGGCAAAGCAGGCAATGGCTTCAAGACTATAATAACAAAAACAGTCGATGACACGAATGAAAATGGGGATCAGGAAAGCTCGATCCAATCCGAACAGATAGGAACACCAATGTGTTGCATGCAGTGTATTTCAACCTCTGCGAACTGTAGAGAACACAGCACTGTAACTAGTGCATGCTGGTCCTCTGTACCTGGTCTCTTGCAGCCATTGGTGGAAGGCATTGGCATGTTGGGCGAATTCTTGTCGGAGTTTATCGTTCTCTTCCTGCCTCCTCTGTTCCTTCTGTAGCTCCAGCTCTCGCTCCTAGAAATCATACCCGATTATTGAGTTCCCAAACTCTACTTTATACATATTCAATCATGCCTAAGGATCTTATTCTCACCTTGATGATCTTTTGAAGGTTCCTCCAGGTCTCCTCTAGAGCTTCCATGGTGAACCAAGTGTATGGATTGGAGACCACCTGGTAACTCTTGATCTGTCGATCAAGTTCTGCCAGTTGGTTGAAGTCAGCCTCTGCAGAGCTGAGTGAGGAGCGGAAGGCGTCATGGGCGTCCCGCAGGGCCCTGATCTCCTCCAGCGAGTTGCACCTTACAGGGTCTGTCAGATCTTCTTCAGCGTTCTCAAACCAGCTGTTGAAGGCTGAAGCCTTCTTGGCAAAGGTGAGGAACAGATCCTCCACCTGGATGGAGTGGTAAACAAGAGTTAAAGAAACACAAAACTAAAGCTTCTTTTCCTAAACTGAGGCAAAATTCTATTCTTCACACCTTCCTGAAGTGCTCTTGGGCTTCCAGAAGCTTCTTCTTGCGGGTGGCTGAGTTGGACAGTAGCTGGTTCCAGCGCTTCATCAGAGTAGCATGACGAGCCTCAATGGCCTTGGACTGCACGTGTTTGGCAGCCAACAGCTGGTCTTTTAGGGCTGTGATGTTAGTGATGCCCTCCTGCTGGAAGGCCTGAAGCCCAGCATCAAAGGTTTCCTTTGGCAGAGCGGAATTAAAACAGTCAGTTACAGCAGTAAATGGATGTGTTGTGCTATGGCTATATATAATCCATATGTTATGTCACACCTGTTTAGTGAGCAGAGTCTGCACCGAGGAGAGATCTCGACCATAGTCATCGGTCTTCAGGCTGTTTTCCTTCTCGCCTAAGACACATTTGAGTTACAGATTACGAAGAAGCAGAGAAAACAACAGGCTATTTCTTATCAAACCCTCTAATGAGGCAAACGAGAGGAAACATTTGCTCACCAATCCAGGACTCCACCACATCTGCCTTCCAGTTGAACTGGAGGAAGGCAGAGTTCTCATCCAGTTTAGATTTCCTCTGAGCTGCAGCTCTCTCCAGCTCCGTCACCTTCCCACGCAGGGCCTTCATTTTAGCCATGATGTTCTCTACATTGTGGTTTTCCTGCACAAAATGCCCCAATATGATGTTACGATATTGCTCTAAGGTCACATACTACTTCAAAGGAACTGCCTATAATAAAGGGCTAAATCTGTAGTATATGGACTTTATAATAGCTGTACTATACCTTTTTGATAAGTTCATCTCCATTGGAACACACATCATTCACTCGGTCCCTGTGCACAGTAAAATCAGTTTCAAATGCTTCGTGTTTCTTCAACAAGCCCTGAAAAACAAGTACCGAACAGAGAAACTTAGGACACAAGCAAGCAAAAAACCAAGCCATAATTTGGCAGATGGTGTTTATTTTTTCACACCTGCACAGCTGCCAGAGTATCACCATAATCTTCACTTCCGACCAGGTTCAGTTTCTCATTTATCCAAGCTTCCTCTTCCTCCACATTTGCCACAAACTGCTGGTACTCCAGCGACTCCTCAAGTCTCTGTCCACTAAAAAAACAGAAAACCAAAGAAGAAAGGTTATCCTAGGCAATGCACACACTCATAAGATTTTTGTTAATGTTTAAACAAAACAAAAAAAATGATCCATACTTTTTAATATAAACCACAAAAAAGTAAAATACTGTACTGACCGAGCAGCAGCCAGATCTTTCAGTTCCCTCCAGTGCTCCACAAACTGGGCCAGCCTCTGCTGGATCTCCTCCTGTCCAATGGTGTTGTCATCAGACAGCTTCCTCCCAGTCTCCAAGACAGACTGCAAGGCCACAAAAATACTGTTAACACTCGGAATGACGATTCACTTAACTTAAAAGACTTTTCCATTTCTGTGAACATTACTGTGAATTTTCATTCAGGAACCTCACCTGAATGGCTGGCTCGTGTGCTCCCAGCTCAGCCTCAAGCCTCTTGTGTTTCTTCCTCAGATTCTGTACTCCTGTCAAATCACGTCCGTAATCCTCCGAGCTCACCAACAACTTCTTTTCTCTAAAGGAAGAGAAAGAATTCAATCTGGTGTGCAGCCTCAAATAATGCAAAATAATAGATCACTAAAAATAATGTAAAGCATACTTAATCCAAGATTCCTCATCGTCCAGATCCCTGAAGAACTGGTGCAGACGATGCGACTCGTTCAGCTTGGCACGGCGCCCAGCAGCCATGCTCTTGATTTTGACAAAGCGTCCGTTGACGGCATCACGCTTGTCCTTGACCTGAGAGGTGTCAAAGGCATTGCTGGCCATCAGACTGTCTGCCTGGCCATTGAGATCCTTCAGACGATCCTATAAGAACACACAAAAACAAGCATTATTTAGGACATACTGGATTTTGGAAATGCTTGGAACGAGTGTTTCCTGATCAGTATGTCTGAAGAGCTACCTCATGAGCAGAGATGTCAGCCTCCAGAAGCTGGTGCTTCTTAAGGAGATTGTTGACTGAGGCCAGATCTTTGCCATAATCCTCAGAGGCAAGAAGAGCCTCAACCTAAAAGCGCAGGAAAAATGTGTGATTGATATCATTTCTGTTAATATCATTTAATTAAGCTTTTATATTTAAGTCAAGAAGCTGTCCTAAGTAGCTATTATCTCATATCTCAATACCTCAGACAACCAGAAGTCAAAGTCCTTGATGCCGGTGTTGAAGTTCTGCTGCTTGTTTGCCTCCTTCAGTTTTTGACTCTTCTCGGCAGATTTGTTGACGAGGAACTGCCACTGCTCATCCAGAGCGTTAAGACGAGCCTGAGAGCAAATGTGAGCACGACCCCAGCAAAATAAGCACAGATCGTAACTCTTCAGCTGCCTATTTCTGAAATACTTCCGAAACCGTTACCTTGACAGCATCCTCACTTCCAGCACAGGCACCTCTCTGGATGAGAGCGTTGCCCGTGTCAATCACTCCGCGAATACGATCAGCATTAGCGTGTAACTCAGCCTCAAAAGCCTGGTGCTTCTGGTGCTTGCTCTGAAAAAGTGCCAAGAAAGCGAAATACAGCTAAACTGAGCCACACAGTGAAGTCATGCAGCTGTGATAAAGCAATAGCTGGTTTTGTATCTAACACGTGATACTGATATAAATGTTTCTGTGTAAACTCCAGTGAAAGCCGTGCATATTGTATGTGTGTGCATTTTATGTGTAGACTGTGAAAGTTGACCATTATTTATAGCCACAAAAGAGCAAACCTTTTCAAAACATCAGTGTGTACATTGAGGTGAGGTGACTGTGAATTTACAAACCAAGGAACAGACATGTAACGAGGAACTCATACTATGACGGGGACACATTCAAAGCCTGATGGAGCATTCAATTAAATGAACTGGACACCATCCAGCACGCAATGAATTCTGTGAGGAACCTAGGAGGAGCTGGGGTGTTTTGTCTGAGATCATTTAATATTTTATATCACCCAGAGAGAATGGATGAAGGAAAAAGCACTTCCAAATGGCTTATCTAAGCATTTGCTGATACACTCAAAAAAAGCCGGGCTGCTGTTACTGTAAATGCATATAGATTCTGGCTGTAGCACACATGTAACCGTTTCTGTTGTTTTAACACGGTATTTCACAAAAAAAGCAAAGCAGAATTACTTGTTTGGAAGCACCTCTCCACCTTATCTCTCTGGGTGGACACAGAATTGCAGCTATGTTCAGAATAGCACTTGCATACTAGTTTTGCAGCATGCATATTAGATATTTGTATGCATGTAATATCTGGATGACTTCTTACATTTAGAGGCAGACTGTAGGATACAAAGGGTTGAAACCTAAAATGGTCACGTGATAATAGGATTGCATGACTGCATGATGTCTCATTTTATTTATTTTCAAATATTAAGCCTTTAAAATAGATGAAAATGTAGTAAAGTGATACAGTACTATATGTGTAAATCACAAACAGTTTATGCATTTATATTATGCGTAATACATTCTTATTCACACAGTAGTACAGAAAACAGTCGGCAGCATTAAGCATATAATTCTACTGTGCTATTCTGAACACAGCCAAACTGTCTTTGCATACTACTTTTGGTCACAGTTTGCTCTCAGATCCACACACTCTTTGAGAAGCGCAAATTTTCTGTGTGGAACAAATTTAAACCAAGACATCCCAACTTCAATGATGCAACAAGAAAATGGAGGCAACACCCAGCAATTACAAATTAAATGCTGCAACAATGGGGCACGGGAAGGGGACAAACAACCGATGATGCTGTATAAAAGCGAGACACATAATAGACATACGGAACTCAAATACACATTTACAGACAAAAACCATGAGACAACGGACAAGTGGAGAGACCCTATTGGGGTTAGTTAGTTCTGGCACACTACTGCACTTACCAGCAGCTTGGACAGCTAGAAACAGACAATGGGAACACAGACAGAGTTTCAGTTTAATTTCCTATATAATAAAACAGTTTGGGTGGGTTGAGGCGGGGATAGTAAGAGAAACACATTTTAATTTGCATGTGAAAGTATTATGCTATTAATATATTTACAAGATTAGACTTAAGCGGGATATTCACATTTAAAACATAAAACGTTGCATGTCTGCAAAGATACTGACATATCGCTCCTGAGAGTGATGACTGGAATGTGACATTACCTGGATGTTGGTGGGGTCCTTGTAAGACTCGTCGGTGGCGGTTTGGAGTTTCTCACTGATCCACGCTTCGATCTCGTCTACATCTCTGCTGAACTGCTGCAGAGTCTGGGACTCACCCAGCTTTGAGCGTTTCTCAATCATCTGAGCCTTGAGACGGCGCCACCTGGAGGTCAAAAGGACATACTGCTTTAACTTAAATGACACAAATGAGAGCGATTCAATCAGTGAGATCCGGATCAAAAAGAAGAACCCTGACCTGTCTAAGACTTCATTACGGCGATCAAAGATCTCAGGTTTGGCGTAGTGGTCAGCGCTAATGAGCTGGTCAGCGAAAGACTGCAGTGCTGCAATTTTCTCTTCCTGTGAGGACAGACAAATTGAAAGAAATTCAAAATCGAATATTGTCAAACTTGACTGATTTATATCGTAATGGTGCTTGCTGACCTGCACATTGATAGCCTTATCAAAGTCCTCATGTTTCTTGATGAGAGCCTCAACACTGTCCAGGGAGTCTCCCTTGTCATCGCTGGCCAAGAAGGCCTCGCGAGCTGCCATCCAGTTCTCAGCCTGCTCACAGTCACGGTTGAATAGCTGCAGGAGATGGAAAGAAACATATGATGCAATTCGCAACATCTTCAAATGTTCAAGTTTTGTGTATTAAATGTAAACATGGTCCTTGCTGACCTGCAGCTCCAAGCACTGATCCAGCATCATCCTGCGCTGGACCCAGGCCTTCTCTAGATCAGCACGTTCCTGTTCAAGAGCCTCCAGCTTCTGTTGGATCTCAGGGCTGGCATAGTGGCCACGGGCAAGCAGCTGCTGTCCAAATTGCTCAAATGCCTGGAAGGTGCCTGCACGGGCGTCGATCTCAGTGCGGTGTTCCTACAGAATATGAATATATGTGTGTTTAACATTTGTTCATGAGCTTAACAGGATTTGTACAAATATTAATCCAAGGAAACTCATCTTCTAAACAGTAATTGTAACAAAGTAGAGATCACAGGTGTTTCGAAATCAAATACCTGATGTCTCTCCAATAGGGCTTCAGCTCCAGTGACGTCCTTGGCAAGCTCATCTGAAGACACCAGCCCTCTGATTCCATTGATCCAGGACATGAGATCTCTGGGAGCGAAACACACAAATTTGTTTAGTCTCTTCTATACTACTGCTCGGATGCTATATAGCTACTCCAAGTTGTTCGTTTTGCATGTTTTATACTCTCTTTCATCCCTCTTTTTTCCTCCTACTCACCTGAAGTCACTGAGGAAGCGCTGCAGGTCGTGAGAGTTGCCAAGTTTTTCTTTGCGTTGGTCAGCACGACTCACCAGGCTGCTCCAGGCAGTGTTTAGCTCGGTGCACTTCTCCTGGATGTCGTCCACAGCCTCAGGATGAGACTGAATCAGACGCTCCGCCGTCTCACCAAGAGAGTTCACCTGAAAATTATTTATCAATCATGACGACCCTCAAAATAGTATTAGCAGGTTAACTGATAGGACCATATTAATGTATTTGGACCAAAACTGACACCTGCTACAACGGATCAAGCATGTAAGATATGCTGCTGCAGCATAAATGCCACATGTAAATTCTCTAGACAGGTGGTGCTGGAGGAGGTGGAGGGTTGCACAGGAACTATGAAAGCACGCTGCAGAACTTACTTATGGTTTTTAAATTTTGATCGAGCAAACTGGCTAACAATGAGCTTGTGATGAGTAGTAAATCATTTTTACCAGATTGCATGTATGGGTTAACAAAATTTTAACATATGTTCATTTAGGAATGAAAAACTAAACCAAAAATTAAAATTTTACCTTGTCTCCTAGAGCGGCCAGGTCTCTCTCAAAGCCTTCGTGCTTGCGCTGCAGAGCCTGCACGCTGGCGAGGTCGTGGCCGTAGTTATCAGTGTTCAGGGCTTGGTTCTTCTCTTCGATCCATTCCTTGGTCTCATCTGCATCCCTGTAAAATCACACACTGAGCTGAATTCCTCTGTACTTCATATGGCTCAAATCACACCAGTGTAACAAGAACAAAACCGTATAATTTTGAGGTTAACCAGTGACATATATGTACCTGTGGAACCTCTGCACCTCATGAGCACTGCCCAGCATGTTGCTTCTGTCTTCAGCCAGCTGCTGCAAGGACCTCCAGCGGTTGTTCAGCTCCTTTACACAAACATACAACCATTAGAAGCTAGTCAGACTACAGGTCATAGGATCAGTTGTTACGACAGTGATTTGATCACTGACATGAGATTCAACTCCCTGAGGTTGTGTCTTAAACAATATAGAATGACTGATGAGAAATGATCCAAGCAAATTTAACAGCTAAACCACTTTTCAAAGGATCACATAAATGGTTCCATATCCTTTGTGCCATACTTTGCTCTCCATTTCACTAGTAAAAGCAACAGTATGGATAAGTGGCATAAACAGAAAGGCTACAACATTAAAGCACATGGGATAAGTGATGATGGTTAGCAAATATGGAAAACTTGGGTGTGTGCATCGGCCACAAACTGAAAAAAGCATTAATGCATTCTAGAATGGCTGTTTAACCTCCACCAAAACACATGGCGTGAAGAGATAAAGAAGTTATTTCAAATGGTCGACACGGACTCATGAATGGAAACAAAGGGAGGGGGATGCAACCACACAGTTGATGGTTCAATAATAGGACATAGGGGACAAGAGACCATGGAAAGAGCACAAGACCACCACGATGAGTTAGTCCTTCAGGTACACGGGGCACAATGCAGGATTTAGTGGGATCAGTTGAGGGAAGATTTAAAGATTGAAACTAAGAACCTAGAATCTTACCTTAATAGTATTAAAGTTGGCGGTTGTTTGAACAGCCAAGCGAACAGACTATATTGAGTACAAATGTGCAAAGAACAGAGAGAGGGCAGGAAAAGAACAGAAAAATACACCAGTCAAGAGAATGTCACAAGAGGAGATACAAGAACCAGATTGCTCTTGCTGCTCTGTAATCATAGTCACCAAACAGCACTGTGGATGACATACAAGTCAAACAAGACCCTGCGTAAAAACTAAACATGCATCTTAAATGACCCAAGATTAGATTATATCATAGATTATATTTAAAGCATTTTAAAATTCAACATGCTATATTACCTTCCATGGAGATGCACCTTTGGAATCTGCTTCATCCTGTGAAATATATCAAATAAATAAATAAAATCAATTTAAATGAAAAAAAAATAATAATAATAAATCAAATTGTATGGTATTCATGTGTTTATTTCATGCAGACACCCCAACTGTTACAGAGAATAGATGAATGCTATAAAACAATGACCTTGCCAGGAGCTGAGCCCAGCATCTCTACTTGCTGATGGTGGGATGGAGAGGAGGTGTGATGAAGGAACGAAGGGTTAGAATGAGAAAGGGTAAAAAAAACAAAATAGGTAAGATCACCAAATCTATAAATCTAAATAAATTCAGGCATATAAAAAATAATAATACGCCAATGTATACTCTCTCAAGTTTCAATGTAAACATAATATTGATGAGTGGAATGACTCAAAATTTAGACAAAACACTGTGATGTATACTACTGTCAAAACGTTTGAGCTTTGTAGGATTTGAACGTTTTAGGTAGAAATCTCTTATGCTTACCAAAGCTATATTTATATAAACCTTAAAAACTATTTTAAAATAATTGTGCTATGCTGATTTGGTGCTCAAGAAACATTTCTTTTTATTAGCTATGTTTTCTTTGGAAACTGCTATTTATTAGGATTGCTTGATAAATAGAAATCTTAAAAAAAAAAAAAAACATCTTTTATCATTAATTTGAATACATTTAATGGACACTAGCAAAGAAAAAAAAATGTAATGGCAATGTATGTCTAATCATATTTACTGTGTGTTAAGTGTGTACCTGGGCCTGCACAACAGGAGCCTCTTCAGCCATCAGTCCTTCAGACTCCAGCTCAGAAGCCACCTTGTTTATATCCCTCAGCCGAGATTCATTTGCTTTTAGATCCTACCAAACAACAAAAAATACAAGAGTTTAGAACCAGCGAACACTTATATGCCAATGCTAGTCTTCAGTGATAAATGAGTCATGAATCATACCTTCTGAAAGTCATCAAACTTTTTCTGCAGCACTTCTACTTGCTCCAGATCAGAGCCGACCTCCTCATTCGTAAGCGCTGATTCTTTCTCATTGATCCACTGCTGCAGCTCGTTCGCCTCACGGAAAAGCATGAACTTCTTGCAGCTCTTCTCCAGCATGTCCTTCCTCTTCTCTCCCAACTCTTGCAGTGTACCATACCTAAGAAGAGAGACAAGAGACTTAATGCAACTCCCACCTAAACACTGGGACTGATATATCTCCTTCTAGGAGAGGACATAGAAGCTGGAAACACAGATAGGGGTTCAACTTGCATAGTCAGCAACCGAAAATGCAGAGTGAAACATCTAGACATCAACTATACAAAAGGAAAAGCTCAGAATGAAAACATCCTCAGGAGAGATGTGAACATCTATCCCTTGAAGGAATAGAAGAGTAGGAATGAGACAATGATCAGATAATGGACAGAGAATGATAGAACAGCAAGATGGACGAGGGGAAGGCAGATGAACATTTTGCAATGGAGGCTTCTTTGATCAAATAAATGACATTGGTCGGGCCTACTCACAGTTCCTCCACCTGCTTCATGCGTACAGAGACGCTGCACACCTCCTTGGTGACCACAGTCCTGCCACAGGGCAGGGCAAGCAGACACATGCAAGCATTTAAATTCAGAAAGAAAACAAGAAAAGAAAAGAAAGAAAGGAAAAAGAGGAGTAACGAGGGGTCAGAAACATTATTAAGAGTTAGTTTTTAACAGATGCCTTATTTGAGCTGCAGGAAGAGTAAAGATGCAAAGATCTTAAGAGGCTTTGTGTTAAAAAGAAATGATTTTGTTGGAATGTAAACAGTAAGGTTGAAAAATGTTTACCAAAATGATCACACTAGGGCCATCAATTAATTGTCTTTAACACTGGAAATGTATTTAGTGTCAATTTTGAACAATAAAATAAATCCTTGCCGAATCATTCTGACATCAAACTTTTAAGACATTGACAGCCCGAATGTGTATTAGACAAAGAAAGACGTCTGCCCTCAATCATTTGAATGAAAACCAAATGCAGAATAATTCGTACTGATTGTCAATCTGCTCCTGTCGCAGAGCGATGCTGCCCTGTTCGTTTAGCAGATTCTCGCGAGAGGAAGATTGAGTCGGGTCCAACTTCTTCACGTACGCTGCAGGAACAAAGCCCTGCCTGTCGTTCACTTCCACTTTCCACCAGTCCTGAGAGCAAGATACAAATGTATATATATATATATATTGTTTACATAAGTCCAAGCACTCATCTGGATTTAAACTGGCATGCTATGTAATATAGCGTGCCCTATTAATTACCTTGTTGGTGCTGTTGAGCAGAGTGAGGATGTCTCCCTTCTTCATGGTAACCTCACGAGGACTCTTCTCCTGGTAGTCATATAAAGCAAGAACCAACTCCTTGCCGGTCTCATCATCAGTGGGGGCCACTTGTTGCTGTTGATTAAATTAACAAAAAAGTTTTATTTTCTATAAAAGTAAAAGTATTTCCTTTTGGTCAATGGAAAAGTGTTGTTATGAGCTCTTACTCTGCAGCCCTCAGCTTGTTCTTTTAAGGCCTGGATGCTGCTGCCATATGCACTCAGATCAGACATCAGTGCCTCGTGCTTCTTCAGCAGAGCCTATAAATGATAACAATGACATGTTAGAACCATAGAATTTTTTTAAATAGAAAACTGCACAAAAGCAAGTATAGTTCTGCCAATTAACCACTTTAAACATTTTATGACGTATGAGGGATTTTTTTCAAATATCAGCAAAAAAAATGAAATGTAATATTTTTTAACTAATTCCATTGTGGATCCAGCCCTCCTCCTCGCTTACCTCTGCAGAGTCTTCGTCTTTGCCATAGTCGGTGCTTCCTACAATGGGCTCCTTCTCTCTCATCCAAGACTCGGCCTCATTGGCATCAGCAAAGTACTGCTGAGCCTGAAGGGAGTCCTCAAGATCCTGTCTACGCTGGGCAGCTTTCCCCTTTAGTCCATCCCAACGATTGTGCAGCTCCTGCAACTTAGCTTTCACATCCTCCCCTGCAAAGTGACCTGAAATTTGGAAAACAAAAAGCAAACATTTTATTTATATATGTATATATATATATATATATATATATATATTTCAAATGTATTGTTTCTAATTTGAATAATGACTAAAAGTGTTCTGTACCGATGCCTAATAGAAAGTAAGTCTTATGAAAGTGCAAAAATACTACCTTCTTCAATCATGGCCTCCCCCTTCTGAGAAACAGCCTTGATTCGGGGTTCATGGCCAGAGATTTCCGCCTGCAGAGCCTGGTGTTTCTTCAGAAGGTTCTGGACTCCAATAAGGTCTTTTCCTGAGAGAGTACGAGAATATGGTTGTTTTAAGAATTTGAATGGCTTATAGTTATTTCATATGTCAGTTCCTGTAATTTAAATCACACTAACCTCTATTGGTGGAGGAAGCAATGGGTTCCTTCTCCCGGATCCAGGTCTCCTCATCTTCCACATCCCTGAAAAGTTGCTGAAGGCGCAGGGAGTCAGACAGCTTCTGCTTGCGGGCGGCCATGGGCTCCTTTAGAGCCTCGTAGCGTGCCAACAGAGCCTCTTGTTTTTTGCGGATGTTATCAGCATCAAAATGGCCAGCCTCCTGGAACTGCCTGGCCTGAATAGTAATGCCATCAATGCGGTCCTGTAAAGAGAATAGTTAAGATGAATGAGTTCAGCTGTTAAAAAAAACAAACACTGCCAGCTGCACAGAATCATACAAGAAACAGTGTAACAGTCTAATATCAGTGCAGTCATTGAGACAGTGTTACCTGGTGAGCAGCCACATCAGCCTCCAGCAGAGCATGCTTCTTCTGAAGATTCTGGACGCTGGTCAAGTCTTTGCCAAAGTCATCAGAGGCTAAATGTCCCTCCACCTCATACAGCCACAGCTCGATGTCCTCTACATTACGATTGAACTGCTGCTGCTGGTTGGCTTCACGCAACTTAATCCCTGAATGAGGGAATAATGTGATATCACTGAAAAACCTGCCTTTTGTTTCATAATTACCAATAATAAATCGGATAAACATAGTTTTTAAATAGTGACAACTGTAAAATAGGCAGTGCTGTCACACTGTGCCATTTTCTCACCTTTAAGCTCAGTTGCCTCTAAAAGTTTCTTCCACTGAGAGCTGACCTCATCCATTCGGGTGGACACCTCGCTGGAGGCGTAGTGCTTTCCATCAATCAGCTCCTGACCTGACTTCTGCAGTGCATCAATACGGCTCTGATTGGCAGAGAGCTCAGCTTCGAAGGCCTGATGCTTTTGCACCTTCCCCTGCAGGTTGGATGGGTCCTGAAGGAGGAAGAATAGAGGGTGAAAAAAAAAAAAAAAGTGTTTTTAAAAATGTTTTAAATGTGTTGTCAGATCTAGGACAACATACCTTGTAGGCCTCGTCAGTGGCAGTCTTCATCTTCTCATTGATCCAGCTCTTGAGCTCATCAGAGTCCCGGAAGAACTGCTGCAGATGGAAAGAGTCCTCCAGGGCAGCACGGCGAAACTGAGCGCGCTCGTGAAGAGCGTTGCGTCTGCTCAGCAGCTGAAGTAGAAAAAAAGGTGTTTAAGTCATAGTATTACCAGTGATTCAGCACTTCTGTCAGCAATAATTGAGGGGAGGAAAATGCTTGCAGGGTTGAAATGAAGGACGTTTCAGGGTGCTAATCCCAACTTACTGCATCTCTGCGAGTGGCCACATCCTCCTTGGCGTAGTGATTGTTCTGGATCAGTTTGGTGGCAAATTCATCCAGGGCCTGTATATTTCATTAGAGAATTAAAGAAAAACAGAGTAAGATTTGTAAGCCTGATTATAACAGGCCTTGCATTTGATGTCAAACTGATTTCTTACGGTTATCTTCTCTTCCTGGGCACTGAGGGATTTCTCAAAGTCTTCATGTTTCTTTAGAAGAGCTTCAACGCTGTCCAGAGAGTCACCTAAGTCTTCATTTAGCAGGAAAGCCTTTGAGAAAAACAGTTTGAAATGTTTAAATCTTCGCCCTCACTTGTAAACAAAATTAAGGGTCACACGATTCAAGAGAAAGCATTTAGTCTGATCCTCGTAATATAATAAGCCAAGATGAATTTGTACCTCTTGCTTGCTCATCCAGTTGTCGACCTGCTCTGTGTCCCTGTAAAAGAGCTGCAGGTCCATGCACTGCTCATACTGCTGCCTGCGTAGCTCCCACAGCTCCAGAAGAGACACTTTCTCTTCAGTCAGGATGCCCAGCTACACCAACAAACACAAAATGAGGGTCATTCAGATTCTCACTTTAGAATTAAATATGCATGAATGATGATTTGAAAATAGCCTATAAAAACACAGGTGCAAGATCAGACACACCTTTTCCTTGACTTCCTCAGAAGCATAATGTCCGGTGTACAGCAGAGCCTGCCCAGCCTCATCCGTAGATTTGAAACTGTCCTCATGAGCATCAATCTCGCCCTGGTAAAACATTATGGACATTATGATATTTCAATGTCAAGCATCTTTGGTATAGCAATACTATGCAACGATAATCAGCAAGGAACCAAGAAAGGATAAAGATTCTATATTTACTAATTTTCTAAATATAATTCTCTCATGTTGCTTTACTTGTTAAGTTTTCCAAAGCTCAATACCCTATGCTCCTGGTGGCGATCAAGCAGGGCCTCAGCTCCAGCCACATCGTTGGCTAGCTCATCTGCATTGATCAGAGCCTTCATCTCCGTCACCCAGCTGGTCAGGTCACGGAAATCTGCAGTGAAGCGCTGCAACCTAGAAGCAAGATAACCATGAGATCACATCAAGCCAGGACTGTGTAAATTGAGCTGTCTTCAATTTGAAGCAGTGAACAAAACCAAAAAGTGTGTCTTAGCTTACCTGTAAGAGTCATTGAGCCGAGCGTGTCGTTCAGCTGCCAGGGTACGGATCTGCTCCCAGTTGGTAATGAGTTCATCTCTTTTCAGGTGGATCTGAGAGGCATTCTGGGGGTGTGTTTGCTGCAGACGGTCTGCCTCACCGCCAAGAGTGTTTACCTAAAAACAGAACAGAACATCAACATAAAAAAAAAAACTAAATGCTTGCACATTCTGTTGTACATCTCTGCAACAAAATGAATGTACATAAATAAAACAACAAAAGAATGTAAGTGCATGAATGTGAAGGGCAGGTCTGTATTAAGGGATAGAAAAAGGGAGAGTTTGTGAATTTGCTGAGGCTGACCTTGTCCCCCAAGGCTGCCAAATCTCTTTCCAGCCCATCGTGTTTCCGGAGCAGGGCTTGAACGCTGGCAAGGTCACGTCCAAAATCATCAGATGCCATCAGCTGCTCTTTCTCCTTAATCCAGCTAATTGTCTCATCCACATCCCTGTAGATCAGAAAATACAATTTTGGTGACTAACCCCAATCAAATCAACAAATGTGTATAGTAGTGATTAGAAATGATTTAATAACTCACCGGTTGAAGCGCTGCACCTCAGCAGCTCCAAACAGCTTGCCCTGCCTTTGCTGAGCCAATCCTTTCAGCCTCTGCCAAGCAGAGTTCACCTCCTCCTGCTTCTTCAGGATGAGCTCAGCCTCAGGATGGTTCTCTTGGGTAAGCTTACCGGCTGCCTGGTTCACCTCATTCACGCGCTCCTCATGGGCTGCCAGATCAGTCTGGAACTCCTCAAACTTCTTCTGCAGGACCTCCACATGCTCCAGGTCTTGGCCAAGCTCCTCTGAGGTGGCAATGGCTTCCTGCAATAAAATATTGTCAGTGTTTCATATATTGGATGAAATAACTTTTCAGTATTGACCAAACATACATACAGTGTAATATATGAGGTCTACTGTGGTTTCTTACCTTGTCACTGATCCAGTCCAGGGCATCCTCACACTCACGGAGGTACTGTACCAGTTTCTGGGCCTGCAGGAGACGCACTCCCTTCTCTTTAGTCTTCTGCAGCAGGAGGTCCCACAGACGGTGAAGTTCCTCTAGACGAGTCTGAATTTTATGAGGGGACAAAGATAAACAATTAGGATCGAAACAAACACGTGATCAGAAACAAAAACATTATCCAAGGGCAGCTCAGATCAAATTGAGAAAGTCAGCTTGGAATTTAATAGAAAGACTGAATAAGGAAGGTAGAATGAAAAAGAACACAGCACACAGTTCTTTTTATGGACATGCACTGTAAAACGAACTACAACAAATTTAAATTTCACAGCACTCGAGTACCTACTGGAATAAAAGCGCCATAATTGACACTTTTTACTATTGGTCGCTGAGCGGTCCGGTAAGGCGTGAAAGACTGATCCATTAAGATAAAAGTTAAAACACTATAAATTTCCCTTTTCTCCATTATGGAATTCTAGCATGTGGTATTAAAAAGAAAAAAACCTTACTCGGATGGTTTCAGATGAAAAGTGGCTCTCAGATATCATGATATTGCCAGTCTCGTCCAGTTTAACGATGGCCCCAGAGTTAGCTTGCACTTCTGCCTCAAAAGCTTGATGTTTCTGGAGCTTTCCCTAAGAGATGGGAAAAAATGCTATGTGAGACAACAATGCATCATATGTATATTTTATCAATAAACACTGTATATTGTGAAAATGCTTTTATTTCTGAGATGCTTTCAACTTAATAATGAGCGATTTCAACCAATTGCAGATTTATCTCTATAACCATATGAATACTAAGTCACAACACAAACCTTGTGGCCAAAGACACTGCATGCACGTTCATTAACTGTATTGAGCTTTTATAACAGTCTGATGACTCTATATAGTAATTCACTGCTGATTACAGCAGACAAGACCCAGTCAAGGAATTTACAGCTTAAGGGAGGAGTCACCTCAAGAACAGAGGTGACAGCACATTTTCTTGCAAAAAGTTATGTCAGTAAGGTACGCATATGAAGCTTATTTTTACTCTCACCTGTAGATTACTGGGGTCCTTGTAGTTCTCATCAGAAGCGATCTGTAGCTTCTCTTGGATCCATTTCTCAAGCTCATCTGCATCTCGACGGAAGAACTGGAACCGGTAAGAGTCCTCGAGTTTCTGTCTGCGCACAACAGACAGCTCCTTGAAGCGACGGTACCGGTCAAGAACCTGCTGACGGCGCTCCTGGATGTCATCAGCTGACTCCAGAACCTTAACTCCACTGACATCCATTTTCTAAAAAAGGGAAAACATAACCAATCAATCTCCAAATGCTCAAGTCCTTCCACGTGAACTTGTCCTTAGTAAGCAAAAGGAAAAACGCGAAATGAGAACCTTAGTATGGCTTCCTGATCAGAAAGGAGCAAGAGTACAGCAAGAGAATCAGGCCTACTTACAAATTAAACAATGGGAATTACAAATTCAAGAGTTTATACAGCAAGTCTGTGTAAAAACAAGGGAGGAACCTAAAACCAGGCAGACATTTCATGAGTTAAAAGACACAACTCTCCCCAGCAATGGCCAACAGCTGAGCACATGGGGGGGGGGGCAGGCGGAAATTCCTCACGCTTCTGACCAAACCAGCACAAAGAGAGTGCTGCCATCAGCCCCCTGCTGACATTGAACACAACCCCCACCGATCCAAAGATACAACCACCCCAATACAACGGCATCCGTCCCATACTGTCAGTGGGGAGGGGGTTGTGTGGTTTCAGCTGTATTCGAGGGTGGAGGGGACGAGGTTATGCTTGTGTCCAGACTGAATGGACTAGGGAAAGACAGGTCACACCCAGTCTACGGCAAATGTCTCTAGCTCTTTTTCTAAATAAAGACCATTTCTCAAGCTGTTGGTCCATTTCAGAAGAGTCTAAGAACAGTATAATAAATACCCCGTTAATGCAGTCAGAACATCTGCTCTGTTGCTAATTAAAATGACATTGAAAGTGGTAAATAAAAAGCTACCTTTTTAAGAATTCACTTCACACACCGGTGTGAACATCTGGAGCCATTTCCCACTGACGCGTGAACATCTTAGCATTCTTCATCTGTTTAGTACTAACTTTTTTTACCCTTTCTGTGAAGGTTAATTATTTATGTATTCATCTCATGATAAAGGCTTAAGATTATTTTCTTGATCGGAATATTGTCATTTAAATGACAATCAAGAAAACATGTATAAAACATTAGGCAGTATACTTTTCTCTTGCTGTTGTTCCAAACACAAGCCACTACCAAAAACATGCACCCTGGCCTGTTGATAGACAAATTAAAATCAGCTCAAAATATCAGACATGTCTCATATCCTCCAACTGGATGGAATTAAAGTCTAATTCTAAGAAAAACTGAGTCTGCGTCCATCACACATGACGTGATTTTCTGTGAAACGGTCAACTGTAACTACCCAAAATCTTCAGATTCGTAATAACTTATGGCAACTACAGTGTATGATTTATCTAGTCATGCAGTGTATTCCAGCCTTGACTATATGCAAACCTATATTATGGTTTAATATTTGACAGAAACTGTAAAACCTTTCCTTTGTCAAAAACATTTGTTAAAAAGCTTTCTTTATAAAATCTTAGAGCTAATTTAATTACCACATATTTCTATGGGTTTATTCACCAATAGCATTACTGTGTGACTGCATGTGGATGTTGTCTGACAATCACATGCTGTGCTCCGTTTGCTGAAGCGAATCCATCATAGGATGCATTTAGAAAGGGTTCAGGACGGGCTAATCCAAGGTCAGGAAAACTAACAATACGGCACTTTAACTAGGTGAAGTGCATGTAATGCACTGTCAGCCTGGATCAATACAGTCTTTTGTTATGTTGGCCATAACTGCCATAATTCACTACATATGCATTAAAAAAAAAGACAAAATAAAAATAGTGGAACAAGTGCAAAGAGAACATCACGCTAAATATGAAAATGGCAGAAAAGGCAATGGCTTATGAAGTCTTTTGAAGAAGGTAGACAAATAACTGCAGGAGATCAGACCAGTACAAAACATCCGCTTGATATAATGACAGAAGGATGGAGAAGAGAAAACAGATAAGGAAGTGATTAGCGAATGGCTGATCCATTAGTGAGGTCATTGACTCAATCATAACCTCTTAAAAAAAAGCATAAAACACATCCAGATGAGAAATGTGATGAATGACCGATGATCTAAGGCACAGATTGTGCTCTACTGTGTACAGCTGGACAAATACCGCCCTTCCCCCAACCCTGCCTCTCCCAAAACTATCCCGTCTCCACGTCCGCTTCGATCAGACAGTGGATTACGACCAGCTCTGCTTGGTTTTACTCTGCGAGGATATATGTCATGACCACAGATCTGTACCATTAAATTAAGCCGGCAAACGTGCGTCAGGAAAAAAACGCAATAGGCCACACCCATGCACAGATCAAGTCAGCAGATGTCAGCCAATGGCAAGTCTTTAATAAGCATGAATTCTCAATATCACACACGTTTTTCAAAATGCTTAAGCACTCACCAGAATACAAAGCTACGTGCTCTCGCGGGTCTCCCTGCAGTCCAGCTGTCGCAACAGATAGCACCTCTAAACGCAACTGCGTACTAGCGATAACACAAACTCACACGTTCTTCTCCCTCCCAGGTCCTCTCTAGCATTTGTCGTAGTCTGCTGCTTCTGAATCCAAGTGAATACAGCAGTCCAGCAGCACTCTGGAATGTTCCCTTCTCTTTCCCACACGCTCGTTCATTGAGCAGAGTGCTTCAGTAACTGCCTCTCACATTCCCAGCACATGATGACACAGGCAAAGTCCAACCTCTTGCCCTGCTGCAATACTGTGCCCATTTATGATTTATGAACTGGCAACCATTACAAGAGTTTTAAGATACGACATGCCGAAAACAATTTGATGTTCTTGAGGTTTGTTTAGTAAAAACAAATCTTTGTTATAGTCATACTAAAACCATTATGGTCAAAACCACAAACCCACAGACCAAAAAAGGAAGAGAAGTCAAAGGAATAAAAATATAATAATAATAATAAACCACCTTTTAGAAATGCACAACATATTGGAATCACATTTTTATATATATATTAAAGATTTTAAATAAATAAATAAATGAGTATTGCTCATTGACAAACAACTGTTTTGTGTACAGTAAGCATTTTTTAAAGAAATTAATGCTTTTAATTAGCAGGGATGCATTAAGTTGATCAAAAGTGACTGGATTTGGCCAGATTTTTATTATTAATGATTCTCTAACCAATTGTTTGCAGCCTAAAATATCCTTTGTTACCGTTTTACGATTATTCCCACTCCGAGCAGACAATCAGGACTCACTAATAACGTCAGGGCTCCTATTCCTGCTCTGTCCTGATAATAAGCTTGTCCTGATAGACATTCTTAAGATTCTCTTCGAGAAGAGCTAGGATATTAATAACCAGAAGCCTGAAGGTGATGACGGTGACACAGATTTTCAAAGCAGTATTCAGAAGACAGTGACAACTGTGTGAAAGAGAACCACTAACCAGAAAAACTAGAACATGAAAGTGCAGCAATCCCAGTTCATCGAGCTGCATCGCAAACAACACTAGATTCTTATCAGATCACAAGGTGACATGAAAAATGAGGAAATGGGTGTCTTATTAAATCACTTCAAGCGTTCATTTTTCATAACATGGATTGCATACTCAAAACATCAGCACTAGTTGCACTTATCATTAAATGCACTCCCACTATCAAGCTGGGAATACTAAGAACTCCGTGGTCACATTGAAAGCCTGGACGTTTCCATGGTAACACATCTGTATCCAAGAGGAGCTGACATTTGAATGGGAGGATGCAGGCCTAAGGAATTTAGAGGAAACGGGTGGGCTGTCTCCAAGGATTTAACTTGGCTAATAGTAGCTGTTCAGAGACACCGAAAAGCTGAAATAACAGTGATAGAGATACAGATAAAACCACCTATAATACTTAAACCCTAAAGAATTGGCAAAAAAAAATTGCTACAAAATCTACTCACCATTGGACCATCAAACATTTCAGACAAATTGGTTTTTGCTGCAACCGATTTGGAGAAATTGTATTCTCTTCAGTGAAAACTCAACATATTCTGATAAAAAACATCACAATAATCTAAAAGTAATGCACATGACTGCAGTCTTTCAGTCAATGGCTTGTAACGTAAAAATGCATTTGCTTGTAAGAAATACATTTCTTATATAAATTCCTTCTCAGGAATTTAATGTACCAACCCATAATACATAACAACACTTCTTGCAAGGAAAAAGCTGTTCTTGCGTTTTTGTTTAGAATGGTTTTGGACTGTTTTCATATATAAACAGTACTAGATTTTTGTTTCCTGATTCAGAAAAGATTACCTTTTCAATGGAGAAACCAATGTTATAGGAGGAGTGCTCGTATTTTACCCAGACGTGGTTTGAAGTTAAAAAAAAATAAAAAAATCTTAACTCGGGGCTCTAAAGTGCGACCAATTTGGTCTTAGTTCCTAATTTCTTAACAGTACGACTAAACAAAAGGAGGTCGCACCAGTGCAACAAGACATTCAAGGGGGAAATAAATTCTACAAAGCTCTGAAACTTCATTTCTGTGGTCCTTAAAAATTTTAAGTTAAGGCCTGATCCGTCTGAGAATAAGCACCAACACTTTTACCTTTGTAGAATTGAGCCCTGTAACCAATATATTACAATACTTTTTTCAGCTGTTTGTACTCATTATGACAGCACCCATTCACATTGTGAGCAAGTGATGTAATACTGTTTGAATTTCTTGTAATGAATATGTTCTGATAAAAAAAAGAAACTGGTCATCTACATCCTGAATGATGTCAATTTTCATGTTTGAGCTGGCTACACTATTAAAGCATATCCTGTTAACTGCTACTTTATTGATTAAGAGTTGAAAGCTAAATTAACCCTGAGAATGACAATGCAATGAAATGAAACGTGAAATATTTATGATAATAGTTTGCTGCAGGGAAAAAAGGTTCTACCATCACAGCTGACAGCGATCAAAACATGGTACTCAGATTTTATGAGACTTAATGCATGGCAGCATATCAACTAGGCTACATCATGCAAAAAACACCCACACAAACCATGCAATAAACACACAAAACCTGAAATAAACCAGCATTTCCATGCATTATGTATATAAAAAAAGCAAAAAAGCATCCACAGACCTTAGAAATATCCTATATCCTCTTGCCACATATCTTACCACTTACATTCAGCTCAGGTAAGTGTGGTGATATTTCTTAAGACGCTGATGAGTGCATGAGTATGCAGAAAACAAAACCTCTCTCAGACTGCATTTGTCTAAGCATCTCCTCTGCCTCTCGCTGCAGTGCAGACAAAAGCATCAGCGCTGCAGTGACGGGCCTGTGTGGGGCGACAGCCAAAGCAAAGCCCCGCCCATGCGTCTCTCTTTTCCAGAGAATAAGGAGAAAAACACTTCACAAAGTTTTTTTTTTCTTTCCTTTCCTACATTGACAATTTTCTGTTTATGTTCTCATTGCTACTACACAGCAAACCAGAGCAGAGACACACAAAAACTCACATATTTTACCTTCAGTTTGGGTTTAAGAAACTTGGACATGGTAACAGGTGTCTCAGGGGGGCTACAAGGCGTAATGTAAAACAACATTATTGGTTAAAACATTACGACTGGTTAATAAAAACAAATGCACATAAACTAGGGCTGCATGATTAACAGTATTTTAATTATGATTTATGCTCCTCTCAATTATTCAGTGATATTCGTCTGCAATATTAAACCTAAAATGCAAACCTAAATGACAAACTATATTAAATCCAAACATGAATCTTAACGACAGTGTTTGCGAATGTGGTTGCAGAATAATTGCTCTCATTGCAACCTCTGGGCTATAATAGAAAGCCTTTGTTGTTTTAATAGAAATACTATAAAATAATTTGGATTTATTTAAATTAATATTAGGAATTTGACCATTTTAAGTGTTTACCAGTTCATAATGTAGAGAGTGTGTTTAAGTACATACGACAAATTTAATCACCCCTGTGTATGTTAACATTCTCCTCAATTTTGTGCAATAATTCTGATCAAATGTAAAAACAACAACAGCAAAAATCTCAAATCAAGAACAGTCATGATTTGAAAATCACAATTCAAATTTTTGAACAAAATAACTGATGATTAATCTAACTGTCATCTTGCAGCCCCAACATAAACTATTTAATACAGTGCAGGCCTGGTTAAACTCAGGCCTTTTTGAGTCAAGGTACAGCATGCGGTATTATATCAGCTCATGCAATAACAACACAGACCACAGGAAAGGGACCATCTGATACATGTCAAAGTGAAAGAATTGACGTGAATGCAAAATAAGGGTGTCCCTTAGAGCCTGGTAAATAAAGTGGACCACTTCAGGTTTGTGTTACACCAGGATGCAATGTGAAACCAGAACAGACAACGGCACAACACACAGCATTTGGCTTGTTTTCGAGCAGCCTACAGCAACTGGTCTCTTAATAATATCTGCGTCATTATGGAAACAGAGCACCTATGAATTCAATAATCAACTGTTTTTTTTTTCAGTGGCACCATAATCAACGGCTCCAACCAAATTCAACGTCAGGATCGGTGCAAAATCATTATATATAGATTTAAACAACTATTACCCTTATTATATGCAAAAACTGGATGCAAAACTAAAGGTATGGGACCCTGACACTTGGGAGGGGTCAACTAAAATAGTTACACAGCTGCACAAAGGCAACATGTCCCACAGGAAACCCCCACCCTTACGAAGACCCTGCATGTTATGAGTTACGTTATGTGAGAGAAGACCACACCCTTTGAAAGATTCTCAACAATTTCAGAATGCATGCCGTCAGCCTTTGAGGAAACAGGGCGAGAAGAACAATAACCATCGATGTATTTGTTTCCTGAAACACACTGGACTGTCTACGCTGTTGTACAGAGACCGTAACATTCCAGACGAAGCAATGCAAGGTTATTTCATATTGTCAGAACCTGATCTGAAAAGAGGCCTCAGGTGCTGATTAAGGGCAACTAAAAATGTAACTGGAAAAATCATATTATTAGGGATATAGCGTTTATGTCTCATAGAGTTTCGTTTCTTTGTTTGATTTTAAGAAGAAAACAATTTATGTAACATTCAGAACATTTTAACTACTGGTTTATGCATGCATGCGTAACGCATCATTTAAAAATGTAAATGTAAAAAATATATGAATATAAATATATCACGTACGAATACTGGTGTTATTTATGCCAATGAAGTAATGCTAAATCATTTATTCATTTATTTATTTTCCTTTTACTACATTTATTTATTATTAACAAGCATTCTTGTTCATATATTATCAGCAGGTAATACTAAACCAATTATCTGTCTATATCTGCAAATTATAATGAATAAGGGGCCCAGTATGAATATTGCAGTTTATCAGCAATGCATGGTAATGTCTGAACACAAAAACATTCATCTTTCTGACTCAAGTAGCTTTTTTTATTTGCTCAGCAGGGCTGTTGGCATGTCAGCAGTTGGCATGCATATTAAGTCTTTGCTTCACTATAAAAGTCTATGGCTTCAGAAAGCAACAGTGCAAAGTGTTAAAATCTTGCAGGCATTTTCAGGGGCCATTTTTTTGCATAATCCAGAAGACAGTGCAGTGTATATTTATAAATGTATATATATACATACATCTGCATATCTGTATATATATAAACATCTGGCTTATATATATATATATACATACATATATATATATAAATATAAAAGCCAGATGGGTCCAATTTAATTAAGCTATTGATAATTTAAGTATGACCTGACTTTAAAAAGTTAATACAGCATATTTTATACAGTCTAAACATTATTACCAGAGGTTACACACACATTTTACAGGAATAAACCATTATATAACCAAAGCTCAAAAATAAGATTATCATGTTTATTAGGAACACTTTACATTTAATAAGACCATCATAAAAGCCAAGCAAAGGAGCAGGCCTCATATCAGAGATTTTATCCAATGACAGACCCAGAGAGAAAAGGCGCTTGGGTGGATCCTCTGCTGAATGCTTACGTCTCTAAATTCACATTAAGCCAAAGAAAATTCCCAAATTGTATACTAAATCGATAGAACAAGGTACGTTGCTGAATGTCATTGTTTGGAAGAGCGTTTGGAATCGGAGGATGTTGGATTATCTGCGAGTATGCCTTCCATGCAAACACAATTAATATAATTAAATTGGGCTTGTTTAATATTTAGCAATGTTCCTATGCCTTCACAAAGATTAAAATGAACACTGCACACTGTCCTGTCTCCGCGCATGTTTAATTTATAATCTAGCCGTGAATATAGGTTAGCTTTGCAGCTAAGTTAACGTTAACGTCACTACTATCGGGCAGGGCAATGAAAAGCTTGTCTGAAAACACATACAATGCATGATATTGGCATAACAGTGTAATAACATTACTTTTACAGTAAAATGGGTAAGGCGTGCTGCTCTGTTTATCACTACACAGATGAAAACGGTCGATGAAACGCCCAGCACGGCCCTCGGCATACCAAACGCGGCATACACTCAAGCAATCCTTTAGTTTAGCACTATAACGTCCAGGTTTTGTGTTTTTCTCGTATAATATACACAACTGCACAACTGAAATGTTGTATAATATCCTACCTTGCCGAAGGTTTTGCTCTGTTTTTCTGGGGCTGGGTGGCAACGGGTGGCGACCTCAACGAATGAAATAGCAGCGTAGCGCGAGCGACCGAATGGAACGCGCTGCGCGAGACAGTGACATCATTCACTGCAGCAACGAGCCGAACACTTACGGAAAATGCCGAGGCTGTCTAATGTGCTTTGAACTTCTGTGTTCTACATAGAACAAAAAGTAATATATATATCGTAAATAAACGCTGACTCATTTGATATTGCAATATGCTGCTGCATGTCCATTTTGGATAGATCAATTTAATTTGGTAAATTTCCTTACTGTTTAATTCATTCTGCCTATTTCATTTGTTAAATTCCTGGCAGTACCCCTGGTCTGGAAAACACTTCCAAAATAAATCTGGCTGACGTTCTAGGATTCCTGCTGTATCACAGTATCTTGGCACATCCAGGTGAAATTTTCAAAAAATCAAAAACGAAACAAAACAGGGCAATAATAAAAAAAACATAAACTGAAGTTTCTGAGACCAAACAGACAAAGATGGTGACAGAGATCACCTGACTGACGTAATTTCGTTTTGTCCTGGTAGTAGTACCTCATGCAAGCAAGGCCTATTAATGCAGACATATTTGTAAATATAGGCTAGCTAATAATCTTTATAGTACGAAAAAGGAAATAAAAATGAAACACAGTAAATAGAATGCATGTTTTAAATTAAACTCATTTCATGTAGCCTATACAGTATTCACAATATGTTAACAGCCTGTTCTTTTGACTTGGACAGCTAATGGTTTGCAAATCACCCAAGTCTATGCTGTTCAAGGTAGTTTCTTTTACAGCCCAGTTTTGTCTGTAGTTGAGAATCGGTCTGTTTAACAGCTTTTCTGAATGCTGCTGCAAAGCCCATCCCACAACCATTACTTAAATAAAACACTAATGTGTCTATTCACAGATGATGTGTAAATCGCCCATTATCACATTTTACATGAACGAGAAGCAGCAATGTCTGCACTATGAATAAATCCCGTGCATGCACACAACAGAATCATTACTCTGGTTTCTGAAATTTGGCAACGAGATGCAGTCGTGCGATTTCTGCGGATACGGCCCGAGCGAGAATAGCGGGGTCTCATTCTTTAAGTAAGTTTGCGATCCATTTAACCTTAAAAACAAAACCGTTCAGTTACTGATTATCTTGTTTCTCTCAGATTCCCTTTAGAACAGGAGCATCGTCGCCACTGGATAGTGAATATGGGGAAGGACGCGGAATGGACTCCTTCTGAATCCTCGTCTCTGTGCTCCGCTCATTTCACTCCGGAATGCTTTGAATCCGGATCAGCGCGTTTACACTCAGACGCGATTCCGACTGTGTTTAATTTAACACAATATAGGGTAAGTCTCTATCACGTACAATTAATTGGTTTAGTAGAGTTATCATTGAAGCATTTACTCTCACGCACCATCTGTAACAAACCATAAGCAATTATATTTTAAACTGCTTAAACTTTGTTTCAGAATGAAATACTTAAGGACACTGAAAATCTCCCTCCACACCAAGGGGCATCTAGTGGGTCCACCGACTCATCCAGATCATCCTGCTGTGACAGTTATAAACGTCTGCAGACCATAGAAATAAATTACCAGCTGAAATTAGCTGCTGCTCAGCTCCAGATAAAAGAATACAAAAAGAATCTAGCAGAGGAGTCACGGAAAGCAACACAATGGCAAAAGCGAGCAATAGTTTTGCAGAGCGCAATCAGAGCAATGAAACAACGGGGGTCAATAGCTGCATCAAGAAAAACATCTACACCTAAAAAATAATCATTTGGACTGAAAGAAATTGTAGAAATGGTCTTTCTTTACAAATGGAAATGCATAGCAGTTTTCAAAATACTTTAATACACTTACATATTATACAATTTATGTGTATACAAAATATTCTTACCAATTAAAAATACATGTACTATCGTATTTCACATAAGCAACAGTGAATCATTACTGGTCGGGTATTTCACAAGACAGGTCATGAGATAAATAAAAGACAAAAAAGTGCAAGTAAACAAAAAAGATGAACGGTTACAGTAATGTAAATGTATAGCACCGATAGACATTTTATTACTGGAATTCACTGATCTCAGTCTACTGACAACAACAATATAACATTGACTAAAAAAAGACTTTCTGCATTGTTATGAAATGGATATATTCACATAATGGACCTGCTATAATTAAAAACAATTATGGCTAAAAAATAAAATGATAAATCCTGAGTTTGTTGTCATTTTGTCTCTTAAACCAACTCAAGTACTAAGCTAATACAAATTTAAATAGGTTATTGTGATGTTTTAGATGGTATGGAAAAAAAATCCTGCCTAAAGTAATTGAAACAGAAAGCTTGTTGAATTCCACAAATCGGAAAAAAGCATTGCAATTAACAGTGCTTGCATTTTAATGCATTGTATTTTCATGGATTGTATTTTTATGCACTGCATTTTAACATGGTTGTATATTTACATTGTGAAATGTTTCCGTTTGACATTTTCCCTAACATTTTCATTGTTAAAATTCAGTAATCAATATTCACCTCATAAAGTTTATTTTCAAATTCTGTAACCTGTGGCCTAAACAGTCAAATTCATGCATAAATAGTGATTATTCATGTAAATCATCAATAGTTTTGTAATAAATTAACAATAATAAAAGCATGAAAAAAAAAATAGAAAAAAAAGGCCAATTTTGACAAAACATGCGTACAGCACAACCAAATAAACTTAAATAATAAAGAAAATTCTTCATTTGTGTTCTAAGCATTTACAGCAAACAACAAACTTACAACAAACACTTGGGGCCTGTTCCACAAAACAAGTTTACCAAATAAGCCAGGTTTATTTCAGTTAGTCTGACTTATTGCCAGTTCATTTGGTTTAAAGTAAGTCGGACTATCTGCCATAAGCCTGGAATTTGTGGAATTCAACAAGGTTTTTATTCTAAAAACTTTAGGCAGGATTTTTGTCCCATAGTATGGAATGATATAATAGATTCATTACGAAATACTTTTACTGTACTTTATACAACCATCATTATATTGTATATACTGATATTATTTAATCTGACAATCATATACTGCAACTACAAAGCATACACAGTGTATGTTTTAAAACCAGATACAAGCAAAAGCTCACAAAAGACAATATTCAAATTATTGTAAGTGCAGTACAACCATCCTTTTTGATATGGAAATAAAAGAAGAAAAGTTTTGCAAGAAGATAATATCTTGAACTGTCTTTATTGCATAACGGCCACCATGAGACAGGGCAAAATGACATAAGAATTTGTCTATAAGATCAGAATTCTCAGTCTAGGATGGATATGTAATACGACAGAGATCTTTCTTGGTACTCACCAGTAACACGTACAATGACCACGTTCAATAAATAATCCTTCAAAAGTAAAGCACAAAGCACAAGTCAAGAGGTCAGCAGTAGTGACAATCAGATGAATACATGTCAGTCTGTGTAAAGAAAAGACACCTGAAAGAGTTTTCAGATTGGTGAAGGTGTGCGAAACGAGGATCCAGTGTGAGCAGTATCTCCAAATACATTGACGTAAGAAGATTTGAGGAACTGGACATAGTTCTGAAGGCTGCGGTTTGTGCTGTCGGACTGCTCCAGTCTGTCCTTGACATCTTGTAAACGGCTCTGGTACCTCCGCTCAGCCTATAAGAAAGTGATGGGTGTTCTGACAAATTATTTTCTACAAAAATATCTAACGGAAAATCACATATGGAGAAGTTTTACTTACCTCTTCTTTGGCTCGTCGTAACTGGTTGAGCTCAGTTGTTGTTCTGCTTAGTTGAGTTTCTAGGTCAACAATTTTGGACTGTGTAACACGCTCTTTAGAGGCTGCTCGCTCCCTGGTCTGGGTAACCTGTTAATCAACAGGATATCTTAAATAAAAAAAAAAACTGAGCAATGCAAATTATTAAGTCCATGCGTTTTCAAAAATGCAGACCTGCCGACGAGCATCGTCAAGCGCCTCCTCCAGCTGTCGAGTTAGAATACTGCACTCTCGAGACTTTTCTTCAAGACGCACCTGGTTGCCATGAATTGTTTCTTCACGTTTTGAAATGACCTGAATGAGGTCTCGATTTTGGGAGGTGGCCTCCTCTAGCTTCCTGTTGACAACAGAAGCTAAAATGAAACCCCAAAAATAAAAACATTATACTGACCCTCATGTCATTCCAAACATTAGGGCCGGGCGATTTGGCCTAAAATCTAAATCTCGATTAATTGAACATTTTAACTCGATTACGATTAATGAACAATAACTTTATTTATTTTTTGCCCTAATAGTTCACTGACAAATTTTGTACAGTAAATATGCTCACATATTACAAGTGAGAGATTTTTGAATGAAGGGTGCATTACTTGATTTTAAAACGGTTGCATGAGGTGATTTAGTGATCTTGTCATGTCAATATATGGACATAAATTTACTCTAAGTTCTTACTAAGAAACACAAGCATTTAAACCTTTTCAGGTTATGTCTTGTACATGTCTGGCAGCACAGTTTTTGAAAAATGTGATCGCGATGGCACAGTCTTTCTGTAGCCAAGGGAATCATATCATTTGCGATGTACAGAGACTGGAAGAGCCTGGCACAAGCCTCTCCCATGACGCAAATTCGCGTTTGCTGTGAAGTGAATTTCATGTGCGAATGAAGTGAGCAAACTTAAAATGTTCAAGCATCCAACTACGCGTGATTTATTTGTACAAGTCGCGTCTGATGTTAACGTAGGGTAACATAACGGAGCGGGGTCACGTGACTCCACACATGGTAGTGTTTTTAATGGAAAAGTAATTGAAATAATTGACCTGGGAAAATTTGATCGATTATAGGTTCTGAATGTCGATTTCGATTAATTTTCGATCAATTGCCCAGCCCTACCAAACATGCATAATTATTTTAAGCAACGCACGCAATATTTAATGCCATGATTTTATGAATTCTACTCTAATTTATGATGTATTTGAGACCGGCAGAAATTTTATTTGAAGAATGTTAGCTCCAGATATTTTATTTGAAGAATTTGGTTAGAATGTCTAACCAAACAACATCTGAGCCCATGAACAAGAAATATCTTTCTATGTTCCACGGAAGAACGACATGAGAAAATTTGGACAATATTTACATTTTTGGGTGAACTATCCCTATAAAACATGAATCACATGAAAATAAATAACAGAAAATTGGCGAATTATAAAAGGACAAAGTGACAGACCGTTCAAGGCCCTCTATTTTGTGCTGAAGCTGCTTGTTTTCTTCTTGCAGCAACATGTTCTTGTGTCTCAACATTTCTGCCAGACTTCCTTGTTGCTCTGCCTAAACACAAACCACCAAAACAAACAAAATTCTATCAATGAAAACTACTGGTGACCAGAAAAACAAAATCTTTTACAGTTGGTGTTTGCCGTTCTTCTAAAATCTTATTTTACCCCATATGTTCATAGTCAAAGTTTCTTTCAACAGAAACTTAAAGGTGCATTATGAGATGTTGCAGGATCGATTTCATTTTTATCTCAAACCGTACGCATCACCCCTTGATCGTCTTGCTGTCTGCCCTCTGAATACACTGGGGAAAAAACCCAGTCTCGAAAGACAACACAGAGGCTGCAATACCAAAACAAACACTATGGCCACAGGATGTGCTCCAAAGCAATAACAAACTACGACCAACCAATCGGCAAGAAGAGGTGGGGTTTAATGTGCATGCTCATAATAGACAGAGTTGATTAAACAGCGTGAATCTGAGAGTGGGTTAGCTGAATACTGTATATTATTTTGAATGGCTGAGGCACGACCGAAGAAAAGACGCTCTGAGGAATATTTGGCGAGAAAAAGAGAAATCAAATCGAGAAGAACCGAAACAAGACCCGGATTTACATTGGGGATATCGTAAAAATATTGTATATTGTCATATAAATTTACTCACCGAACAGTTGGAGTTTCCTTAGACATGTTAGCTCTGTCGCTGTCTCTCCTGGGTTAACCCCATCTTTAGTATCAATGCGCTTTGCGCGTTCACGGCAATTACAGAAACACTGTGGTGAGCTTGCTTTGTTTTGTATTTACGTGAAACGTCAGCAGAAGTGACGCCAAACATCATCTCATAGAGCACCTCTAATCATTTACATTTTACACTCTGTTCTTTAACACTAACCCTCTTTCCTTCAAATGTATCTTTAATACTTCTGTATGTAAATTTTACAACCTTTCTTAGGAACAGCTAACCTATTTGCATATGAAATAAGACAACAGCCTTGCCAATTTGCTGAATACCCATTGATATGGTAAATGTTGGCAGTCATATGTTCACAGTAGTGTTGTTAACACCATGAAGAGCTTTTGCAGCCTTTTCTGTTCAAACTGTTTTTTCTTCATTAAACAACTGGCTGTGTTGTTTTTAACATTGAATGCAAACCGATTTTAAGAACTTATACACCCCAAAATGATCCCTTTCCATGTCGTTCCAAACCTGTAAAAGGTTTTTTTATCTTCAAAAGTCAAGTCAAGTCATTTTTATTTATATAGTGCTTTTAACAATACAGATTGTAGCAAAGCACTGAACATTATCAAATAGAAGAACAGAGTGAT